>OZ035832.1:12874966-13313168 GCA_964034765.1 Knipowitschia caucasica
TGATTATACAGCAGGATGTTGTATTAAGTTGCTTAACATGCTAAACACATATTGTGCAAAAAAAAAAAAGTATATATATATGGTTGCAAAGAAGCAGTTCCTTTCCTGTTATGGGACATGAGTGGACCAAACATGTATGTCTTGTCCCTGAACTCTTGACTCAACATTGTGCGTGTACACCATAAAACCTGCTTATCATTGTTTAATCCTCATCATAATGATACTAATTGCTGCATCATAAAAGACCCGCTTCCACTTTGAACCACTTTATTTCACTTCGACAATCCTGATTAAATGCACACATTGCTTCAGATTTTATTGCAACATATATCACTGTTTGCCAGGCTTACAGATGCTATATACAGATGGTTTTGAATGGTCCATTAACTCCAGTGTTGTGTCCATAACTGAGCGGACAGGTGCGAGACACAGTAAATACACACGTTTAAGCGGAGTGGACAGGGACTGGAGATGTCAGACAGAGCAGAGAAATGTGTCTTCACGCTGCATTAAGGGAACAGGACGTCTGCGATGGGGCTTTCCTGTCATGACCAACCCTGTTGTGAACCCGATTAACCCAAGGCTCTGTGGCTGTTTACCATCAAGACAAGTTATGTACAGATGTAGTACAAATCTGCCTGGTAAATGAGATTATTGACTATAAATATCTTTTTTTTTTTTTTTTTTATCATATCATAATTTATTAGCCATAACAATACTAAAAGAACACATACAAATTTTGTATGGTTATAGACTTGTTTTTTTCCAACCACTGTTACAGTACATCATAATATCAATTTCACGTTAATTCAAATACACCCGGTTTTCTCACTTTTATAGCTGCCTCTTTCAGGACAAAATCACTGGATTTCTAGCAGCGTTTCTGTTTTATCCCTTGATCCAACCCACAAGTGAAGTCTACCGAACCAGTATAAAGTGCACTAGATTCTATCTGTCTTGTGTATTTGAATATTCTGTGGTACATTATGTAATAGGTCGGGGCGACAGTAGCTCAGTTGGTAGAGCACTGGCCTTTGAGCCTGAAGGTCGTGGGTTCAAGCCCACCACGGGACCTTCTCCACCGACTCCCACTGATGACTGCTGTCGTTGTGTCCTTGGGCAAGACACTTAACCCTGCATTGCCTGAAGCCCCCGCTGAGAAATCAGGGCCGTATTGTCACTGACAGAGCAGCCGTCCTCCTGTGGACTCACCACCTGCAGGAGGGTCAGTGAGGGGCTGGTGCTCAGTGAATTGGGTGCAGCTCTGACTGCCACCCCCCCGACCCAGAAATGGATTAAGGGGAAGAAGATGGATGGATGGATGGACATTATGTAATATATGTATGCATGTATTTTAAGACAGTGGGTAAGTTCTTTTTTTTTTTTTTTCAAACTGTTAACCTCAGCTTCTTTGCTTCAACGAGTTTTACCCTTTTTCCCTTGCAAGTTAAAAATGTAGGAGATGGGCCAACTCTCTCTGAGGTTCAATTCAACCATGGCCCCATTTTCCTATTGCAAATCTGACGTCCTTTTCTCTATTGCATAAACCATGGAACCACTTTAGAGTCCTCGACCCTGAGTTGGCTTCAAATTCAGGTCTTGCTCCATATTCTTTGCAAACTGGAAATGTCTCACATGTTTTAGGACATGTTTTATTGCCTCAGTGCCACAATCATGAGGTAATTCTTCAGCATCATTGTTATTATATACTTTGCATGAGGTCAAAAGTATCCAAGAGTGAGAACAGAGTGAACAGATCCATTTACACTGCCCGTCTCAAAAGAATATTATCATTTATTTCAATTTGTAGCAGGAAAAAACAGGAGTCAAATGTGTCCATCAATTTGTGATGATTTAAACATACTTGCTTTCTTAAAATGTGTTTTTTCTCTTCTCTTTGAGTTTTACTTCCTGTCTGTTCAGTTGATTGCCTGCCCCGCCTCAGTTGTTTTTGGATTATAGTTATTTGGTAGTTTATTGTATTTTGGGTCCTCCTTATATGAATCATTTGATCCCACCAGGGAAGTTTAATACAGGTGAAAATGTTTATATTAGATTTCACTTTTCATGATTTTACGTAAACATTTTGCCTGCGTCAGCATTAATTGAAGCCCTATCCACACGGAGCCGGGTATCTGCGAAACCGAAATTATGTATCTTCGTTTGCACCTGTCATCCACATGACAACGCATCATAAACAAAAATATAAAATAAAATTCCGGGGTAAAGTAAAGATTTTTACAAACTCTGTTTATGCATTTGCGTGTGGACAGAGTGTTTTCGCACAAATCTGCTTTGACGTAAAACTTGCGACCTCTGATCACTGTAGAAGCATAGATCTTACTGCAGTGAAAGCTGTGGTTCCACACCGCAGCAGCGGTGGGTACAGCGGCGAGATGCAGCAAAAGCAGGAGTGGTCACGGGGACTAACGCTCAAAAACAGCAATAGGAGCTAAACCAGGATTAAACCAGGGCTGAGGACGGGGGTCAGTGCTTGTAAACATACGTCTTCACCCTGAGTTTCTACTGTGGCTGTAAAGAAGTGCTACTACGTCAGAGGACGTACAGGTTTGGAATGTTATGAAGGTGATTGAAAACGCAGATTTGGTAATGTAATCCATCCATCCATCCATTTTCTTCCCTTTAATCCATTTCTGGGTCAGGGGGGTGGCAGTCAGAGATGCCACCCAAGTCTCATAGCACCAGCCCCTCACTGACCCTCTGCAGGTGGTGAGTCCACAGGAGGACGGCTGCTCTCTGAGTGTGAGCATAGCCTTGATCTTTCAGTGGGGGCTTTGGGCAAAGTGGGGTTAAGTGTCTTGCCCAAGGACACAACGACAGCAGTCATCAGTAATGTAATGTGAATACAAATTATTTTATAAACTGAGTGGGGGAAATATTCGGTTTTAAATATACCCGGCTACGCGTGCACATGGCCAAAGTATCTATGAATCAATTGCTTCCTCTAACCTACTCCACTCCTCATCCATAAGTCCCCTGTTAAAGCATCACCTGAACTTGTACACAAATAATTAGTTTGTGTGTCACTCACTTGGAGACCAGGGAGAAGGCGTCTGCACACACCGCGGGACATGGCACCAGTTTGATCATCACATGTTCAGCTGCGGCCTGGAAATGCGCTCGGGTCACTTTCTCCAGCACAGAGGACAAGGTGGCCACATCACCGGCCTTTGTGTTGGGGTCTCCGCCCGCAGTGTCCAGGATGTTCCCCCCATGGACCACCAGCAGTAGTACATGTGTCTTGCATTTGTTCTGTGAAAGCGTTGTGGGGGAGAGAGAGTGAGGCTATATACTGTCGTTACGAGTGGTCTATTTATTTATTTTTTCAATTACATGAATTACAAAGCTGTTATTGTTGTTTGATCCAGGTTTTTTCTGTTATATACATTTTGCTCTTTAAAAATCATTATTTTGATCGCAAATCTGTTTTAACTTTTTTCAAAGAGCAATGCTATCAAAGCCTGTGTACGTACTGGAGTGAAAACAATGATGGTGGAAGTAATGGTGTCCAGAATGGAGGAAAATAGGCTTTAACTTTCAAACCTCAGCAATAATGAACGTAATGTAATGTAATGTAATGTCTGAACATTTTTCTAACTAGTTTTCAAATGTGTGTAATATCTGCATCTTTAGATCCTCTTGTCTAGATGAAAACAGCATGTTGGGGTCTAATCTGTTCACAACATTTTACTTTTACAGGGCTCTTTTTAATTGGGACAAACACAATGTTCTATTTGTGAAAAATGTTAGATACTCCAGCTTTAATAACTCCATAATTATTAGGAAATTTCAACATTATTTGTTGAACATTTATTAACATTTATGAACATCGGTCATCCTGCTCCCAATGAACCAATTGCTTCTATGTATTTTTATCATTGCATTTCATGTGTCCTGATTGCTGCTATATACAAAAACATGTTGACCTTTATTAGTCCCACAGAGGGTGACTTGAATTGTTTTCGACATGAATATTAAACTAGTCAAGGTTCAAAAAAAGAAAGAAAGGACAATACTGGTTGCCTCGCTTCTGTCAGTGTGCCCCAGGGCAGCTGTGGCTACAGTAGTAGTTTATCACCACCGTGTATGGAGAGAAAGAATAATGACATGTAAAGCGTCTTTGAGTGTCCAGAAAAGCGCTATATAAAACCGATGCATTATTATTATCATAATAGAAATAATTATACAGTGCCCCAAAACAGGAAAAGACAGCAGTACAAACAAATGAAACATTATGTATTAATAGAGATAACTTAAACTTAAGTCAGTGTGTTTCTGAGTGAGTGTTATTGCTCTACCTCCATGTCATCTTGGCCTTCGATGCTGCTCTGAGGGGCACAGTGGTACAAATTATCTGGAAAAGAAAGAATAGAGGCCATCATTATCAGAGCCAATTCATCTATAAGCAAAGAACAGATGATGTGATGATATCCACAATTTCACTTTCACTTTTCATTGCTTTACACTTTTCACTGCCTTTTCACTGCTCTAGTACCCCGCTCCCATCTCTGTGTGGAGTGAGAGGACAAGTGCCCAAAAATAACAATTGTAAACCGCTTTGTGACTCTGGTCTGTGAAAGGCGGTATATAAATAAAGATTACTTACTTACTTACTTACTTACTTACTAGTTCTAGCAGTTAAACAAAAACAAAAAGTCAAGTCAAAATAACGCCACAAAAATTGCAGCTTTGGATTTGGACATGTTGTGCTTGTGCTGCATGCAGATATATGGATTTACTGCAGGTTGGAATAGTTGGGTGAAAAAGATAGGTACAATCATTTCACAAACCAAAGGATGTGCACTTTTTTCTGTTTGGACAAAGTATTAATGTGAAAGAGCAAACATCACAGAACAATTCCAAAGCTATGAATGCGCTTCCACTGATCTGTATATCAAATAAGAAACAGTGCTTTTGAACTGAAAGAATAATTCAATGTTGTCTTCATGCTGTGCATTTAACAGGTTTAATACATGTTAACTCATTTCTAGCGTAATAATAGAAATATTTATGATCACATAAGTTTTGATTTACTTGACCAGTTATGTGGTTTTGTTAATATTGAGCACATACATTACTTTTTTTACAGCTGAGGTTTGCACCCAAGGCAAAGTCATTTTTAATTAACATGGAGTTACACAAGACTGGATCATATCTTTGAATTATGTGTGAATGTTTCCTTTCCAGTGTTGCAGCAAATACCCAGGGAACCTTGCCAAACTCATTACCCTCTCTAGAAAGCTTCAGCCACGGTCATCTGCTCTACGTTCCCTGCTTCCCTGTCTGCGCTGGAGCGACGGCGCTGCACTTTGTTTACTTGGCTTCCTGGTTTTGGACTCGCTGTCATGGGGTTCGACTCACTCAAACAGCTCTGTGAACCCGGGAGACACAGCACACAGCCAACTATTTTGGTCACAAAAGAAACAGGAAATCAATGGGAAGGAATAGGTAGAGACGAGAGAAATGGTGTTCCTGAAGAAAGAACACGTCCTGACATACCCTCTTAATAATCATTAAAAACAACAACAACCAATCAAATGAAATGCATTTTTAATGCACTAACAAAAGATTTGTGTTAAGCCTGGTTCACACGAGACGATTTTAAAATTGTCGGCCGATTTTTCTCCGTGTTAGACCCCACACGGGGAGATTAAAATCCTGCGTCTAACCACTTTGGTCGTGCAGTGTGTGGTGCGTAGCCACACGGCAAGATCACGCAAGCCACAAACATCACACACGAACCGACACCCCCCCCGAGCATTCCCAGGTCAGACGGAAATCTCACAAAATCTCTCGAGATCAAGCGTGACTTCAGAGTAAATGTCAGGGGGTGCAAAATGGGTGGTGGGTTTTAATATGGTTTTATTCATATTTTATGCATGTTGTGTTTGTGTGTTTTTAATATTGATTTTTAACTGGCACCACCTGAAGCACCCCGGCTCCCCACGTGAGCAATCAAGACACCTGCGCCTTGAGAATAAAAGACTGAGATGGGGGAAAGACACAGAGAGAGGAACAGAGGAGGGCAGAGCCGGTCCGGAGGAGGACATGGGACCGGGCCAAGGACGAGCACCGCCAGCCAGAGACCACGGGGCACTGAGGCCAGCGGGGAGAGCGGCACCGGTGAGGCGCGCATTGATAGTGCATTGGCGCGTGCGCGCCCGGGCTAGGCCCAACGACCGGGATGTGCCGGCTCTCCCTCGCGGGTGCCCGGTGGCGACCCGTGGCCGGCGAGCGGCTGGCGGGACTGCGGCCCGGTCCCGGGACTGGGAACAAGACACGGGAGCCAGGCGCGGCGGGTGAGAGCCCCGTGGTCTGGCGGCCCAGGCCATGGGGACGCATTTTAGCCTGTTTTAGCCTCTGTTTTAGCTTTTTAGCCCTTTCTTTAGCTTAGGTTTTTATTGCTTTTATTTACTTGTTTTTAATGTATTTTATAATAAATTGCTTTTAATTCGCTTTTAATACAGTGGTCCTTTTTAAATCCGGGTCCGAAGAACCTGCTTTTTTACCCCTGTGACATTTTGGCGTTGTCTGGCAGGACCCGGTACCACTGTTTTTTAAATTGCGATTAGAGGCTAGGGCTCCATGGAGGAAGGATGGGAGTGACGCGGCGGAGGCCCCGGGAGTGACGCGGCGGAGGCCCCGGGAGTGACGCGGCGGAGGCCCCGGGAGTGACGCGGCGGAGGCCCCGGGAGTGACGCGGCGGAGGCCCCGGGAGTGACGCGGCGGAGGCCCGGGAGTGACGCGGCGGAGGCCCCGGAAGTGACGCGGCGGAGGCCCCGGGAGTGACGCGGCGGAGGCCCCGGGAGAGACGCGGCGGAGGCCCCGGGGGGACTCACGGTGGAGGCGAACCCCCTCCCCAGAGATTGAAAGGCGCAGGTGTTCTCTGTTAGCAGGGACTGCTAAGATTAAAGCAGGGGGGAGTGTCAGGGGGTGCAAAATGGGTGGTGGGTTTTAATATGGTTTTATTCATATTTTATGCATGTTGTGTTTGTGTGTTTTTAATATTGATTTTTAACTGGCACCACCTGAAGCACCCCGGCTCCCCACGTGAGCAATCAAGACACCTGCGCCTTGAGAATAAAAGACTGAGATGGGGGAAAGACACAGAGAGAGGAACAGAGGAGGGCAGAGCCGGTCCGGAGGAGGACATGGGACCGGGCCAAGGACGAGCACCGCCAGCCAGAGACCACGGGGCACTGAGGCCAGCGGGGAGAGCGGCACCGGTGAGGCGCGCATTGATAGTGCATTGGCGCGTGCGCGCCCGGGCTAGGCCCAACGACCGGGATGTGCCGGCTCTCCCTCGCGGGTGCCCGGTGGCGACCCGTGGCCGGCGAGCAGCTGGCGGGACTGCGGCCCGGTCCCGGGACTGGGAACAAGACACGGGAGCCAGGCGCGGCGGGTGAGAGCCCCGTGGTCTGGCGGCCCAGGCCGTGGGGACGCATTTTAGCCTGTTTTAGCCTCTGTTTTAGCTTTTTAGCCCTTTCTTTAGCTTAGGTTTTTATTGCTTTTATTTACTTGTTTTTAATGTATTTTATAATAAATTGCTTTTAATTCGCTTTTAATACAGTGGTCCTTTTTAAATCCGGGTCCGAAGAACCTGCTTTTTTACCCCTGTGACATTTACAGTCATGGCGGACGAAGAGGATGCAGTGGCGATAGTGTGCAGTTTGTTGTTAACAGAGAAGAGACGTAATCCAAAGAAAAGGCAATGGTCAAAGCCATGCTGCTGTGTTTTGGTTTTTTTCCGGTGTTTCCTCACCGGCTTGTCACCTCGTCTTCTTATTGGCTACACGTCGTAGTCATGGCAACGCGCTCGCTTGTCCTCGGAGGACACCACACACGACAAGAAATCGGGCCAAAACAATCCAACATGTTGGATATCCCCGATTTGAGATCGGGAGCAGTCCCGATGTCCTTCCGAGCAACGAGTGCAGTCTTAACACACCACACACAGCAGGATAATCTGTAAGATTTTGTTACGGAAATCGGAGCGTTTCTTAAGATTGTTGTAAGGGGTAAATCGGGTCTAAATCGGCCTAAATATCCTGCCGTGTGAACCAGGCTTTAGATGATTATTCAAAGCTACACTATTGAAAGGTCCGAAATAAGGTCAAGGTGCACTTTGAGTGTGTCTTGTTCTTCTGGCCTTCTAACACTACAGCAATGAACTGACTGAGGTGAGTAGTTGAGTAGTGTACTCTTGTTTGGTGCTTTCATATCTGCACAAATGATGCACAGCAGAAATGAAAACGAGCGCACTTCAATTGGACCAATGCGACAACGCACCCCTTATCATGCCCAGGGAAATTTGTCTTGGGCCTTTGAATCTGTGAGTGCCGCTGGGGCGACCTCTCAGGAGCAGTATTCCTTTGGCCAGGAGATTTTCATCTTTGTTGCATGTTTTAGGTTCAGTGGAAAATATCTCTTAGTAAGTAAGTATTTTTTTTATCTATACAGCTCATTTTTACAGAATAAAATTATGATCTATGATATTTGAAGTGTCACACCCCTCTGTGTGACAGTGCTTACTTCCCCATGTCCTTGCGCCCCTCCTCTTTTCCTTTGTGTGTGTGTGGACGCTTGGGCGGAGTCTCCTGGGAGCACCTGCACTGAATCTACAATCAGAACCATTCAAGAATCCAGCTCACCTGCCAGACTCTGCCAGATTACTTACTAAGTTTTGACATTTTTCCTGTTTTTTGGATTACTGACCTTATCTCCTGTGTTCTTCAGCATCTCACTGGATTCCTGAAATTTCTACCTGTAACCTGTGCCTCTACGTCAAGACCAGCTGCCCCACCTCCCGGCCCCCTACTTCACTGGACAATAAAAACCATTACTAACCTTTTTCCTTTTGTCTGGAGTCCATTGCTGGGTTCTTCCTCTACTGAGCCGTAACAGAACAATCTGGCCAAATGAACCCATCGGACCTAGACCCCATCCGTCAGGCTTTGGCTTCACAAAGTACCAGAGTGGGCCATCATGAGACTATTCTTCGGGAGGTTACGGAAAAGCTACGTGAACTTTCTACAAGTGTGTCCCAACTCTCTAATCAATTGGATCAGCTTTCCTCTCAGCTCTCTGCCGCAACTGCACCTCCAGCCTCGGTTCCCCCTCCGGTCCAACCTGC
Source organism: Knipowitschia caucasica (assembly GCA_964034765.1). Lineage (NCBI taxonomy): Eukaryota > Metazoa > Chordata > Actinopteri > Gobiiformes > Gobiidae > Knipowitschia > Knipowitschia caucasica. The sequence goes on from OZ035832.1 coordinate 12,884,121, forward strand.
CTCCTCTGCTGCACGTGAACCACACATTCCCACACCAGAACGCTATTCTGGTCATCTCGGATCCTGTGGGCAGTTTCTCCTCCAGTGCTCCCTCGTGTTCGACCTACAACCTAACACCTACGGCACAGATAAGTCCCGCATTGCCTTTTTGAGAAGTTTACTCACTGGAAGAGCCGCACAATGGGCTACTGCTGTTGTGGAAAGTAACTCACCTGTTGGGCACTCTTATGCTGCATTTTCTGAGGAAATGAGGAAGATTTTTGATCACCCACTTAAGGGCAAAGAAGCCACTAAAAGACTACTCTCTCTCGGACAGGGCTCCTCAGCTGTTGCGCAGTATGCCATTGATTTTCGTATTTTAGCTGCAGAAAGTGGCTGGGACGACACAGCTTTACAAGGAGCCTTTATGAGGGGATTGTCAGATAGAGTCAAGGATGAGCGGGCGGCACGAGATGAAACGGACACTCTTGATGAACTTATTTCCTTGGCCACCCGCCTGGATAATAGACTTAGAGAGAGACAAAGAGAGAAGGCGGGGCGACAGTCTTTACCCCGTGTACTCTCCCTGCCTCAGTCTTCTTCCTCTTCCCCAAGCGTTCAGACTAACCTTCCTCCTGTGCGTTCTAGTCCTCCTGAGCAATCCACTGGAGAGGAACCTATGCAGCTGGGACGGACTCGACTCACTCGTGCGGAACGACAGCGGCGCCAAATGTCCGGGTTGTGCTTTTATTGCGGACAAGCTGGACACTACTTAAGCTCCTGTTCCCAGTTCCCAAAAGAGATGGCTCGCCAGTACATGGAGAGGTACTAGTGAGCCAAACTTCCTCTCTCCCTATTTCTACTCCACAACGGCTACAGATCCAATCTACACTGTATTGGTCACGTGAGTCCATCTCTCTTGTCGCACTAGTAGATTCGGGGGCAGACGATAACTTTATTGATGCTAGCATTGTCTCACAAGCCAATATTCCTGTGGAGCCTTTAAATCCCCCTCGAGATGTTAATGCTTTGAATGGAGAGAGGTTAGCCAGAATCACACACGTTACAGTTCCTCTAACTCTTGTTCTGTCTGGTAATCATAGGGAAAGCATCCAATTTTTGGTTCTTCCTTCACCTCATGCCCCTTTAGTTTTGGGACTACCTTGGTTAAAGATGCATAATCCACACATTGATTGGGTGACCACCCATATTTCCAGCTGGAGTGTGTTCTGTCACAGCAATTGTTTCCAGTCGGCCATAACCTCCAGTGAACCAGACTCTTTTTCTCCACCTTGTCCTCCTGACTTATCTACTGTCCCTCTTGAATATCATGATCTGGGTGAGGCGTTCAACAAGCTAAGGGCACAAGGTCTACCCCCACACCGTCCCTACGATTGCGCAATTGATCTGCTGCCTGGCGCTCCTTTGCCCACCAGTCGTCTGTATAAATTATCCCGCCCTGAGAGAGAGGCAATGGAGGTTTATGTAAGGGATTCTTTAGCTGCTGGGTTGATACGTCCCTCATCCTCTCCTGTTGGAGCAGGGTTTTTCTTTGTGGATAAGAGAGACAAGACTTTGAGACCATGCATTGACTACCGAGGGTTAAATGACATAACTGTAAAGAATAAATATCCTCTGCCCCTCATCGATTCAGCCTTCGAACCCCTTCATCAAGCCACTGTTTTCACTAAATGCATATCATTTGGTTCGCATTCGGCAAGGAGACGAATGGAAGACTGCTTTCAATACCCCCCTTGGCCACTTTGAGTATTTGGTCATGCCTTTTGGTCTTACAAACGCACCTGCAGTTTTTCAGGCTCTGGTCAACGATGTCCTCCGGGATATGCTGAACAAGTTTGTTTTCGTCTATATCGATGACATACTTATTTTTTCCAAGAATCTTCAAGAACACATCCAGCATGTTAGGTTGGTACTGAAGCGCCTCCTGGACAACAAACTTTTTGTGAAAGCAGAAAAATGTGACTTTCATGCTGCTTCTGTTAATTTTCTCGGTTTTGTAATTGCACAGGGGCGAATCAAGGCAGATCCTGACAAGGTAAAGGCTGTAGCAGAATGGCCAAAACCAGAAACCCGTAAACAGCTTCAGCGTTTTCTTGGCTTCGCAAATTTTTACAGGAGGTTTATTAAGGACTACAGCAGAAAAGCAGCCCCTCTGACTCAACTCACCTCTACCCTTGTCCCTTTCAAATGGTCCAAAGAGGCGGATGATGCTTTTTCCACACTGAAATTGTTGTTTACCTCAGCTCCTGTCCTCTCTCACCCTGATCCCTCTAGGCAATTCATCGTGGAGGTTGATGCTTCTGATTCCGGTGTTGGAGCGGTCCTCTCCCAACGTTCTCCGAAGGATCAAAAATTGCATCCGTGTGCCTATTTCTCTCGGCGACTCTCCCCGGCAGAGGTAAACTATGACATTGGTAATAGAGAACTGTTGGCTGTTGTTTGGGCTTTGCAGGAGTGGAGACACTGGCTGGAGGGGGCTGAACATCCATTTGTTGTCTGGACCGATCACAAGAACCTGTCATATCTCCGATCAGCCAAGAGGTTAAACTCTCGACAAGCAAGGTGGGCATTGTTCCTGGGTAGGTTTAATTTCATCCTTACCTACCGACCTGGATCCCGAAATGTGAAGCCAGATGCCCTCTCGCGCCAGTCCACTCCAGACAATATTGTAACCCAGCCCGATTTCATCCTGCCTCCTTCATGTATAACTGAGGATCCTAATGGCTCATCTGAGGTTCCCTCTTCTACTCACCTGGTCGGTTCCGTGCACTGGGAAATTGAAAGAGTGGTCCGTGAGGCTCAACAGGCTCAACCAACCCCAGGTGATTGTCCGCAAAGATGCTTATTTGTTCCGGATACAGTGCGTACTCAGGTTCTCCAATGGGGGCATAGTTCCAAACTTACTTGTCATCCTGGATTCTACCGGACCCTTACCTTCCTTAAGCAGAAGTTTTGGTGGCCTTCTATGAACAAGGACACTCGTTCTTTTGTTGCTGCCTGTGCCACCTGCGCCCGAAGCAAGTCCAACCATCAACCTCCAGCGGGTCTGCTTATTCCTCTGCCCATTCCCAAGCGGCCTTGGTCCCACATTTCTGTAGATTTTGTGACAGGACTTCCAGAATCCGAAGGGAACACTGTTATCCTCACAATGGTGGATCGTTTTTCCAAAGCAGTACATTATGTTCCTCTGCCTAAACTGCCTACTGCTACTGAAACTGCTAACCTTCTAGTCCTCCATGTGTACAAGCTTCATGGCATTCCAGTGGACATTGTGTCAGATAGAGGCCCTCAGTTCACCTCTCAAGTATGGAGAGCTTTTTGTCAAGCCATGGGTACATCTGTCAGCCTTTCATCAGGTTACCACCCTCAAACTAATGGTCAAGCTGAACGAGCAAATAAAGACTTGGGGTCTGCCTTGCGCTGTGTTGCTTCTCGGAACCCGTCTACATGGTGCTCCTACTTGCCTTGGATTGAGTATTCCCATAACTCCTTAGTGTCCTCAGCTACAGGCATGTCCCCGTTCATGGTGTCTCTGGGCTTTCAACCATCTCTTTTCCCTGACCAAGAACAGGATTTGGCGGTCCCGTCAGTCCAAGCTCACCTTAGGTGTTGTCGGAGGGTTTGGAGAGTTGCCCAGGCTGCCCTTCTGCGTACAGCGGCCAGAAATCAACAAATTGCTGATAGACGTCCTAAACCGTCCCCGGCTTACGAGCCTGGCCAAAGGGTTTGGCTGTCGTCCCGTGACCTGCCTCTTCAAGTGGACTCTAAGAAGCTGGCACCTAAGTTTATTGGTCCTTTTGTGGTTGAAAGGGTGATCAATCCATCTGTTGTTCGCCTTAAGTTGCCCTCTTCCCTTAACATACATCCATCTTTTCACGTGTCTCTCCTTAAGCCTGTCTCGTCCAGTCCTCTCTGCCCTCCGGCCGATCCCCCTCCTCCCGCCCGTGTCATCGACGGTCATCCTGCCTTCACGGTGCGGCGTATTCTGGACGTTCGCCGGCGTGGTAGGGGTTTTCAGTTTCTCGTGGACTGGGAGGGTTATGGTCCTGAGGAACGCTCCTGGGTTCCTCGCCGTCATGTCCTTGATGTGTCCCTCCTCCGGGACTTCTACGCTGAGTTTCCGGACAAGCCTGGTCGGACGTCCGGTGACGCCCGTTAGGGGGGGGGGGTACTGTCACACCCCTCTGTGTGACAGTGCTTACTTCCCCATGTCCTTGCGCCCCTCCTCTTTTCCTTTGTGTGTGTGTGGACGCTTGGGCGGAGTCTCCTGGGAGCACCTGCACTGAATCTACAATCAGAGCCATTCAAGAATCCAGCTCACCTGCCAGACTCTGCCAGATTGTTATTCTCCGTCTCACGGTGACTTACTTGGCTGCTACTTACTAAGTTTTGACATTTTTCCTGTTTTTTGGATTACTGACCTTATCTCCTGTGTTTTTCAGCATCTCACTGGATTCCTGAAATTTCTACCTGTAACCTGTGCCTCTACGTCAAGACCAGCTGCCCTACCTCCCAGCCCCCTACTTCACTGGACAATAAAAACCATTACTAACCTTTTTCCTTTTGTCTGGAGTCCATTGCTGGGTTCTTCCTCTACTGAGCCGTAACATGAAGATCAGACCCCTGGTGATCATTAGGATCCTTGAATAATCCGAGCCAATATAGCTATGACAATGAGATGCAAATACTGAGTCGGAAACAATACAACCAGTGGTTTAAGATAAGATAAGTTTTTATGTTCATTCAGACACCACAGGCGACCTGTCTCTCTCTTACATCAATTCAGAGAGTTGAAGAGTAATTTTATCTAATGTGGTTTTGGGGAAACCCAGCTCAACTTGCTGCTGACTCCAGCACTTCCATGGCAGCGAGTGAATTCTGTTTTGTGAATTCCTTAGGGTCTGCATTTACAGTGGGGCAAAAAAGTATTTAGTCAGCCACCGATTGTGCAAGTTCTCCCACTTAAACAAATGACAGAGGTCTGTAATTTTCAACATAGTTACACTTCAATTGTGAGAGATGGAATGTGAAAAAAAAATCCAGAAATTCACATTGTAGGATTTTTTAAGAATTTATTTGTAAATTATGGTGGAAAATAAGTATGTGGTCAATAAAAAAAATTCAACTCAATACTTTGTAATATAACCTTTGTTAGCAATAACAGAGGTCCAACGATTACTATAGGTCTTTACCAGGTTTGCACACACAGTAGCTGGTATTTTGGCCCATTCCTCCATGCAGATCTTCTCGAGAGCAGTGAACACGGACATTCAACTCCCTCCACAGATTTTCTTTGGGTTTGAGGTCTGGAGACTGGCTAGGCCACTCCAGGACTTTCAAATGCTTCTTACGGAGCCACTCCTTTGGCGGTGTGTTTGGGATCATTGTCATGCTGGAAGACCCAGCCACATTTCATCTTCAAAGCTCTCACTGATGGAAGGAAGTTTTGGCTCAAAATCTTACGATACATGGCCCCATTCATTCTTTCCTTAACACAGATCAGTCGTCCTGTCCCCTTTGCAGAAAAACAGCCCCAAAGCATGACGTTTCCACCCCCATGCTTCACAGTAGGTATGGTGTTCTTGGGATGCAACTTAGTATACCAAACAGTTCTACTTTGGTTTCATCTGCCCACATGACATTCTCCCAATCCTCTGCTGTATAATCCATGTGCTCTCTGGCAAACTTCAGACGGGCCTGGACATGCACTGGCTTCAGCAGGGGGACACGTCTGGCACTGTAGGATTTAACTCCCTGTCGTCGTAGTGTGTTACTGATGGTAACCTTTGTTACTTTGGTCCCAGCTTTCTGCAGGTCATTCACCAGGTCCCCCCGTGTGGTTCTGGGATTTTTGATCACCGTTCTCATGATCATTTTGACCCCACGGGATGAGATCTTGCGTGGAGCCCCAGATCGAGTGGTCTTGTATGTCTTCCATTTTCTGATAAATTCTCCCACAGTTGATTTGTTCACACCAAGCTGCTTGCCTATTGTAGATTCACTCTTCCCAGTCGGGTGCAGGTCTACAATTATTTCCCTGGTGTCCTTCGACAGCTCTTTGGTCTTGGCCATAGTGGAGTTTGGAGTCTGACTGTTTGAGGCTGTGGACAGGTGTCTTTTATACAGATAACGAGTGGAGGACAGAAGAGCTTCTTAAAGAAGAAGTTACAGGTCTGTGAGAGCCAGAGATCTTCCTTGTTTGAAGTGACCAAATACTTATTTTCCACCATAATTTACAAATAAATTCTTTAAAAATCCTACAATGTGAATTCCTGGATTTTTTTTTTTCACATTCTGTCTCTCACAGTTGAAGTGTCCCTATGATGAAAATTACAGACCTCTGTCATTATTTTAAGTGGGAAAAATTGCACAATCGGTGGCTGACTAAATACTTTTTTGCCCCACTGTAGCTAGGCTTGACCGTGCTGTGCACCCTGAGATGTGCACATCGGGACACACAAAAAGATTCTTACACAGACCAAGGTCACCAAAAGCGCTTTACTATGTTCAGTCTAGATATTGTTCCATTTTCTCCATACACAGGGATGACAGAAGCGAGAAGCCGAAGTTGTGCATCAAGTCCATCCATCCACTCACTCATTACATTCAAACTTATTGTGCACGATTTTAGTGGTAGGGGAAACCGGAGCACCTGGAGGAAACGTACGCACACACAGGGAGATCATGCAAACTCCACACAGAAAGGCCCTGTTATGATCGGAATTTGAACCCAGTAACCTTATTTCTGAGAAGCGAGAGTGCTATCCCCTCAGCCACCGTGCAAGAAAGAACAGGACATCTTCTTCAATCACATTATTGTGTCTCTTGAATTTAATGTCAATATTCAAGATTTAGAAAAGAAGCATTTACAATTTAGTTGTTTAGCTATATTTCCAAATAAAAGACTGTCTGCCACAGCCAACAGTTCTGTTCGCATCAGCAGAGCAGGTGCGGTGCGCTCAGTCCATCACCCCGCGCACCAGGACACTCTTCAGTTCAACAGGAGTGCGTCATTGGTTTGATACTGACAAAATCATCTTCCTGCTCATTGAAGTAAATTGGCTCCCTGCTGCAGGAGCCACATTCTGATGTCTGTTCAGCGAAGAGTGGCTGCTCCTGTTGGGGAATTTGTAAATGGTGAGATGCCCTTAAGTTTCCTGTCTGCTGGAGCGTGAACCAGTCCACTGGGTATTATGGGGGATATGCAATGCATAAACAACAGCAGTTAATGGAGATTCAGTATTTGATGTTCTGTTCAGATAGAGTACCAGATAGCAAGGTGACATTGAAAATATATTGAATTTTTCATCAAAATCATCAGAATGGTTGACATTAAATCTCAACTCTAAATAAATGTTGAATCACCATTGCAATATGGATGAAAACCTGACAAATATAATGTGATTACAGTGGCATTGGAACAATGTTGATCAGTAGTTAGCGTAAAGACCAACTAATCTTTACTACTGTTTTATAACAGTTCTTTATTTTAATAGATGGCAAGTGGTAGAGCCACGAAAGTGACATAAAATGTAGGAACATGCATGTGTACCAATACAATGCTAGACTTACACCCGGCCAGTCGCTACAAAAGATTTTGAGGTTTGCTGTGCTTCCGCTAGCCTGGAGCTAACGTTGCTAACGGCTAGTCCTCGCTAACATTAGCTTCAAATGCTTTAGAAACAAGCATCAGCCCAGCTTTAGAAGTGGCTTGAGAGGTGAAATATCAACTGCTTTGGTCGTAGTGGCCATTTCTGTCGCAGCAGTGAGTCAGATAAAGCTAGCTAACAGTGTGTGTTCCTCCAGGTCTCAGCGAGTCTCTCTCGGAGCTCTGCAAGCCAGATAAGCCTCTGTTTTCGTTCACACTGTCAGGTCCCTTCCGCTGTCTCCCATGATCTAAAACAAGTTGATTGCGTTTTTCTTGCGGACTTTCAGTGTTGTAATGTCTGTATCTATAGTAGATGTGTTCCATTAGTGTGTTCCAATTCTAATTACTTTTCCTTTGTTTCAAGTTTTTCATGATTTGAATAGGATTGTTGGGAAAGAGGAAAAACTCCTGTAACGTTAACGCTGCTGCTAGATAACTGGAAACTAGGATCAAAGGCATAGTTAATGTAATCTGAACGTTTAAAAGTAACGTAGCCTACACACGCTGTGTATAAGCCTGTTTGCAGTCATTGCCAAGTTAGGTTAACTTTTCTGATAAAGTTAGCATTTATGCTAATGGGACGTCAGATGATCAGATATTGTACTTTTAAATCGGTATAAAATGTTTAGACTACATTGTCGAACACTTTCCAATATCATCACCACAATTTCTATTAGTTTCTATTCCAGAAAGTCTCTGGGATACCTGTGCTATACACACACACACACACACACACACACACTTTTTTCTACAATTTTAGGCTACATGGTCTAGGTTATCAAGTTTAGCCTATATCATTCACAGGCATAGTAATGTTAAACTAAAATGTACTTTTGCTTGTGTTCTATTTTAGATGCACTGACTCAACGACTGAGTTCGGCAAATTCGCATTCACACAAGCAGTGCAGAAGTGGCTGCGTTACGCCCCAGACCGAGTGGGAGGAGCTGGACGACCGACGCAGAGTGAGCGCGTAAAAAAAAAAAAAAAAAGAACAGATACAATAAAAATGATTAATTTTTAAAAGATGCTTGGGGTGTCATTTAGATCATAAGATCTGATCTAGTTTCTGTGTTCTATATTTTGCTAGCCCATCCTGGCTGTCAATAAAGCAGGATCAAAATAGATTAATTATATTTGTAATATATCAATTTAGACCTTCAGATTAAACCTATACTAAAATGGCCTACCATTGAAATGTTGTTGATATATGCTGGGATTTCAACATTGTTTCAATGTCCATTCTAATCGAAATACCATTGAAATCCTGTTGATCTATAAGTATGATTTCAACGTTGCTTCAATGATAATAGAGGGTGCAACATTATGTAGAATCAACATCAGAGTTCAACGTTGATTCAATTATTTTATCGTTGATTTAACATCGTTTCAATTACTATTTGTTTCTGTAAGGAGTAAATAGTACAACCGATACAATGATACACCAACCCAGAGCTGAATAACAATCCAAGTGTGGTTTATTCTTTTCAGTAAAAGAAAAACAACCAACAGCCTGAAATGCTGCTTCGAAAGAGAATTTTAATAGACCCTTTATGGACTGGAGTAAGCAAATGTAGTATTCCTGAGATACAGTCACATTACAAGATAGATTATTACTTCAGACTTCACTGATGAAAAGGGCTGATCAAAAACCAGTCAATCAAGATGGCCTGGTACATACTGGTCATGATCCACTGATTGACCACCATTGTGGAAATACTGTCCATTTAGAATCAGAGGCATGTTTGAAGGTCACGCTCAATATTTTGTGTGGCTTCTTTTTATTGTTGTTATGGTAATAATTGTGTATCTTTCCTAATCAGACGTATGGCTGGGAGTCATCATTGTTGCGTTATGATGAAAATAAAATATTAGGAAGAAAAAAGGCTCAAGCGGCTTCACTTTGGCTTTGACATTCACTCTATCAAAATTAGCCAAGAAAAAATCAACTAAAAATAATTGCTGCATTAATCAAGGTTTTATTTGCATTGGATGATTCATACACAAGTGCTCAACAAAACACAAAAACAAAACAAAAATAGATTTTCATTGATTAAATCCATTCGTTGATAATAAAATCTTTTAGTCATACACAAAGCTCACCAGAGCTGGTTTAAACATGAATTTGATCACCATCAAAATAGTTTTGTCAATAATGTTTACTAAAAGACTTCCATAATTTACTTCTAAATCTAACACAGACTCAAGACAAACATGTTGTCCTGCTATTGAGAAACGTATTTAAATCGTTTTTTCAAACCTAACATCATCACAGGCAGACATTGTGAAAAAGTCAAATAATAATATTGAGGAAATTGCTGCATTCTAAGGAAAGGGAAAAAAAAAATCAAGAGAGAGAGTTACATTTATTTCAAACCTGGAAAACCCTTTTTCCCATATCATCTCATTAATACAAGTTTGAAAAGGGGTTGGCATTTTTATGTTATCCCACCAACCTCTTACCATGCAGTCATTAAGTACGCTGAAAAAATCTAAACCACAGTCAAACTGCTGGAGAGACACTGATTCATTGGCCGGTAGTGCTTTTCATCAGAGGATGAAGTGAATGGTCCTGGGAGACAGTCAACAGGCGTTTTCTCTTGGCACAACAGCAACAACAAGCGAGAGACACGTAAGCCATCTGCTCTGTTCTGTTTCATAAAAGTCGTCCTCTCTCCACACGTTGCAGACCCAGGAGACCCCATCCCACTCTCCACCGCAGTCTGACAGCTCTGTACATACGCCCACGCTCAAACCAGCAGGCATACAGCTCATTACACAAATACACTAACAAGCTCTCGCCTGCCGCCCGTCTTACTATACGGAATTAAACAAGTGGTTCAATATAAACAGACATGCTGGTAAAACATGACTATGACACATGGGTCTATAACCTAGGATTAGGGTTGTCAAAACTGTTGGTAAGCCTAATTAAGTATTAATCAATCAATCTTTATTTATAGAGCGCTTTTCAGACTTTCTGATTGAAGTTTTCATGTTCTCCTTGTGCCTGCTCCGGTTTCCTCCGAGTGCTCCGGTTTCATCGGGGATCATGTACAATAGGTAAAATCCTCCAGCTCTGGTCCTGTCCAAGCCGAGTATCAACATCTGAAGATGGATCCTCAAGCGCCTTAGTGGCATCAGCTCGTCTCACATCCTCAAGAAGACTGCTCCAGACTTTCGTTGAATGAATCTGAAACGTTGCCTCTTTTGTTTAGTTCTAACTCTGAGATTATTAGCATCTGAAGTGGCCAAATCCGAGTTCATATAAAAACTCCATCCACTGATAAAAATAGGATCTGAAAGTGTTACCATGTAACTCTGGTGCTCTTCAACAAAGCCATGGGTTACAGATAGCCATAGCTGTCTTTGCTAAAACATGTGTGGAACAGGACATAAGATATTTGATCCCAACTTCCCAAAAAAAGAACATTTCCTGAGGCCGAAGCCCCTTTTGAAGGTGATGTTACCTACTTCAAATGTATTTCATTGTTAGTTTTTGACTACAGTAATATGAGAATGTTCTACTTTAATATATATGTTATATAATGAATAGAATAGACTGACAAAGTTTTATGTTGCACCTGATTGTAAGTGCCTGCTTATTTTACGAGGAAAAACGGAACCAAACGGAATCAGAATGCACTGGGTTTCATGTTGATGCCCAAAATACATCAAACTACTGCTTTTTGACCATTTTGGCACAAATGGTAAGAAGATAGATGATGCAAGTGAAGCCGGTACACTGCATTCCATTTGTTCTGCTTTCCCATACCAGAAAAGGTCAATCATAAAATCTCTGCAAGAAAGCACTATAAACCTCATCAAGTATTGACCAGCAGAAACAGCCCTGTATGTTGCCGTCTGTCGGCCATCTACTGTAAATGTGTAGCACTTGCAGAAGAATCACTATGTGGCGCTGGGAGGCAAAATGACACCAATCCATCAGTGCCATTTCATTTCTCTGCTCTCCCTCTCCAACTGTCACCTGCTTTGCACCTCAGGGCAGCAGCAGCGTTGTTTGAGTGTCATTATATTTCCTCCATGTGAGATCTTGCCATATTTTTGACTTCACATCCTCTCAGACAAAGCAACACCAACAGCAGGTGTACGTATAAGATTATATCAAACGCAGGGAATGTAATGACAATATGCTTGAAACTGTAATAGTTAGTGATGAGATATGAAAAGACTGCACCTTCTCTTTCCTATCTCTATGGAGAAGTAAAATGTACGAGGTGTGTGATTAGGTTTATGTGTACATTATATCTGATTTTTGTTACTTCTGTTTTAATTTCCACTCACATCTGAAATTACTTTTTTCTTTTTACTGAGAAACCATGAAAGGCTTGTTTCTGATATATGTTTATGCAAGGAAACATTAATTTAGAATAAGTGGAGCAGGGAGAAGCCGAGCAGGGAGAAGCCGAGCCGAACTATGAGGATTGTAATTCATGAGAGCTGTCTGTTCTTAGTACAGTGTGTGTTTCTGAAAAAAAGCCACAGGAAGCAAACTGGAAGTGGGCACTGAAATTAAATTCAACACGTGTCTCAATGGGCCACTTGTTTGGCTCATGTTCTCATAATGTACTGTATCCTGTTCTTAGAAAATAGTCCATGTCAGATTGTCTGGCGGGCTTACTCACACTATCAAGTCCCCACATATTCAAAAAAATGTACCAGGCTGGTCATACAGTACAACCAGCCAAGACCATTGCAAGTATTTTAGGTTTGAATATCTTTTTCACAGCCTTATTCAGTGTGGAAACATGTTGTGGAGGATCCCAGTCTATTTGCATCAAAAACAGATTGGGGAGGATGGATAAAATCAATGAACTAAATGTGGAAGGAAGAAATGGAATGGAAAAACCTTGAAATGGAAAAATCTTATTGAGCGGCATGATGGTCCTGGGTTCAAATTCCGGTCGGAACAGGCCTTTCTGGGTGGAGTTTACATGTTCTTCTGTGTCAGCATAGGTTTCCCCCAGGTGCTCCGGTTTCCCCTACCACTAAAAACATGTACAATAGGTATGAATGTAACGAGTAAGTAAATGAATGGTTATGGTTGGGAGCTTTGTATGGGGTAAGGTTACTGTCAATAAAGACTAAAAAAAATGCGTGCATATTTATTGGTATTTGTGCATAATTTTGTTTTATTAATTCATGATTAAGATAATACAAACTAAAAAGACATGGAATTTTGTAATTAAGAATACAAAAATATAAAACTGTATGTGTGATTTTTTTTGTGTGCTTGCATTTTCTTTTTGAGAATACGAATTTCAGCAGTGAGCAAACTGTCAATAATACGTCACTGCTCACAGACATTAACAATCGAGCCTGCGCAGAGTTGATCATGGCAGAGGACAACAACATTAACAATTTGGCTCAAAATCAGGTAAATAACTATATTTGATCATTTTGGTCGTAAATAAATGTGTACAAAATATTAATTCCATAAATTCTCTATTCTCTAGAAACATTTTTTTAGGCAGTGTTTAGTTAACACTAGCTTCAATGCTAGTTTTACAGCTTACCATGTTATTTTAATTTTAAAACCAACATTTTTACATTCTTAGCATTTACATTTTATGCCTTTTCCCCGAATCAATGTGGTTAATGTGTTGATACCAGCCCCAATCCTCCAGATTATTCATAGTTCGCGCTGTTACTGCCCCAGAGCAATATGAAGAACACCTCCGTGCTGTACTCATCCTTGGTTGTTAGAGAACATGCAAACTCCAAACAAAAAGGTCCTGGAGGTGGAATCGAACCATGACCCTTTTGCTGTGAAACATATTTGTGGTTTTTGTTCAAAAGATTCCAAGTTACCAAACAATTCTACAAATGTTGAAATATCGATATAGATAGAAAAACAATATAATGCAATTAATTTTAAATGGTAAAATTTTCCAAATTAGTTTTCTTTTGGGGCATAGTCATGATCTATATTTGTATAAGATACAATACACAATATGCGACAGGGGCGACAGTAGCTCAGATGGTAGAGCATTGGCCTTGAGGCCAGAAGGTCGTGGGTTCAATTCCCACCTCTGCACCTTCTCCACCGACTCTCACTGATGACTGCTGCCGTTGTGTCCTTGGGCAAGACACTTAACCCTACTTTGCCCAAAGCCCCCACTGAAAGATCAAGGCTATGCTCACACTCAGAGAGCAGCCGTCCTCCTGTGGACTCACCACCTGCAGAGGGTCAGTGAGGGGCTGGTGCTATGAGACTTGGGTGGCATCTCTGACTGCCACCCCCCTGACCCAGAAATGGATTAAAGGGTAGAAAATGGATGGATGGATGGACAATACACAATAGTTTAATTATCCAAAGAAAGTTGTATTATGTCACTTATTTGGAGGAGCTCATCAATCCCTAATATCATATTTTTTTTCTGAAACTCTCTTGCATTATATGTAGGTCTTGTGTTTACTCAATTTAACTGCACGGTTGTAGCCAGAACAATTTTCAAAAACATGAGTTCCTGCAGGCTCGCTAAACTAAAGCAATAAATGCGTATCAAAGTGATGGTGTGAGTCAATGTTGTGGAGAATGTGGCATCATGAAAGGCAAACTAACAATAAAGAAACGTTTCTGTAACAATTTTATCCTTCTTTATTATTATTATGTTCAAGATGGAGATTTTATACTTGTTCTTTGATGCTAGAGTTAGAGATTTTGTTTTATTTTAATTAGTATAGCTATTGTTCACTTGTCTTGTGCTCCTCATTCCTACTGTTCTATAACTTATGAATCAACACTGACATTTCCCCACTGTGGGACGAATAAAAGGATGTCTTCATCTTAATACTTCAGATGTATTTATTGAGAACATTTATTTGGAGGCACTTGGTCTGATATGATCTGAGAAGCAGAGGTGAATAGGGAGAAAAGAAAGAGGATGGGGAGCTTTGGAGAAACCGACAAACGCTGATCAAAGAGCGGCCTATGTTCTACTGAGCCCTGAATAAAAGGCTCGCCGCCGCAGCAGCTTCCAGGTTCACTCATTATTCTCAGATTTTTAATTGGAGATAGAGGCTCCACGGAACGCACAGTTTAAATCAGCTTACCTGCAGCACCCAGACCTTTCTGTCATTGCCTATTGTGTAAACTACTGGCAGTAAATAAAAGAGCCAGTTGAACAGGAGTCGTCTGTAGTTTTAGAGACTCTACAAATCAGTTTTACACCTTGGCAGCGAGAGCCATGCAGGCAGATAGCACTTCCAATTACAAGATATCCTGTGCCCAGAGATAGCAAGACGCCGATCTGAATTGGCAAACACATAGACGTTTCTGTTTTTCACTGGTATAGTTATATATCCTTTTTTTTTTTGGTTGAAAAAAAAATTAAGTAAGTTATCTTTATCTATATAGCGTTTTTCACAAACCAAGGTCACAAAAGCTTTACAATTTGTTGTAACGGTAATTCACATTCGCTCCATGATTGAAGTGAGATGCCAAACACTCTGGCTCATCAAAGCCTCCGACCATCAATGCACATTCAAACCTATTGTACATGTCTTAGTGGTAGGGGAAACCGGAGCACCCAGAGGAAACCGGAGCACCCAGAGGAAACCTACGAAGACGCAGGAATAACATACAAACTCCACACCATGCCACCAAAATGACATTTAAATATTTAAAAAGGTATCAGCACCAGCCACCTTTCAAAATTCAAAATAATAATAATAGTTACTTAACATAATGCTTTGCAAGCTAAATTCAACAAACCAAAGCTTATAATGATCTGTACCTTTTTTGTGATGTAAAGTAAATTGCAGAATGCTCTCGTATTCCATGCTCAAAGTGCCAGCAGATGGCGATCATTATAATCGTGTTAGTGCATTGGTGACACTAAAACTAGTTGTTTACCTTGTTCCCGTGGTTCTTGATGTTTCAAACTCATCGTAAGTTTCCTTCTTTGCCTTCTCATCTGGGACACACACACACTGCTACCACTGCAAGGTTCACAGAGCTTGTCAACTTTATTGCCTCAAGCTCCTATGCTTAGACCCTCCGGCAACAACTAAAAAAAACATCCAGTGGGAAAAGTGAGGGGGGGTGATATAGAGGGAGGGATCAGCTCCCATGGATTGAGTAGATACAGGACCTTCTCCCTCTTGGGGCCTCTGTAGTTTAGCCAGGTGTGAAATCCTAAATGTATCTGAATAGAGCTTTTTTCATTAAACAGTTTTTTAATTAACAGAACTTTTGTTAAAATTGTTTTAAAACCTAATTCATTCTGCACAAATGTCATCTTTAAAGGACTTGCAGTAATACGCAGAGGGCTTTGTGTCCAAAGAGAGCACTTGATGACTGAATGGTTTAATTTTGTTACATTTGGGTCTTTTTTCAGTCATTGAAGAATCACTATCATCTTTGTAGGTCCAGTCTGCAGAGCCAGAGATTAAAAGACCCCCTCCACTCTGTCAAAGCTCAAAGCCGACCTTTACAGCAGCTCCCTTTATGAGTAAACAACAACCAAAGCAAACACTGGGCTGTCTGTTCTGGGGAAAGTTCAAACCAATTGAGGTTTTCTGTATTCTATAAACAGGATCTTGCTTGGTCAAATTCTTAGTCATCCTCCATCATAACCCACATTATCTTTAGGGGTGCATGTTTTTGCAATGCATCTCTCTTTTTTGCTAATTGGCTACAGACTATCATAAAAAACAAAACATTTTTGTTGATGCATCCTAACACTGAGAAACAATATTCATATCATCTTGGTCCTGCGTTCTCTCTCTTCAATCGAGTTAAAGCTCAAAGACAATCACAACTGGGACTTTGATGAAGTCTACGCTCATTTAATTTCTCATGGGGAAGATTCAAAAAGAAAATCATCATGATAGACACGGTTAAAGTGTTTTCAAATTAGCCAAGGCTGCTGCTTACCGTTCTTATGTCTGCAAAAGGCACTGTTCATATAATTTATATTTCTGAGAAATAGAATAGTTTTCACAAGCATGTTTCTTTCCTTTCTGTTACCTCACATATTAAGACAGTACAACCCTCACTTACTCAATCAGCTCTCAGCCAAAAGCATCAATTATACAATATATAATAAAATAAAAATCCATTTGAAGGTATTTCATTAATTACATCTACTTTCAGGGAAAGGATTATAAAATAAAATAAATGATTAATAGAAAAAATTGATGTATTTATTTGCGTCTTTTGTACACTTTATCAATAAAAAGTTTATAATTCAGTTTTCACTAGTGCTTTGAAAATGCTTTATGACTCAGTAGGTTAATACAGAAGCCATTGAATATATTCATGTAGCACACATCAAGCAACAAGCATTTATCTTTTTCATCCCTGACATATAAATACTGAATGCATCGTAATTCTTTGTTTAAGGCAAAATTTTATATTCTCATGTTCTCAATTTTCATTCTCCGATAAAGACACAAGATTATGGGTCTTGCAGAAACATAAACTGTGTATTAAGTGATGCTTCAGATGCACATAAATAAACCTGGGGTCAGACACGCACATAGAAATCTGCTCCCTGTGGTTTGACTGCTCACTGAAAAATAGGGATCAAAATGCAGAGCACGATGCCTTGTTTGATCACACAAACTTGTTTTAGCTGCAGCTGTGCCATCTTGTGCAGACATTACTTCTGAAATAACTCACTGTTTTCCTCTCACAAATATACCCCATTGTTATTTCGAATGTGCTTCTTCAAAGACAAAGTGGCAATAAACCTTGGATTTCTCCATATTTTCCTGACAAAGGGCATGATGCAAGGGACATTGACTTAGTGCTGTTTTGAATAATAAAACAAAACTTCACATATTTCTCCTGGATCTGAGCACAACCACATGCAATCACAAGAGAAGCTTTACAGTTGCATCGTGGTGTTATATTTCACTCACAGCATCTCATCCATATGCTATTTCCAAGCATCTATATTTTAATTCACCTCTTGCAACTTGCTACCCTGGCATGTTATACCTCATTACAGACAAACAAATACATCTTTAGATGGGACATATCTACCCAGCCCTAGCATTAACAAGTTTAGTTATTCTAGGAAAAACACATTGTCATTAGTGCAATGATATCAGAGCCTGATATCATTGTATAATTTGAAATAATGAATAAAAAGGAGGCGTGCAGCGCGGACAGCCGGCCGGAGGCTTAAGGCCATATGTTGCAATGACAGCGAGTGTGTTCAGTACAAACCATGAGGCTGGTGCTCCATGTGTCCCAGCGTCTCGATCTGCTCCACCAGGTCGTTGGAGTTCCACTGGCTCATGCCCAACAAGATGGCGCTTTTCCCCTCCAAAACATCTGCTGGCACGACAAAACAAATCCAGTTACCCAAAGCTCAATTGTTCATCGAATCAAAACATTAAAGCATGATATATAACAGTTCTGTGATTAAGCTTTTCACACAGTTCTTGTGGAGACACTTCATATGATCTCCCCCTTTCCTATGCAAGCGGCAGATGAGCTTTGCTCCCGTGAAAATAGTTGTCATGCACAATTTATAAAACGGCTGGCACACAAAACCTTAAGTTGTCCAATGTACATAGATGACTATAAGATTGGTTATAGGATATTGATTCAAATTCTGTATTGATTGGGCCTTTGCATTTACTGGATGAGATTAACCCCTGATGTTATTTAGTTAATATCTAAATCTTTCATTGTTGTCCAATAGTTACCATCCATCCATCTATCAACTTTACCAGGCTTCCCTGTCCACACACACTTCCTCTAGCTCATCCAGGATCCTGAGGCGTACCCAAGCCAGCTGAGAGGATTGTATTGGTTCTTATTGAGAAAGGTATTGAATGTATTCACAGTATTGGTATAAATGGTATTGCTCAAAAAAAAAGCTGGTTCGATGAATCCCTAGATAAATTCTTGAAGAACTTGTGAATTGTACTCTTTCAAAAAACTTAACCTAGTGACTACTGCACGTCAATCATCCAAACGGCACTGGGTTTTTCCTTTCAGCTCTATTATCTGACCTATTTATAAGATTTCCAGAGGATTGGTGATTTTAGTTTTTAGTCGCTCTTTAAACTATTTCAGCATCTTAATTATGTTTATCCATAATAAAGTGTTATCATACAATTGTTTTATTTGATAGAGACAAGTGTACACAATCAACATGTGAAACACTACAACATTTATAGCCAAGGCTTATCTACAAAGGCAGGAGGAGTCCCCCAACTCATCGATGATCACACAACTGGTTTGTTTTTAAAAATTGCTTCAGTTTGTGTTAAAAACTAGCCCAGTCAGTTCAGTTTAAGATGAAGACTTAAGAGTTTCAGAGCTTTACCCCCTGGATGTAAAAATAAATGAAACAAGGTTAATTAATATATTCATGCTGCTTGTTTTAAGACGGAGATTGCCTGGATGTATGATGTAAGAAACACTGCACCACTTTATCAAATAGGCGTTCTTACCTAAAGGCTCAAGACTATAACAGTATTATGTAAGGATCTGCCCTTGCCTGGAGCTCCAGCCTCTACACTGACCGTTTATGAGCTGATAACTGCCCGATACTGCCCGAGCGCTACTCTGTGCCTGGTTGGAACCCCGCGGAGATCCTTGTTAACATATCACACACTTGTGGAGGTCTGCTTAGCCTTAATGCAGAATTTTGTGTAGATTAGAATAAACTACAACTGCTGCTTTTTTCATGGGACTCTCTTATATCAAGCCAAACATATTTCAGGGCAGTTCAAATACCCAAGTTGGTGTGTGCACACAGATTATTGTCTAAAGAGCTATTTTCCCACAGTTGATGAATGTTTTTGGACCTGTTTTCAAAGAGTGTAGGGTTTCTTTGGGGCCAAATCCATTGTAGTTTTAGAAAAATGGTAAGGAGCAACTTGTAATATCTTTGAAGACAGGTTTTTTTCACTACGGCCATTTACGGAATTAATGAGCCACATCAAGCATGGATTACTTCAATATCACAGACACAAGTCCAAAGGTAAGAAAAGCGATGACAATGCATTGTTTTTGTGCAAATATTATGCTTAATATCTTTTTAGAGTAAATGTCTGGTTGCTTGTACTTGCATATTCATGTGGATGGAAAAATAAGCTTAAAATGATATACAGCTTGTGGGGTTTGAAGACCAAAATAAATGTGCTTTGACAAGCTGCATGCAGACATATGCAGCTGCATGCCCTCCTGACTCTTTTTCATCCTGATGACTTTTTCATTCAAATGTGTGAAAGTAACTCCTCTTTCATTTCCAATTCATTCAAGTCCCCATAATATAAAAATATGATGCCATCTTGCAATTTTTGGCACCGCTTCTCAATTATTCATAATATCAATTATCATTTTCAATTATAGGATAACAGAATGTCCATCTTGTTCTGTTCATATGTTTTTCACACTGCCACAAAACAAGGGTCATGAGTGAAATACAATTTATAAAGGACTATATAAGAAAGCCGTTTTTTGTCACACAGCTGACCCTCATCAACCGCAGAGATAGACTGACTCACACCCCTCTGCGTGCAAGAATGTAATGTCTTTCCTCTCTCTGTTGCTTCCTCCGACACCAAACCAAAGCTCTCACTCTCTCTCCATCTGGATCACAGAAGGGTCGCCTCAGTGGTCAGTCTGCATCTGTCACTAGCTAACGTGTCCACTGTGGCAGCTTATAAAGCAAATGCAGCCCACAATATCTCTGTTAAAAGGGTATTGGAGCACTAAAAAAGACCTTGCAACTGATGTTATTTCTCTTTTAGATTATGGGGATATGGCTGCATGATTAATTGCATTTGGATCAAGATCACATATTTTGCACTCACATGAAAGAAAAAAGACTTAAGAAAAAAAGTACTTGAATTTGGAACATGTCTCTTGACTCAAGCATATTATGTAGATTTGTCATTGGAAAAAGCGGGCCTCTTTCGTCATGTCAGCCAAAGCATTATTTTCTCATTCCAAATGAGAATTCATACAAGCCAAAACCACGTCGGACAATTTGTGAGACAATATAATACCTCAATTCAAGCATTTAGATATATTTTAAGCATTTTGCAGTGAATCAAAAAACGATGAACACAAATTCAACTCTCTTGATGTTGTTATTTTTGACTTTTTAAACAACATTGAAAATGACATTGCAAATGCAAGTTTGGTCAGTATGAAAAATTGCCAAATCGAGCTGTCCTAATGAGAATATAATGTATAATCCAAGCCTCTTCTTCTACTCCAAGTCTGGGTTCAAAACTCATCACTAGACTTTGTCTTTGCTGTCCGTAAAAAAAAAGCAGTATCGTTATAAAATGTATTTATGGAGGACTTGGTGAAAAACTGCCTGATAATCTAACAATTGGAACATTGGTACTTTGAACATCTCATGCTTGTAGAAAATGTTAGTACTACTGAAATTGGAAAGAAGGCTTTTGGAGCTCTTGTCTCTAAAAAAGGGAATTGGTTTCAAACCTTTGCAAATTTGGACACTCTGGTACATATGAAATGTGGTATTATCATTGTATAAGTCTAACTAAGTGGTCATGAAAAAGGAGTCCAGTTTTCTTCATTAAATACTTTTAAAAAACTTCACGTTCACAAAATGCAGCTGTTACAAAACGAATGGATGATTCTGATTTCTGCAGTATCAATATTCGATCATCTAAGCAGTGGCTTTTTCTTTACTTTGAGTAAATGCAACATCTGTAAAGGGATAAAGAAGCTTAGAATTTACACACGTCAAGAAATTTACAGGGGGGGGGGGAAACACCTCAGCCAAATGCATATTGGATTTGAACAAAGAGACAGCGGAAGTGAAAACCCCATGGATAGACAGGAGAATATAAAGTAGGCTTGGCGGCAAACACAGAAAAGCCTGATTACGGAGTAATTCCCAGAAGGAAATCTTAGGCTTTACTCCATCTACACACAAAACCTATCTCCACCAAAACACCAGCGGTGAAAACCAAACTCCAAAAAGCTGTTATAATATGACAGAATAAAGCAAGGCCTCCTCCTACTTATGCTGCTATGAACAAAACGGGGAGAAGGGAGACATGCCCACAGACCCCATGGGCACATAAGAGATTTAGAGACATCCTTCAACCTGTCAGCATCACCAAGTCTTCACGAGTGCGAGAGGGGGAAATCGGGAAGGACAAGGAGAGAAAAGGAAAGCAAAGAAAAGATGGGAGAGGAGAGTAAACAGGCCAGGCAACGCCTTGAATTACCTCTACAACAGTTCACTCAAACGCACTGTCATTGTCCAATCCGCATGCATTAGTGAGAAATTACCCTAATGCGTCTATTTTTTCCAGCTTTCAATCCGAAGTAAATTACACGTATTTGCAGATAATTGTCTAAAATAGACTAATATCTGTCAGGTTTAAGCCTGATGATGATGGAGAACTGAATTGCAGAAAGTTTGGCTTTAGACCAGATAATTGGCATAATTACATTTGAGTTTTCTTCAGTGAATCCAAAATGTATGGTTCACTCAGCTACTCCCAGTGACTTCCTGCCATGGATAATGGAAGAGCAAAGAAAGCTTTTCCTCAAAGGTTCCTGGTAATATTGAAGCAAACTCTTAAAGAATAAAGTATGTGCTTGTTGGTTGTACAAATGATAAAAAAAAAATACATGTTTATGGTCTCCAATAGAGTCATAAGCAGGTTGTAGACATATTTTAGCCTATTGATTTTTCTCATTCAAAACTACTGTATACCAATTTGTTTAAACTGAGACTTGGCTTATCAAAACAGAAAAAAGACCTCCTGAATCAACTAATTTCTACTGAAACAATCAGTACCAATTTCTTTCTGATTGAAAATGGGCCTTTTGAAAAGCATGTTATTTGTGCTGAGCGTTCCCCAGAGAGGACCTCACTTCTGATAACACTGAGTATATCCTTTGCTATGTGTCACTATGACACAGCATATTTAGCCATTTTGTTAATAAAGAGTCCTTTTGCGTCTGTTGTTCAGCCATCAATCAGACTGTACCCACATGAATTCATTTGGATACAAGGCAGTGCAAAAAAGCATGATGAAAAATTGACTTGCTTTTTTCAAAGTGATTTATTATTAATATATTCAGCCCCACAGGAAAAGTCAGGATTAGCATGTTCAATTTGACAAAGGCTCGAATCAATAAAACGAGTAGGGATTGGGCTGCCAAGGTGTGGGAAATGCACAGCTAATAAAGATTGAGAGCAGTTCTGAGTGACTACGTGGGTCTTACATGTATAATTGACAAGCTGCGGGCTGGGGCTGAGTCATGCTGTTTGGTAAAAGAGGAAAAATGGGAGATGCCAGGAGATTCATTATAACTAATGCGTGATTACTATTATTATTATTGAAATTATACATCTGAAAGATGCAATAAGTAAAAACAACTTTTACAAACTTAATAACAACACTAAGAACACTGATCTAGAGCAGGCATGTCCAAACTAAAGCCCGAGAGCCAATTGCGGCCCACTGTGTCATTCTATGTGGCCCTATGCCTTGCTAACCAAAAGTACCACTGAGGTTATAAAGGTTCATAGTGGTATCCAGCCAACTTCTGCTTCTCTAATACCTTCTTATAAATCTCAAAACCTTTTGAATCAATGTATATGTATGCACTGACATTTGAAAGTGTCTATGGCACTGATGTAGCTATTGAGAAAGCTATTCAACTAACCTCAGCTCTTACACATGTGTATGTGTATAAATGCTCATGTTACGTCTCATGTAGCATCTCAAAATATACCAATTCTCGTTCAAAATAGTTTTACAATCCGCTTTGTCGGCCGCTGGACAAGTTTGGCAAACTAAAATGGCCCTCTTTGTTAAAAGTTTAGACACTCCTGATCTAGAGCCTTTTAATGATTAAGAAAAGATTCCATTTGGGGAAACACAGTGGATGAGTATGACGTGATTCACCGACCAGATTTTCACACCTGTGCAGTTCTCTCTTATCCCTGAAGACAAATATTGAAAAGCATATTTCACACAGGATATTGTGGGTTAACAAGTGACAATTCCCTCACAAAGGCAAAACAACAGCAGCACTTTGGCTATGTACTAAATAAACATTAACTCATCAATTGTATTACTTTGGCAATAGATTGTCTAAGTTGGTTTTGGCGCTAAGTCAATTGGTTCTCTCATTTGATACATATATCAACGCCACAATAACAATGAAAGTGCTCGAATAATATCCTGTGATTCTTGCCAAAAAAATACTGTCAAACATTTTTTTTAATATTATTCAGAAATGTAATTTTATAAATTTTTCATTATAACCCTAACCCTCGGGGGCACACTGGGTCTCACCGTTGTACTACTTACTGTTTGTGTGTGCGCGCGTGTGTGCCTGTGTGTGCGCATGTGCTCCTTGGGGCTGCGCTTGTATCTCCTGTTGGTTGGCCAAACTCCAAAAGCGTTGTGGAGCGTCATGTGATCCTTGCTTCGTGTTTTTCCTCTCTTAAGACTGTAAAGGGGGATTATTCAGTGTAGGAATGATTCTGTGCTTTATTGTTTATTGGGGGACGATTGTTATAGTATTGTTTTGGGGATAAATGGAATATAAAGTCAATGACTGTATTTTGTGTTTGTATAACGCCCAGGGGAGGGGCTTGGGCTTTAAGAGCAGGACTGCTCAGGTAAGTTGACGCTTGGTTGCAGAAAAGGCAACACCTGAGATGCTGAAACAGCGCCCATGACTTGTAAATATTGCACTGTTAATTTTTGGGAGAATCCTGGTTAATATAAATCACTCATAAAGTAATTTTGACTGAACCAATGTGTTTGTGACAGTCAGATGTAAACAGTACCACTCAACTCCTATACATAAAGACTAGTTGATGAGTGACAGTAGTAAAATGTACCGTTAGCCTCACACCACTGATCCTCGCTCAAAAGGTCGAAATTTGTGAGTTTTGGTTTCATCGTCACCGTGAACAGCAAATAATGACAATTCGTCCGATAAGTGTTTTGGGTATTTTTGTGTCGCTATGTCGCTATGTCGCTATGTCGCTTTTGCCTCCTAGGTTTACTCTGCGTGCCCAAAATCGCTGCATGTAAACATAAATATTAAACAGGCCGATGACATTATACTATCAGATTTTATCGGCTATTAGGTGGATTTCCCGGGTGGATTATAAAAACTATTGGTTGTACATGCTCGTTAGACAAGACCAGAGTGTGTTTGGGTGATTCTTTCACACGATGGCGTGCGCTGATGCTGCAATCACATGGTTTCCACTCAACAGATAAAATTTGGCATTCTATTTGGAAAGATCCATTTCAAATCACTTCAGTCTACATTTGTCTGACATAGAGGAAAAAGTGCATCTTCTTGGAGAGTGAGCGATGCTGACAGTGACTTGTAAACAGAGTGTGCACAAGAACTGGGCTCGTGCACGTCTCTCGCACACGTTTTAGTAGATTTTCCCTCTCGGAAGCAGGTAGAGCTTTGCGTATGTGCATTTTTTCAAAAAGTAAAGAAGGCAGTTCTTTCCTGAAATTTGTAAAAATCTTTACTTATATATCTTTAAGTAAAATTAGCCAACCCTTTTGTGCTCTTCTTCTCATGGTGGATAATAGCATGTTATTGCTGCAATGACAATAACATGTCATTCGCTGCTTTATGTTAGCTCTGCTTTGTTGCCACATTGTTGGCCTTGGACAGCGCTGGGTATGTTCAACTAGTCTCAGTTTTAGGAGAATATAAATGACTCAAACATACATACACCACTCTGAAGATAACAGGACCAATGGCTGCGAAAAGGCTGTTAAGTCCCCTTTAACTTTATTTATAAAATATCTATTTGCAGTGGTCAAAACCTTTTTTCCACAGTGATGCAATTTCTAGTGTCTGTAAAATCATGAAAACACAGCACCTTTGGGCCCCTGATAAAAGAGGCCACATGTGTTTTGGGGATGTTTGCTGCAGAAACAGCTGCGCTCAACATTGACAAATCTGACACACTGAGTCATCTGACCAAAAGATGTCGACCTGGGCATCCATCAAAGGTCTAACAAAACAAAGTAGAATATAACAATATAACATGTAATTGTGTCTGACACCTAGTGTTCATAGCCCTGCCAGTGTTCAGATACCCTGCAGGAATAATCAGAACAGCCACTTGCAGACACCAGTCCACTAAGTCCTGTGTTAGTCCCCTGTTCTCGTCGTCATCTCGTCATCATCCTCAGTGATAAGTCCGATGATGGCTGAGTCGTCAGAGAACTTCTGCAGGACTCAACTGTTCTTGTGTCTGCAGAGTAGAGAGTGACGAGGAACGGAACGAGGACGGTCCCCTGGGGAGCCCCCACACTGTAGGTCAGGATGCCAGACAGTCCCTGGTTCTCACAAAATAGGGTCTGTCTGTGAGATAGTCCAGGATCCACTCAAACAGGTTGAAGCCAAGCCCCGGTGATCGAAGATGGCGCCGTATTCAAATGAATGGTTGTGCTCAGTGGCGCTTTGTGCCGGCACGGTCGCTGACATATTAGCAGAACTCGCAAAGATCCATGGGAAACTCGCCTGTATTTGGGCATCGTCTGGTCCTCCCGGTTCTGCGCAGTGGATTATCTCCCATGATGCGTTGCGCCAAATATGCGTGTGTGGGTCTCATGCACGCTTACAGAGGGGCTTGGCCGCGCTCTGACCAATCAGAGCAGTTCATCAGAGCGGGAGTTAGAGCGGGATCCAGACGAACAGAGTTTGTGGCAGTAAAGTGTGGATTAAAAGAAAACCAAATGATTTAAGAAGAAAAACAGTTCAGGATGACAAGGGACACTAAAATCCCCACAAAATCCGTCCTTTATGAAAGCTGTAGGTTCTCTGTCAGCTGAGGTCGAGCTGTTTTAATTTACATTGAGTTCTATAGGGAACATTTCTGGGTAGCCCACGTGAATTTAGTCTGGTTTAGTCTGCAGTACAGCGAGAATCCCCCGAGCACATGGGTTCTTCAGCTGTAAACTAGCAATACCCTATCCAGTTATTATAATAGATCCATGGTTGTAACCCACTCCAGCCATCTCCAGCTTGTCCCAGAGAAGCTGCAGCTGGATGGTATTTCAGGCGCTGGATCCTCATAGCAAAGCCGGCCTTCTCCAGGTGTGGACAACAAACGAAGGAGGAGGGAGATAACCGCGGCACCCATTCCGATACCCAGCCGGTAGGCAAACTGCAGCAGTTCTATTGCTGCTTTTACAGTGGAGCGGAACTGTTCCTGGGTCAGTCTCTCAAGTGTATCTTGGATAGAGATTAAAAGCCTAAACGAATGTGACCCAAATCTTGTTTAAGAATCACAATTGTGGCCTTTACTTATGTAAAACTTCAAAACTTGCGTCTGAAATATTTAAAGTGTGAATATTGTTTGTGTAATTACATTTCAAAGTGTTTTGACCCGTTGTATGTGTTCATGTTATTCTGTCCTGAATCCATTTGCTTTTTGAGTTGTGCACCTGCCTCCTTTCCCTCCGGCTCTGAGTAGCAGGGAGCCGACTGCAAGAACTTCAAGTATTGTGTACAAATCATGACAATGTGCTCAGAGAACAGCCTTTTCACATCAACTTCAGTGAAATGCCTCACTTTTTAATTTGAAGGTGAGCTTTTTGGATAATAAAAAATCAGCACTACTGTCATATGCTTATTTGTAAATATGAAAAGTAATTAATTGTGACAAAAGGGACAACAATTTCTATTTTAGCAGTAACTGTTAGTCTTACCGCTAAAAGTGTTAGTTTTCTGTTTTGCTGTACACCACTTCATGCTTGATTCTCAAATATCCAATGAGATTCGTTGTGTTAAATGAATTTCTAGCAGTACCCCCTCTTGAAATCTCACAGCAACAATACTAAAATGAATCATATGGAACAGTGCAAGAGCGCACGTCTGACATAAATGGCTTTGCCAAAGATGCACTCGGTTTGACCGGTCACCTGGTAAAGTTTGGACAGGCACGCGCCAACCCGGTGTGCACCTTGAGCATGCCCACCATGGGCAAATGTATTTTTTACCAATGGCAGAAGTCACCGATACATCAGTGCATCCCTAGTTAGAAGAATCTATCCAGATCATAGAGAAGTAGGACCAAACATATGCGTGCTCCTCATTCCTACGTATAGTTCTGTGTACAATTAAAGGACGTCTCGTGATAAAAGTCTTGATAATTCATTGGTGTTGGCATGTTATTGCAGCGCTGTGCATACTGGTTTATTACATTAAATTGCAACTATTAAATTCGATAATCTATCAAATATTTCTTGGATCCATGAGCTTTTTTTGCATTTCATAAATCCTTGCAATATTTAGGGCATGTGTCTGTGTGTGGCCCACAGAGTAATGAACACTTTAATACAAAATACATCAAAACAACACTCCCTCCATTATTGAGAGGATGGCTTACAATCATGCAAATGATCTGTTGTGGCCGTTGCATCATTTGTCGGTATGCACCTTGTGAATCTGATTGTGGTGCAAGTGGATGCCATTAATGTATCAAGATAAATAGATGAGAGATACTGTACCTGCTGATTTATTGTATACAACATGTTCACTTCGTTACATTGTTAAGCAGTTGACATGCACAATTTTGCATGAATAATGTATTAAAAAAAAGTGGGAAAGATGTGGTTGTACTGCATGAAACATTGAATAATAGGCCAGGATGAGCAACTTCTGGCAGAGATGTGGCAGCCCTGTACAGCGAGTACATGTGAAGGGGAACAGCTATAGTATTTTCATGTAGAGGGAATACGCTGACCACCAAAGCTTGCACTAGATTTAAGTGAATTGAAATTGATGGGGTTTTTGATGAGGGATAACTGGGAAAGCAGCAGAAGGGGTGGCAACAAAATCCCTACTCATATCAACATGGCCATTTAGTTATGAAAAAAAAGTGTTCTGCTTTTTTGGTAAGAGAGAAGTTAACAGCTTCTCACAGAATAGTAAGTAAGTAAGTAATCTTTATTTATATACCGCCTTTCACAGACCAGAGTCACAAAGCGGTTTACAATTGTTTTTTTTTTTTCGTGGGCAGAATAATGTTACAAAAAGCTCTCGAGCAAAGCCCTACTCAAAACATAATACATTTGCTGCCCAGAAGAGTGGTGCCATCTTCTAACGGTGTCATAAATGTTCATGCACTGGTCTCAAGACTGCAGAATCCAGAGTACGGTGTAATTAAGGATTCCTCTGGATACTTCTTTGTGGCGTCAGATATGCAATGCTAATTATCCACCGCTGATAAAAAGGTGCCAGGTTTGATCTCCAGGCTGCGCGCTGTTTCCTAAAGAATGTGTCCTCCTGAAGCACCGGGGCCTTTCTGCACTCATGCAGTTTAATTTAATGAAGGCTTTTCATTGTTTTGTTTTTAGAGGACAAAGCACTATTCCTGACCATTTTTTAAACTGTTTTGCGCAAACTTCTTTGACTAGCCGGTGCTTACTTCATTATTTGACTAGCAAAATTCACAAAACTAATGTGGAGGCAAAACCTTTGTTTTAAAAGACAGACAAGTTTGAAAGACGTGTTTAAACATATGCGGCCATGTAAGGTTAAGAGTTGTTCCTGTAGAGTATGTGACAGATATTTATTATATTAGCATGGAAACCACTCTATAGGTAGGTTTCAGATGACTGAACAAAGTTGTAAAGTCTAACAAGCTAATTTTTCTTAATACGTCTGTAGAATAGTATATGTCACTTCTAATATTCTTACTTCCAAACAGCCTGTGAAGCACTGCAGCTTTGATAGTGCAAACCCCTTGAAGCTGCAGCTTTGTATAATAAAGTCTGGACGAGCGATTGTTTATGGTGACGAGAGAATTGTTTAGTTCAAAGCAGCCACTACTCAAAGAAACAGCCATTATTACAGAATGGAAAAGACCTGAGATGTGTTTCCTTATAGTGAACAAATCACTTGGGACCAAAACCAACAGCCCAAGAACAAGCAACCAAACATGCATACACGTATTGCATGTCCCTGGGGCAGTCACACACATCACCTGCACTGCAAAAGTTCTTAAATGCACTTGACATAACCTTTGTTGAGCCCTGCACAAAAAAATCCAATGTGTACTGACAGGGCAAGTTTATTTATATGGCACAGTTCATAAAGACAAATGCATAACAACAAATTTGGATTAAAAAAAAATCATAAACGGAATTAAATTATTCACTTAAAGACCTTATGACGGGTTTGATTTATTTAGAAATACAGTTTTAATACCATTTTATATTAGAAGAGAACTACTAAAGGTTTCAAAATCAGTTGTTGTTTTTTTTTGTCTGATCCCCCCAAATCGAAATAACCCCATAGCAACGCCCTTAGAAACGAAAAAACTTCACAGCCCTTGATGACGTCAGAACGGGTACGTTTCAACGCTGTAAGTTGTTTACAATTTGGTATTCGTTCTTTTTTCGCGGATATTCAAGATGACAAGGCCGTGTACAGCGAGTGAGACATAACTACTAGAATGTCACATTTCGTTGTCACTGAGATAGTCCAGTGGTTGTGTCAATGGACTCCCAATCCAGATACTGGGGTTCAAATCCCACCTCGGACACTTTTTCACACTCAAAACGGCAATTTATGTGTAGTGAGCAATTGTCACCTGTAGAGTGCAGTATTGAGTTGGGCATCAGTGGAGAGAAGAGAGAAAAGGCAGTCCTGTGGCATAGATCCATGGTTTTCAATGCATGGGCGTAACCCGCTATGACGTCACACACAGGTTAGAGCATAGACAACTTAAATTCATGAAAAACACGTTCTTTTTATAAAATATAGGATTTTTTTTGCCGGAATCTCTTTCAAATTTACATTGTCATGCAATTTTGATATCCACTATTTTTTTTTTAAAAACCCGTCATAAGGTCTTTAAAATCATAAACAATCACAGGCAAATAAACTTCTTGATTGTTGGCAATAAAATCAATGAAGTAGAACTTGAAATTTAATAAGAGACTTTGCTTTTCTTTTCTTCAAGTAAAAGCAACCTTACAATAGCAGAAAGTGAAATGTTTGATATTCTCCCATGTCCCATACAACAGATGCTACCAAAGACTACAAGCTCAAAACTACCTGTCCTCAGTAGAAGAGCGCTGGCCTCTCAACCGTTAAAGTCCACATAGTGTTTCTCAGCGCGCCTTGTGAATGCAGGTTATTGTTAGACATCCATCAGATTTATCAGATCATAGTGAAATCCCGCAGCTCTTGCACTGATGAGATTAGGGGCCAATAGCCTCTAAGAAGAGTCCATTCTGCAGACGCACAGATGTGACAAATACCACATCGCTCCCACATTTTCAAGCAGTAAACTCGGCTGCCACTCTGTAATTAAAATACATGCATGTGTGACTGAGTACCTCACAAGAACCAAAACATCTTTTCTTGTTTGCATTCAAGATCTATTCCCCAAGGATTCAATTCATTTGTCAAAAGAAAAACATTCTGCATCAGATTGATTTTCTTGTCTTGCACCAACTGCATATTACTGGCATGTTTGAAATAAAACCACCACCCGCCTAATCCTTTCAGTCTGTAAAATGGTCACATTTCTTTATTACAAAATGGTTTTTGTTAACTAATGACTGGAGTTTTTTTTATTTTTTATTTATTTTAAAGATAAAAGTAGCTATTCTTCCTGGAAACAGCTCCATATGGTGTACAATGCAGTACGCAATACAACTTACATACTTTATCTATTTTATACATGATCTTTGTCTTTGAAACCAGAATATTTTAAAGCTCCTTTGCTCAAACTGTGTAAACATGCATGTTTGAAGGGAGCAGGCTCAGTGAGGGCCAGGTGATTTTTTAAAGAGACAGTGTGTATTAATGAAGTGCTATGGCTGTAAATAATCTGGAACTAGCTCATTTGTAGTACCATTATAAAATGACACAGTTTTGTCAATCCAAGTGTCATTATAATAATTCTATATAAAGCCGCTTCAAGTCTGTCCAGAGGTACTGCATGTTATGGATTGTAACATATCAAACAAGAACATAGATTTCCTTTGTCCACATTTATCTCTGGAGACAAAGTACTAGAAGTGGATAATTGGTGAGGTAAGTATTCCACTTATTTCCAGATGAACTCCCTCTGGGGTGATGAATGGGCCGGTAGTGGAAACTGTTCTCAAGAGGGGCTATTTCTGAACATGAGGCAAGATCTACGTGCCGAGGAGCGAGTTAAAATATGATCATTTTTGGATCTATTACCTGAAACACATCAGTTAGTTTAGATTGTAATATTGCCTTTTTCATGCGGTCATAGTACGTCTCCTTATATTAATGAGGCAAAATCCTCATGTTCAACCATTTCCATCTATATAGAGTGTATATTAGCAGCGCTGTCGTTACCATAGTGTTTGACTAATGTGGAAGATGCCAATTTGAACTTACGCTAGCCAGAACCAATTTCCTTATGTGGGCTTTTGCTCTGACTGGGTTAGCTTTGCGTCGTAACCACAGACTGTCGTAGCAAGGACAGACATGTTGCTAAGATGGTTGCTAGAACAAACTGTACTTTACAACTCGAATGAATGCATCTGATTGGTCAATCCTTCTATGGCTCATGGATTTACAAAGACAATAGGAAAAAATATAAACGCTAACAGTTACTGAGCTACAGTTTACTTTTCAATGTAAGTCAATAGTAGCAAGAGCAAGTTGTAACAGTATTTCATCCACAAGCACTTCCCCTTTGGCCTTCACTTGAGCACGGAGATTGGCATTGTCCATCTACAGTGGGGCAAATACTTATTTTCCACCATCATTTGCAAATAAATTCTTTAAAACTTAGATGTTTTTTCTCATAGTCGTGGTATGAAAATTACAGAAATCTCTCATACTTAAGTGGGAGGACTTACATTGGCTGACTAAATACATTTTTGTCCCACTGTACATACAGTATATGCATTATTACATCATTTCTTGTCAACACTTACCTCTAGCATCAAAAAACTCATCATCAGAGCTGTCCACTGACTCCTGTGCAATGTTCTGCAGACACCAGTGCGGGCTGCTGTGCTTCCGAGTGCCTGTGAAGGACAATCATTCATTCAGTGTTTTCCAAATATGTGTTAAGGCAATATTTTCTGTTTTATTTGCCGCCTCAATTGCAAAGGGTTGTCCCCTCGACTCTCACAAAGGGGCATTTCTGAGAGAAGGCAAAGAACACAAGTGTTGTTGGAGGAAAGCCAAGATTATGTAACTGGAGGGGATTTCATGCAATTCTCATTAATCAGCAATATTCATAACCAAACAGCACAAAGAACAAAAAACATATCAAAGCACCAACAACTGCCTTAACAAAATTGCGGTTTTACAATGGTACTTTGATGTTTGGCCAAATTAAAATACTTTTTGTTTTAAATACACCTCTCATGTTACCAACTTCTTTGAGGAACTGAGAAAGCACATAAGCTATTGTGCAAACTTATACAAACTTAAAAACAATGGGCCTCTTTCACGAATAACTTTGTAAAGCCTAGTGTATACTTGCGCGGCATGGCTTACGTTAGCGGTTGCGGTGGACCTACGTAAGCACAATTGATGTTATACTGGTGCGTTCCCCTTACGGAGTTTTGAGGAGAATGTTGTAATCCCACAACAACCCACATGAGGGCGATCACACAGGAGCGGTCCCATTTACGCTGCTACTTTGTCCTCTTCAGAACAACAATAGCAAACAAAGCTGTTTGAGCTCATTACACGTGTTTCTACTGCAGGTTTATGTGACAGTTTTATGGATTCATTATTTTATACGTCATTTCAACTGTGATGCTGTGAATAAAGACACTGTTCTTGTTGGAAACATAGTTATTATTAAATAGTTTTCAGCACAAACAGCAAAACAATAATAGTGGTAAATATCTGAGACAAACATGAACGATTTACGAGTGGAGGAGGAAAGCAACAAACGCAGCTACGATTCAAACAAGACAGGAACAGTGCAAAACAAACGACTGCACAGTTTATAAGTTATATATATGTTAGATAGTCCACTGTCTCCTGTATATCAGGCTCTGAGCCCAAACTGCTTTTCCTTCGAAGCACAAAGCTCTCTGCTCCATAGTGCCTCGTCCATTGTCCCTGCTGCAGCCGCTCTGTGCTTCCTTCCAATACACACACACGGACCAATCACAGCGGAGCTTCCTTGTGGCGACCCTTACGTAGTTAGAACATTTCGATGCTGCGCGGCAGGCGACGTAAGGGCCTTGCGGTGACCAACGCGTTGCGCAAGTGACGTCACGTCACCTCCGTAAGCTCCGCGCCGCGAGAGTATAAACTAGGCTTTAGAAACTTCTTAAATTTCTTCTCAAGTCGTTCTTAAGTAGATTTCTAAGAAGACCCTAAGTGGGATTCATCAACGCACTCTTAAGCCGCTGAATTGTTCGCAGCTGTTCTCTCAGATTGATGAATGCCATTTCCTCGTAAGTAGAGGTGCGTACCAGGTGCTTCATTAGCATAGGTACTTAGCATAGGTAACCGCCCAATAATGCCCATATAAGAGACTGCAGGGCCGTGTGCAGACGCCAGAGGAAACCGCAACATGCCTGAAGCAAAGAGTTACACGGAGCAAAAGAGTCACCCTTTTTTCTTCTTTTGCCAAACTGAGAATAAAGTTATAAAATGTTGGCTTAAAAGTTGAAATATTATGAGAATAAAGTCGAACTAGCAAAATTATTAGATTAATCTAAAAATATGATGAGATTAATCTCAAAATGTTATGACCTTAATTTAAAAATATATTATGTATAAATTTTATTAAATTTAAAAATGAATCTCAAAATATTTTGGACCCTGGGAGGAGATCCAGCTCGGACCAGCGCTGAGACTAATGCAGACCAGAGGAGAGACTGGAGTGACCAGCACACAGAAACCAGCGCGGACCTATAGAGAGAGACCGCATAGACGATAGACTGGAGAGACCAGCGCGGACCCGTATGGATCCAGGAGCGTGCAGCACGGACCCGTATGGAGAGACCAGTGCATACCCGTAAATTTCCATGGGAGAGACCAGCGCAGAGACTCAGCGCGGAACCCGCAACCTCCTGCAGCAGCAGTATATATGCCATTTTTCTGTGGCCCGTGGATAAAGAAATGCCCCCTATAAATAGGATGGGGTCACTAATACACGGCAAGATTTCCAATGTATTTGATAAAGCGTTGGCACATTTCATTTCAAAATGAATTTAAAAATAGGCTAAATTACCATTAACAATTAAATAAATAAATACATACATCAATATGACGGACATATCACTGTAATGTTGTGTTTTATTGAACTTCATAACACCAGCGTGCGAACATGTCTCACTCAATGTGCGTACGAGTGCTCCTGAGCATTCGTAGGATTTGTACGTACCCAAGAGAAATTCTGGTTACGAGAAGATTTCATGAATGTCCTTCTAGACATTAACTTACGAATCTTCGTAAGTAGGATTTACGCACAAATTTGTTCTTAAGTACGGTTTGTGAATGAGGCTCAATAAACCTAAAGTAAAACAAAATAAAGACACGTCAAAAAACCTTTGATTCCAGAAGAATCTAATGTCAAGAACAGCTCAATAAAACGTAATTCAACCACAACTATTTTAATTAACTTCATCCAACAGCATTTCATCCTTTTCATAATGTAAGTATGATGTACACTGCATCCTACTGCAGTGAACCGTCTGTCAATTACCTCGTTTTCTTTTCTTGGACGATGGTCAACTCTGTTCTTATACAACCACCAAGCTCTAAAGAATTTCTAAACTGCTACTGATAAACAACACATTAAAGCTGACCAGCTATGTAAATATCAGATAAAATGCACAATTATGTTTTCTGGGGGTTTTGGATTGGAGGAGTGTATTTTGAGGGTCTGGTATGAGGCCAATACTTTGGCAAAGAGAAACCCTTTGCCTCGCGGAATCATTTGATACCTCAAACTGCTGTCAAACTGCTCTCTCCACAAGAGTTCACGAGTTGTCCGTCCGCTGAGGCATCCAGTAAACCTTTTATAGCAGGTTCAAGTCTTCAAGCGATTGCCCCACTTACATGTTCTTTTTCCACAATGGTTCCCAAAAAGTGCTTTCTAAATAAAGAAATGGAGAAAGAAAAGAGACTTTTAAGAGGACATAGGGCATCAAGTCAATTTTTGATGCCTGATATAAAAGTAAATATCATTTTGTATATTAATGACCCTTATGATGTGTCCAAAACATTACGTTTTGCGCTATTTGCAGATGACACAAATTATTTTTGTTCCGGGACAAATTTAAGAACTTTAATTGATGTTGAAAAAAAAAAATGATCCCACTTGCAAAATAAAGTTCATGTTGTTCACGTATCAATAATGTGTGGAAAATATTGAAGTATTTAAAATAAAATTGAAAGGGTTTCCGGAATCTGTTTTTTAGGCATCATAATTGATGAAAACTTAAAATGGAAGCAACTCATTGGTCATAAAAAAAAAAAATCTGTAAAAATGTTGCCATTTTGACCAAAGTAAAGTATCTGTAAACTACAAGGCAATGCAAACATTATACTGTTCATTGATCCTCCCATATTATACAGTATTATGTATTGCTTTGAAGTCTGGGGCAACTCCTACAATACTATTTTAATACCTTTAGTCATTCTACAAAAAAGAGCTTTACAAAAGAGAACATACAACTAAACTATTTTTGAAGTCAGGTCTGTTAAAAATGAAAGATTTCATTGTATTACAGACATTGTTAATTATGTTCAATGTTCTTAGTAAACAATTAAATCAGCAGAAGGAAGCTGGAGCATTTAAAAATGCCTTTTACAACAACAACACTCAAACAAATGTCAATCTCATTTGTGTAAAACTCTGGAACTCTGTGGACGATGATTTGAAAATATGTTCAAATACAATTTAAGTTTAAATGTAAACCAAAAAAATTATCAAATCCTATGTTAAATGAAGAGAGAAATAATATTGCAATTGTATTTGTTGTATTTTGACATGAAGCCATCTATGTTTGTTGTCTTACTGTCATAAGATTGGGGTAGCTTTAAAAAAGACTGTCTTCATCCTACTACAATTCTTCATGTGACTGCAGTGTTATTAAAGAACAAATGATTTTAAATGAAATAGATAATGTAAATACATTCCAAAAGACCTTCTATGACTCTGTGGTGGCATCAGTCACCTTAGTGTGGTCTGCTGGAGCAGCATCGCAGGGACAGGAAGAAGCTGGACAAGATCATCAGGAAGTCCAGCACATTGAAATTTCCCCACTGTGGGACGAATAAAGGATATCTTATCTACATCACTGTTCTGCAGTGTGACCATGTTTTAAAGGTCCAATATTACGCGTTTTGTCTTTTCTATGTCTTAAATGCCATTACAGTGCTATTTGGCTTTCATAAACATGCCTAAAGTTGTTTTTTTTCCTTTGATTTCTTCAAACTTTTGTTAGAGAGCCATCTTTCTCTTTTATTCTTGAGAAGAGAGGAGCTAAACACCTTTACCTTTTCAATTTGATGATGTGGCACCAATCTGCAGAATCCCGCCTCCAGGAGGCGCTCAGCAGTGATTGACAGGGGGACAAATCAAAACCGACACGCCCACAAACGTGACTAAATCAGCGCACACAGGCTCTCGCTGAGTGTCACTGAGTGGAAAAGAGGGGACGGGCTGTGGTCTCGGCTACATCCCCACACGGTTGGGGGAGGAGCTTTAGAGACAGGAGCATAGAATCACTGGCTTCAATTTAAGTGACATCACCTTTATACAAGAAATGGCTACAAGTTTTGAGTGTTGTATGGCGTATCACCCAAAATATTCTCACACATATGATTAGGATGGACAGTGAAAGAGGAAGATAAAAATATGGGACATTTAAGGTTCAAAAGAAGTAAGATCAACCATCATACACTTAAATTAAACAACACTGTCTTTTTGCGGTCTGTCATCTTTTTTGACATAACGTTTTGACAAAGCTTTTCTCTTTTGTAAAGCTCCAAATTCAAACTATTCCAAAACCTGGAAGAGCCTGGCACTTTACACATATGGGCTATATGCACGGGAAGGCATGACGTCATTTCCGGTTAACAAAGCACAGCCCGTCCACTTCCTGCCTATGCTATCCTATGGCTTTTAGGTGGGTTTTAGTGACGTTTTTTTAGTAATTAGATTCATTCATACATTCAGCTGTGAGACTGACACAAAAGTGTCGCTGTGCTTTCTCTCTGAGGTAGAGCTTTGACTGTGGCCACTCAGAGCAATTTGTAAACTTTATAAAAACACAATGACAGCACAATCAAAGAGCAGTGCTGTAACCCAGAAATGCCCAGTATCCTCACAGTTTAATTTCCGTTTTAGCATTATTTGGGAAACTCATGTAAACCACTGCTGAACTCCAGTGAAACTCAAACCATTTCCCTCGAACAGGAAGTGGGGTAGTAGCTAAAACGCGGAAGTGGTGCGTGCATAGAGCCCATTGGTAAAAAACGATGTTATTGTAATTGATCCAAGCAAGATAAAAGACAGATACTTGTGATTCATGTCCTGTCTTTCATCTCTTTGTCCATTATCCACTTTCCGCAGAATTACACTGAAGCCACTAGAAATGCTGCTGTGTCGACAGCACTCATTACCACAACAGCTCAAAAACAATCACAGGTTACCACCCCCCTCTCTGTCAGCGGCATGTGCAGCTGCATTATGGCACACACAAATCGATGGGTGCAGAGGTAATGCTATGTTTGGCCAGAGGTACGGAGGAAAAGGTTGTCATTTATGAGAAAGATAACACATTTCTTTCACCTCATGTTTGAATTGCTGGCATTGCATGAATTTTGCCGCATAGATACTTGTCCCGTGTTCCCTTTATTTGTTCACTAGGGTTTCAAAATATTATCTTGTATAACTATCTTGGTTTTTAGTGGCATGGGGAACCCTATGTAGGCACAGGAAGAACATGCACATCCAAACCCTACAGAGAAAGGCCATGTCGCCACCACTCCAGAGGTGCAAAGCATCACGGAGAAAGCAACACGACAGAACATTCTTTTAAGACCAAGACAGGACAGAAAAATAGTTTTAGATTATCTTTCAATTAGTTTTGGGAATCTGTTTTTCTATAACTACATACTTTCAATTGGACTGCATGATTGATTCAAGTCCGTAGAATGTATTTTCACACTACCTTCTTGTTAGCAGTGTTGGAAAATTCTAGTTATCCTGTATTCCATTAGTCACTTTTTATGAGTGCATTCTCTACTAATAAGATATTTCTCATTCTAAAATATCATATTTCACATTCTAACATTTTCACATCACTGTGAATATTGAATAGATTACATTTTGTGTATATCTTTGTGACTTGTGAAAAAGTATCCCTTTCTGAAAAGCTCTGCAAAGCTTAAAGTCTCACATTGCAAATCAAAAACACCAGGATGGCAAGAACAGATGTAGTAACAGTAACAGTCAAACTTGAGAAAGAGTCACATTCAAAGACAGTTTTAATGAGAAGCCATAGTCTCCAGTGTGGTCTAATGCCTTAAGCAGCTGACAACCTTTCTGAAACACAATGACTGGCTTTCTCCAGACGTATTGTACGCCTCTAATACTTCTACATCAGCTAATCTTTCACACAGTTTTGATACCTCTGAGCCTTTGTCAACCACAATACACCATCTGAAGTTCAGAGAAAGGTTTCAGAAATGTTCATCTCATTATGTCGTCTTGTTGACAGGGATTTGCAGCTGCGTAATGAAAGTTCACTTTATTTTTATTGTCTTAATAGAACCTTCTAAGCTGAAAGTTCACCCGTTTTGCTCAGTAGCCTGCTCTACACATTGTATCTTTTTCCTAATCACACAACGAATGTTCTTCAAGACATGCCTTCTTTCTCCTGTTGGCTATGACTCATGTGTTATTATATTTTATTCACTGAGGGAGCCGCTCTTTCCATTTGAATCAGCAGCTTTCACCTGGAACAAAACACATTATTGTTTATTTGTCCGATTACTCAAGGGGCTTGTGGGTCTGTGCATGAGCTTGAGTTAACACGCTTATCCGCTATTTAAAACAAAGCAAATATACAGTGTGTCACTATCTCACAGTTTAAAGATTCTGGATCAAACTCAGTGTCCAGCCGTTTTAACCTCACAGTCAATACGTACATTAAGACTAGATGGCAACAGTGGCTCAGTTGGTAGAGCAATGGCCTGAAGGGTTGCGGGTTTGAGCCCACACGACCTACATCTTAGCTCCACTCATATCTGCTTTTGTTGTGTCCTTGGGCAAGACACTTAATCCCACTTTGCATGAAGCCCTCACTGTAAGTTCCAGGCTCCTGTGGACTCACCACCTGCAGGAGGATTAGTGAGGGGCTGGTGCTGTGTGTACTGCTCTGACTGCCACCCCTGACACAGAAATTGATTAAAGGGAAGAAAATAGATAGACGGATGGATGGTGATGTATGATGTTTATTTTAAGATAAGATAAAATATAAAATGTTATGGATCTCACAATGGAGACATTTTCAATTTTGTGGTATAATGATACATCAACATAATTATCACTATTACACATAATTACTAATTAAAAATCTGCCATTATGAGTGCTTTTAATTGAGCATTACCATAACATAGTAATGCTCAATTAAAAGCACTCATAATGGCAGATTTTTTTGATGAATTAAATATTTGTTTCGATCCAAAAAGGCTAGTAAAAATGTTTATTATACATGCAGTTAAGTCCATAATCTTTATTTCACAGACCAGAGTCACAAGGCGCATTAATTTGGGCACTGCAAGTATTGAGGGCATTTGAGTACCCAGAGGAAAACTACTCAGACACAGGGAGAACATGCAAACTCCACATAGAAGGAGGAGGAATCGAACCCAGGAACTTCTTGCCTTGAAGCGCAAGCGCTAACCACTGCACCATGATGCAGTTGACCCAAACAAAGCTTCAAGCGATGGCCCTGGAGGATATTTTCATAAAAATGACTTGTTACACATGATAAAAAAATACTTTCTAATCACAAGTTCATTCTGCAGTACTTATAGGTTCAAAAACTCCACTGCCCTGAAACATTTGTTTCAAGCTTAAAAGATTAACATAGAGACAGATAGACATACATGACAATAAACACTTCTGGGATAATTAACATTCTTGATCTTTCAGTGGAGTGCGAATTCCTCTTTAGATAACAGCAAAGTCTAACCTTGAATTGTTCCTGCAGCAGTGTGCAAGAAGAGATAAGGAAATACAAATAAATGGCATTGTATTGAAATGTGTACAGCTCTGGCAATAGAAATGAGACATTTTATGGTATTCCAGCATTTTAAAAACAGAACACGTTATATTTTATAATCTTAGGGCCACAGCACAGCAGAGCGTCTTCTCCTCCACTCCAACCACACCTCGCCTCGTCTTCTACATTACCCAGAAGGAATTTATTCTAGCTTGCCAATGTTTCTCATCTGTCTCCCACTCTCACTGGGTTATGAGCCCACACCCTTAGTCTCATCATGAAGCTCCATCAATAAACATATTTAATCACATTATATTGTTGTGGTGTGGTCTTTTCCAATGAACTTCTAATTAAGTATAGCGGAAACACGATGCAGCAGCAATTCGACCGTTTCTTGAAATGTTTTATTAACCCTTGTGTATTTCCTGGGGGAATGTTCATGCTGAAATAATAGAAGGGATTGTCAGCGTGTGCCGCAGTAATTGCTGTGAAAGGCTGAAGGCAGGTGGCTCCAATTGGAGATTATTGTTTTTGTGGTACCATCAGGATTTATCTAAAAACCTCTCAATCAAAAATGAGATTCACAGCAGGCTTCACTGGTGGCTACTGACAAGCAAAGGAAAGAATTCAGTTCTGAGTTAGAACAATACCATCCAATATTGTTATTTGATGGTATAATAGTGAATACAAACTTGATTTGATGCTGAGCCTTAATAAGAAAGAGTGATAATTGGGTGTGGTGTTAACTTAAAAGAATTGTTGAGTCATAGATGATAATTCAGGGTTGAGTCTGCAGGTTGGTAACAGAACAGGTCTGAGTCATAACAACAATTTGGAAACAACATCCATGAACTAAAAGAAGCCTTTATTATTTCAGTATACTTGTCAATTAAAGCCTGATCCTGTCAGATCTCAAAAGCTAAGCAGGGCAATGCCTGATCTGGATCATGATGCGAGAACTCTGGGAACACAGCTACGGCAATAAAGTGCCAATTCAATGTTGTGTCCTCAGACAAGACACTTCAACCACATTGCCGAGTATAAGTATGATTGGTAGTGGTTAGAGGAGCCAATGGCTCAGTTTGGCAGCTTTGCTTTTGACAGTTCACTCCAAAACGCTTCCCAAACAGCACTCCATAAATCCTACTCATAATATAGTCATATAGGACATACTACAGCAAACATCTTTGCCTCATTTTAAAACATATCTCCATGCTTCATGTAAGTTCATTAGACGCATTGTGTTGGATAAACACACTCATACTCATTAACAACATTTAGGTATTAAAGAGGTTACATTAAAGGGGGATTTGCAACTCAATGAGAGAGCCCCACAGACCTGCAGTTTATCCAACAATGGCACTTTTTATTGGTTCAATCCAAAATCATGACATTTCTCCACTTGCCTCTGATTTAACTTCCTAGCTCTCGCTAAAATGGCCTGGGGTTGTTGCAACCAGAGCAGAATCTCTTCAAAATGTAATCAGCAGCACTATTTAATATCCAATAAACTTCCACAATTAACGATACCCAACAGAGCTGTTGCCACATGGAAGACGTGAACAGGAGGGTGCAAGCTGCTGCAGCACTGGACTCAAAGGCCCAATAGCTCTGTGATATTTAAAATCCAATAATGTATTTTTTTCCTTTACAGCACAGATAAAGGGGAAATGAGAAAATCCACAGCCCTAATTTTTACAAACATCATGTCCCTGCTCAAAATGAAGGACTGAGATGCGGTAAACAGCCAATATGTCAAATATATATTTCCTTTTCCCCATCTATGAAACTAGAATGTATTCATGATTACAAGTGAACAGTATAATCTCAACAAGTTCATTAAACCCAATACAGATTTACAATTATTATTGAATCAATTTATTCAGCTACACCTACAGCCAATTTTTCCCATGCACTAACAATGCATGTTCTTTGTGTGAGTTATTATTTGACTATGGGCAGAGAGTGGATTTTCTTTTATTT
Organism: Knipowitschia caucasica; assembly: GCA_964034765.1. NCBI lineage: Eukaryota > Metazoa > Chordata > Actinopteri > Gobiiformes > Gobiidae > Knipowitschia > Knipowitschia caucasica. Next base: position 12,926,952 of record OZ035832.1, read on the forward strand.
TTCTATTATTTTTTTCCACACAGTTAGTGCCACTTTATTCCCAAACTCTTGTTAATTGTATCGAGAAATATTAAATAAAGCTTAATGTCAAGGCCTGGACTTAAGCATTTTGATGAGAATAACTGTATATTGTGAATATAGGCTACAGAGTATACTGTATACATTATAAGATAAGATAAGATATACTTTATATATCACACAGAGTATGTACAGTATATATTTTTACATTAGTACTGTATACATTTTTACATTTTCTCCTGGAGGTGTGCCGCAAGATTTTTTTCAGTGAAAAAGTGTGCCTTGGCTCAAAAAAGGTTGAAAAACACTGGATTAAAGGGTAGAAGATGGATGGATGGATGGATGGATGGACAATAAGAGTATGTGGCAGTATAAGGCTAGAGGTGCCTTCTGTACTATTGGTGTTCTGCTGTCACACAGCATCTCTCACCTTAAGGTTGCCGTCTTGCACATTCCACACTCTATGCTTGAGTGTACTTGGTGCCTTTACATTGGCTTTAATTTGTAAATAATGTCTGGTTGTCCTGAGAGTATATTCTTTATATGAGCAATGAATCAATGAACTGCAAATAACCTGTTTTTTTATCCAATAATCAAAAACTATTTTAGTATCAATGAATTGCTTCTGTATACATAAACTCAAGCAAAGTTGGAATTCCATCAACAATATCAAACAGAAATCAATAAATTGAAAATGAAAGAAAAACATTAAGTATTTATTTTACTCAAATTTACATAAATGAACATACAGGAATTGTTTAATCAAAATAATATCTGCTAGATTTATTGATAATCAAAAATATTCATTAGGTGTAGCGCTAATTCGTAACCGCCCTTATGTGTTTGCTTGTACATTCAAAACTGTGCAAAAACTATTGGACAAACTCAGCTTGAATTTGATTTGTTGGCTGGGTATGTGCTCTTTGAGTTCTAGCTATCAATGCTCCATATCAATTGCACATAATGAACGTGGTTTCATGAGTTAAGAGATTGATCTGAACTCTAAAATGCTAACTGGACCTCTCACCTCACACACGATATCCCCGGATGGTAATGGTATGTGGCTCACGGCTTTGCACGTCACAACGACTTTATTAATGGCCCGCGGTGCGTCCACCATCTGATAATGACCAGTGATGAGCACGCCTCACTTCTGTCTGCCTACTAAGTACTATACAAGACACATTCACACTAACGCATGTCTGATCCTTTTAAGTTCACTCTCTTACTTTTAAATCTAAATTCCATAAAGAAGGCAATTACTTATCTAGTGCCTTATTTAAAAAAGAGACGTGAGAAATGTCCCCATCCAGGCTGTGCTTTAACATAACAGTGTGTGCCAAATGGTTAGTGAGGATATGGATCATGATGGATAGTCTCCTGTGATTCAATAAACCATTTAGACACATAGCCAGTGTGCTTTAGAGACAAGTGGGAAGTCAAAACGACCGGTCGTCAATTTCAGTTCATTAAAGGCCATTTACAGGGACTCAGTGAGGTACTCATATGAAGGTATTGGAACAAATTATTTCTATGAATTTGGTCCTATTTATAGTTTAAGGCTTCAAAACCAGATACTGTCGTATGTAATAAAACCATGGCTCTTTGTTTTAATATTTTTTTGCATTTTACTAGCATGTAACTGTCCAAATTAAACAAAACGGGGACATAATTTCTGTGATCATCATAACATAATCCCACATGATTTACTTAAGGTATTTAGACGCTTGTACACAAAGCTTTGTCAATAACAGGATTACCAGCACCTCCCCGAGAACTACATTTGTTATTTCATACCTAATTGAAAAGAAACAAGCTGAAAATTATTACAAAATATTACATATTGAATCTGGAAACACAAAACGGGAGTATATGATAACATCCATCCAACTAGTTCCTTGCTGTCATAACAGTTGGGTTCTATCACTAGTTTACATCAACATGTTTACATTTTGGCTGCGGTCACGTCGTTAGATCAGCTTTTTCAGACAGAAAAGTGAAAAAGAGAGGGACACTCCCACTCAGCCAATCATCTCTCAGCCCAAACGTTCATATAGATAGATAGATAGATATCAATCTATCAATCCGTCTATCTATCTATCAATCTATCATTGTTTGCAAACTCCAGGTCCAGATCAACACAGACACAGACAAGCTAAAAAAAATGTACTCACAGGGCTATTTCTTGTTCCAAATTCAAAAGTACGAGTAATGTATGTAAACATAAGATGACGACAGCATGTTATGGTCTGATTTGTTCACAAAATGTTGCTTATACAAGACTCTTTCTGTTGAAACAATTATGATATATAATCTATGAGGGGAACATTTCGGTACCTCAGCTTTAACAAACCACACATCCAGCCTTTTGTATGATTTTTTACATTCATAAGCACAGGACCTCCACAAGTGAACTATGTACGATGTCAATAACATTTTCACTGTCTCACCGAAGGACGCAGCCTGCACTACACTACTGCAAAGCCTCATGGGAGTGTTGTGCGTCAATATCAATCTGGTGTATAGAGGACTGGTGGAGAGAGGTGCTGATCTGGACACATATGTGCTTTCTCCACAAGTGCCTCTCAGGCTTGTATCCTGAGCATCGAGTCAATGGTGGCCAAAAGTGACAACATTGAATATCCATTCTTTGGGGAATTGTATACTTTGTAGAACAAAAACTCTCTGACATCAATATCAATAACCAAAATATATTTAGTCGGTGTAGTTAAAGCGAAGTAACAATAACTACTATGAATTTGTTTTGGTCATCATAATTAAGTCAAACAAAATGTTTATCACATTTTTGTAGTTAAAGATCATATGGACACATATACTGTATGTCTCCCTTTTTACAAGGGTTTGCCAATTTGGGACATAATACAACTTATTAAGTAAAAAGAAGCAGTTTATGTTTTGTGTTTTGACCTTGTCGTGACTCAGCTTTTCTGAGTGGTCCAGCATGGGGCCTTCACTTTTGATGAGGGTTGTGTCTACTCTGGTCCAGAATCAAGTTTGGAAGAGGCCCCTCAGCAGAATAAAAATATTTGGTGATGGAAGCCCCTGATCATCACAATCCAGTCACTCACACAATACAATCATTACAATTTGTCAATGTTTTTAGTGGAGTTGGAAACCAACACAGACAACATGCAAACCCCAAACAGAAAGGCCTGGGGGTAGAAATTGCTAACCGCGGTGCCACAGTGCCGCAGGTGCCACTGTGATAAAAAGCAAAGGCACCATGTTGACCAACCGCTGGGTCACAAGGTCAAATACGCAAAAATATAAACTCTTTTTTTCACAGTAACACATCTTTGAAAGGAGTGTAAAATGTATTCTTTCTTGCTTGAAAGTTACACTTCACTTTTGTATGAGCTGTTATTGTACATGAGTATGATTTCATCACTTTCATCACGAGACTGCCTGTAGTCAAGCCTAATGTGTTGTGTGTTGATGTGAAATGTCAAACAGTCGTCACGATTTGTCTTTGAGAAAGTGAAGTGGTGTCATCACTATTCCATCACATATTATTCAGTTTCAGTTTATTCTTCTTCACAATATCACACATTTATTCATACATTGAGTTTGTATTCAATTTTTTGTGACACAGAGAAAAATAAATGGACACCCTTGGAAGCTACACAAACTTATGCACGGGGTCCAACATACAAAGTCAAACAAAAACAGATGATATGGACAATACATGGACGTGTATTATTCAATACACGTCTTCCAAAACTAGGGCTGGGCGATTAATCGATTTTAATCATTAATTCGAGTTTTACATTTAGGGCGATTTCTTTTTTTAAAAATTCGATTTTTATTTTCTCCATTGCAGAACTACAGCGCTAACGCGCTAACCGCGGGTCTATGGTGTTGAGCAGTCATTTTGAAGCTAACCTAATGCTAACAGTCTCCCTCTGGCCTGATGCTCGCTCTCACAGTTGGTGCTGTTGCAATAACACTTCAAACGTTCAAGAATCAGACTTTATTTAAATCGCCAGAACACACGCACGCAGGCTCCGGTCGCTATGTTCGTACGCCATGTTCGTACGCCACATCTTTTTCACGCTCTCTCACGCTCGTTATTCCAAAGCGCACTCCCGTGTCCGTGGCGCGCACACACTCGTGTCCCACTGAGCCGCTGCACTTTGGGGAAAGACACGTCTCACACATTGTTCTCATTGCTCTGATACAAACAACGTGTTCCCCGCTGTCTGTTAGCTACAGTAGCTGCTACAGTAGCTGTTAGCTACAGTAGCTGTTAGCTACAGTAGCTGCTACAGTAGCTGTTAGCTACAGTAGCTGCTACAGTAGCTGTTTAGCTAAAGTAGCTGCTACAGTAGCTGTTAGCTACAGTAGCTGCTACAGTAGCTGTTAGCTACAGTAGCTGTTAGCTACAGTAGCTGTTAGCTACAGTAGCTGCTACAGTAGCTGTTAGCTACAGTAGCTGCTACAGTAGCTGTTAGCTACAGTAGCTGCTACAGTAGTTGTTAGCTACAGTAGCTGCTACAGTAGCTGTTAGCTACAGCATCAGAATGTAAACAGGAAGCTCGCACAATGCGGGAGTCAATGAAGTTAGTATTAGCGCCACCAGCTGGACCGAGCGTTGTACTACAGCACAGTTACTCAGGCACAGTTGAAAGAACAAGCATGAAAACCCGAGGAGGCTTTTGGAAAATACTGTCTGTTACAACATTTCTATTTTGAGTAATCAGTTTTAAAAATGTGATATTTCATGTAAATAATGCATGTGTTTAATAGGATTGATATATTTGCGATGGGCCTTGTTTGTGTGATTTAAGTTATTTTGAAGGTGCATAGTGTCATTGTAAGTGAAGTTATTATAAAACTGTTAAGCTACATTTTCACTGTTTACAATGGCAGAGCCAATGGCAGGCTTAATTCCTGTTACACTGAAGCTCACCGCACACCGAAACGCAGCGCCTCGCGGCGCGTCATTTGACGCGCGTTCATGACATGTGTCAAATTACACCGGAACGCCTTGGCTAGTGTCCTTTTCCAGCTGATCGCAGATGAAATGGGTGAGTGACGTTTGGAAGTTTCTACTAATATTTTGGGGGAGGAAACAAAGTATTTACGTGAAATTATGCTGGCAAATATTACAAGAAAAGACTATTTGGACCCATTTTTTAAACAGGCTAATAACTAGCTCTGGGTAACGCTGTACTTGGGTTATCAAGCTTTCCTCGTCCATTGTGACCGGTTTACTTGAGCAATAGCGCCGACAAGTGTGTAAATTTGAGACCGCGCTCACAGCTACGTGATAAGAAGCGCAGAAGAAGAAAACTACGGGTGCTTGGAGGGACAGTTTCAGCCGCGGCGCCGCGTCTGGATTCAACAAAACTGAATCGTGGCGCCCGGTCCAGCGTCGCCGCGCGTCACTGCAACCTTGGTGTGCGTTCTCTCATAGAAAATAAAGGAGGCGGCTCTTTTGCCGCGCGTCAAGGCGTTTCGGTGTGCGTTGGGCTTTATGCTCCATGGGGATTTAGATTGAACTGCATAAAGGACAATCTATTTCTTTGTCAGTTGTAGTTTGTTTTTAAATAGAAAAAAATAAATCGATTAAAATCGAAAATCGGATTTGCTGTGAAAAAATCGGAGATTTTTTTTTTTTGCCATATCGCCCAGCCCTATCCAAAACGTATTCCTCTAACAATCTTTTTTGGCAGAACAAAAAGTGACTCACCAAAGAGTCAAAATAAACTTCTGAATATGGTGCTTCTGTTCTGTGCCCAGTGTGACGTCAAACTGACCGGTTAAGAAACAAGAGCCAGAGAGATGGTCTCCTGTGAGCATCTCCTGTCTGACCTGTCCACTGCTGCGACGCAAGACAGACCAGGTGTGCGCCCACATAACAAACACCTATTACGTCTGAATTAACACAATTTTACCATCAAATACAATTACAGAGGTCACAGACAGAATTAATCCATGCACCTCCACCGTTACCATTTCCAGAACATTACTTTTAACTGTCATCACTGGACATTAGGTACTAAAACAAGTGAAGAGCAGAACAAAGCACAACAGTGACAGTAACATTTAGCACCTTCATCAACGGACAGAATAAAATGTGCACACATTTTAGGAGTAGCCTCTGGGGTTATTTTTAGCTCAGACATATTCAGTGGATGGACAACTCATTTATTTATTTCAGCTGCAGTGGAAAAATAACCTTGCTCACTTATTTCAATTTCTAGGAGAAATATCCATCTTCAAAGGTGGGTGCTTCACATAGAGACATGGATGAACTCCCAACTGCAGCTAAAGCTTGTATAGAACTAGTTAGATACGACAGTAGTCTTTTTATTTTTCTATCCTCCTGCAAATATTTCCCAACGCTCATATGGAAAGATGTTGTTTTTTAATCTATTTTTTTATTTGACATTTTCAATAGATATATATTCTATCTGGCGATTTTATACATTTTTTAAATTGTCTTTAATCTTTTAAATATTACATATTTCTGACCATGGGACACTGTACTAATATGTACAGAGAATATTTTTCTACAGTAATACATCTGAAATAGTCCCTTCCTTTACAGGAGTTAATCCAATGATGAGGGGCCTCAAGGATTTGAATGAATTTTGACCAATGTGAAGCTGTGGGGGTGAGCATGGGCACACTAATGCTTGTTTCAAAAACTTCACAGCCATTTAAAACCACATGCACATTTGCTGCTGGAGCACTAAATATTTTTGTCATGGTTGGATTCTCCAACCTTTAACAAAGATTGAAGAATTACTTTCAGCATTAAACTTTACACCAGACCTGAAACAATGACTTGACATCATCATCATATAACCGACAACAGCAAAAAGTTGCAAATTAAAGCAAAAAATAACGTGCAAAAAATGATATCATGATATGGGAAGGGAATATCATGAAAACGGTATAATTCCCAATAAAAGTAGCGCTGGTAGAAATCTTCAAATCTGCACAACTATACTAAATAACTAGATTAGTTATACACCAGATTAAATGCATCTGGCTACAGCCCTGTCGTTCTGCGTGCAGTGATCTGGTGACTTTTGACTTTTGTTTGCTTTAAACATCATTAAAGTTCTCTTTTTTTTATTGCTTCCTTTTAGTGAGAGAGGTATCTTTCTATTTCGTTCTCAAGAGGCAGCAAAACTGTTCAGTACACATCAATGACGCAGCATGAGCTGGAGAAGCCCGCCTCCAGGAGGTGATTGACAGGTGAGAAATCAAAACAGCGAATCAGCGCGCACAGCATGTCCCGAGTCTTCCACAGTCTGTGTTACTGTTTTTGCTGACTAAAAGTGTTGGCATCATGTCAACTTGGAGAAAATTTGTTTTTGGGTGTACTGTAAATACTGTATTTGGCCCCGAAGACAAAGAATGTGGCTCGAAATCCGAAACAAATCGGTTTGGTTAAGTTACTCTTAATTCTTTTTCCCACAATTAAAGATGCTAACGAGTAATCTGTAATTACTATGAAACTAACTGGCCGTATTATTAACTAAATAATTAGGGTCCGATTCTGGTTCGAGGACATAGGGCTATATGTGATGGATTGCCATTGATAGAAAAAGTTTATTCTAAGGTCTGAAATTTCACGTTGACTTCCCTCACCCTGCGGATGGGGGGGGGGGTCTCACAGGGGGAGGAGCAGAGATCAGCTAGTTTCAATTGAGGTGACATCACACCTCTGGGCAAGAAATTGCTATAAATTTTTAAGTGTTGTTTGCACATATGATTAGGATGGTCAACGTACACAATTTCAGATAGGACCATTACGGTGACTAAACACCAAGCACGAGTCATTTGAAGCAGAAAGGTAGGGTACCACAGGGGCAAAGCCTACTCTGCCAAGTACTTGCTGCACTTGCGATGTGTAGAGGCTGTGAGAAGAAAGCTCTTTGCTGAGTTCCTCTGCCACAGCTGTGATTGCAGCCACTGTTTCTCCACACGCTCAGACCAAAGGTAAACATCACCAGTGCATCCACACAAAATCTATCGCGGTATTTCAGTTTCCTACGGTACCGTCACTCCAAATTACATTATTACCGCAAACAGTATCATAATATCCAACCCTAATAGATGCAGCCAAAATGAGTTGTTTGTCTACATAGAGTACAAGTCTTCAGAGGCTGGAGAAAGGTTTTCAAGTCATGAACATGATTGTATACATTAAGAGTGCTGTATAGCTTTCTGTACGGCGACAAGAGCAGTGAACGGCATTTTATTGCTGGGTGAGCTCATGCTGTTCCCAAGAAAGACAAATCATTTTTATGAAAGTCCAGTGACCTCACAAATGTGCTGTTGCATTAATCCACTGCCTTGCTTGTAATCGCAGTAGTGACATGACTTTATAGCCTGCGGGTCACTATATGACATCCCATATTTTGCAGCTTAAGTAACGTGTGTTAATAGTCACTAGTTTGAAAAATGCTTGACTTTTTAGAGGAAAACCATATTGGTGTTTGACACTTTGTCTGGGCTTTAAGAGACTAGTATGTGCCGTTTATTGATCTTCACCTGTAGCCTAAAAGGACTCTGCCCAAAGGCAATGCAGACAGACCTGAGGAAAAGGCATTATGATTTGTCTGGGCTACTTATCGAGTTTAGATAGAAATCCTTGACAGTAACACATTTATAATATGACATATGCTTTTATATAGAGAGATATAAATCTAGTGTGACAAACCACACCTCCACCCTGCTATCCACAACTCTGACTGGGTACCTCCATCACAGATGCAGGGGACAGTAACCTTTATCATGCCCACTTTTTATTGTTTCTTTGATCACACTTTGAAGTAACTATTCTGGAAGGGACTTACATTCATTGATTTGTTGAATAACACTATAACACTAAGCCTTTGCACTTTTTATGGCTACATGTTGCAATGATAAAATGGATAGACACCATGAACAAAGAAGATTGTCACCTAAATCCCAGCAGGACTGAGGAAACCTCTGAGTCACTTAAGACTAAAGCAATCAAAGACACATTATCTGATAAAGTCATTACGTAATCCAGGGTTCTTCTGAGTGAATGAGGTGTTGTGTCTACCCCAAATATGTGTAGATGGAGTAGGAGGGGTGTTGCCAAATCATTTGTATTTTTAATGTGCCAAACATTTATCCCAGAAAAATGGACTTGAGACAGAGCCTATATCTCATGCAGCCCCAGATTCAATTGATGCTATAAATAGCAACTCACTGAAGTTTAAGTCTTTATTATCATGACCTTCAAGTTATAAAATAATCAAAACATCAATAGTTACATGCTGACACCTAAATGTTTATGAAAATTGCATTTTATAATTCTGAAACGCCTTGGTATAAAAGGAATACGATCTAGAAAATATTCGGCAACATCCAAAAAGGCACAGACTAATGATGAGGTCCAGAGGGATGCGCGGTGATCCTCTCAGTGAGGCTGGAGCACATGGTTCAGCTAAAGGATAACTATGTTTAAAAGCTTTGTCCGGGGCCACATTCCCGCAGATCTACCTGTTAACATGTCGTGAATGCCGCGTACCTTTGCCTCGCGTCTCCTTGGACATAGTGGCTGCTCCGCTGTGCGCTGTCTCTCTGGACACACTTCTTTCACAAGCCGTCACGTCTTTTGTTTAGTCGAACATGAAACCAAAAGGCTGCTTCATGCTTTCTTCCAGCCCTCTGCACCTTGTCGTTCGCAGGACTGAAGCGCACTGCTGTGGGATGCACCGATCCACGGGAGCGGGAGCTGACGTCTCCTCTCCTACCGCGGGAACACCAATCGCGGGAAACAGAGGAAATTGTGAAAACGCTGCTGTTTCATTCACCTGGACCTGATCCCGAGAGCCTGTGCCGCTGTGCCGCAGACATAGTTGTGCATGTGTTGTCTCTGTGCAGACTTGGCTTACATGGCATGCCCAGCCCACCCACCTCTGCATCTGCCTCTGACCGTGGCGTTTATTAGAGTTTTCAAAACAAGAGCCTCCTCTGCAGCGCCACAGCCTCCAGCCTGTCTGCACCACACCGCACCGAGAGACAGTGGACCTCAGTCACACTGTCACCACACGATCATGTGCTCATGGGGCCATTTTATTACCCCAGGACACAAACTCTGAGCTGCCCCTGTCCACAACACACGTGGGGCGCAGCAGGTGTCACCTTGTCATTGGCCATAAAAGGAGAAATGATATCATCGACACAGTGGATTTGCTCTACTTTATAGTCAAATATTTCACTCGTTAGTAAATGCCCCATATTGCTTTTTTGTGTGTCTTTTTCCCCCTCAAGAGAAAAGTTATTAACAAATACGAGACGTGGGGAATAACTCTCTTTATGCACATAATCCAATATGAAAAGATGCCAATAAGTATATGTTCTCCCAAAATACACTGTTTAATGAGGTTTCACAGAATAAGCTATAGCATTTGTCACAATATTTGCACTCTGAAGCATTATTTATTCACATGCACATATTCCCAGCCCTGAGCTATTAAACAGCTACACTACTAGTAGGCATCACCAGGATTAATATAGTACTTAAAGTGAGGAATTGTTTTTGTTATGTGTCTGAGGAAGTGAACTGTGGGTGGAAAACTTGGGTCAGTGATAACAAACAAAGCTCCATATTAATAGAACATTTTAATATGCATTGATCCCAAACAAAACACTTGGCCTACGCACTCAAATTACATAAGGTATTATATTAGGATAGTGTTCAGGTTCGCACATTTAGTCGATTCTGAGTTGGAGTTGCAAATGCTGGTCCATGTTATTGCACATACTGTTTCCAGATGCCCACGCAAACCCCTCCTGAGAAAAATAGGCAATGTGAGCTAATTCATGCAGCCAGTGTACTCCCCTGTCAGAGCATCCTCCCCACAGCTCCTGGGCTTTTCTCACCGTTCTGCTGCCTTTCATCTTCTGCTCCAGGGACGGAAGTTGGCACAACTAGTCCATGTTGTGTATATAGTCCTTGTAGTGCATGTAGTTCTTGTAATCTATATAGTTAATGGTGTATGGCACTATTTACTTCCTGATATATCCTGATTTATATGTGATATATCCTGATAATAAACCATAAGGAAATTATTGTATTGCATAATTGTTTTGTATTACTTTGGAAGTTCGCTGCTACTGTTTAGTGTCTCGCCAATGAGCAGGAGTGCAAGTACAGTTCAGTACAGTAAGCTGCTGCAGTGAATATTTTGCCGCAAATATCAAACAACTCTATCATAAGTCTTTTTTTAACACCCCTTATAAACATTGTGTCATCAAAAATCTAAATCACAATGTATGGTTTATTTCTGTACCTGGTCATCTTTGCAATAAAAATAAATATTATTGATTATGAAAAATCCAAAGCCAAAACTTGCAAAAAAGCATTCTTGGGACATTAAGTAGAAAAAAGAGAAAAAAAGGAATGAACACAATCATGATTTTAGTCAGTCCTGTAATGCAGGGATTGATGCTAGTAATTTATTTTCAAATGAGAACATGAAAATCGAAGCAGAGTAATCCCCAGAGGTATTTATACAAAGTGGAAAAGGGAATGCAATCATCTTATAATCCGTAATAATGTTTTAATGGGCCCTCACAGCTCACAAAACATAGCACATTACTGTTAAATCACCAAGTACAGGTAGCGAGGGTGACTAATGCGTCCTGGGTGATGTTAGCTTCAAATTAACATCTAAAAACAACCTATTTCCCACAAAAACATAAAAATACAGAGATTGGTGCATACAATTATTCATAATACTGCTGGAAAAATAAAAGTCTTTAAAAACCAATGAACCATCATGATGTCGTTGCCTGAGCTGAAGGGGACTGTACAGGCTGAAGAAACTCGGACGTGAAGACGGCCTCAGCGTACTCCTCGACCACATCTTGAAACTCCGCCGCCACATCCGCCAACGCCTCCGCCAACAGCTCTTCTGCCAGACTGGGGACAAAAGGCACAGTGTGACTATTTTCACAATGACACCGGGTCAAAACTACTTCCTGGGAAATACACAAGTTTAGTGCAAATCCATCAATTCAGAACATTGTGACACGGTGTCAAACTGATTTATCCTCAGGGCATAAAAATGACAATAGCGATCCATCTATTATGCAGATTTTTGTGACATTTGATCAGAGGTGGTCCCATTGAAGAGCGCTTTAAAAGAAAACAAGGATGAGTGACATTTCAAGTATAAAGAAAAGGAAAATATTAGTGATAATTTTATAGCTTCCATCATATTGTGGTATGTATTGCAGTATACACAGTTAGTATACCATCACAATATTTGTTTTCTTTACTTGTGCTCTGCAGTTACTTATTAATTCTCTCAGCAAATCCTATGCAGAACCAGAAAACCAGCGAGAGAGATTACACAAACCATAAACTCTCCGTGGCACCTCCGGGAGTATTGTAATGAGTTGGTAATTGCGGTGGCTGTGAAAGGGCGTTAGAATATGGATATTGAATTAAAGCATGGCAGCAATAAAAACAAAAATCAATGTGACAAAGGCTGAGGAAACGCTGCCTCTGCAATCACCTGTCTGCAATGACCCAAGGCGTGATTCCCCCGGTGCTCTTCTGACCCGCAGATTCCCGGTAAGCCTCGTAGTCTCGCCGATATTGCTGTATGTTCCTCAGAGTGCGGCTCGGCACGGAGAGAACCGCACCTTTGCCTCTTTGCGCCGTGGCTGGGAAAGCTGTGCTGCTCGTGACCTGGGAACCTTCCTCCACCGTCGACCTGGTCTCGAAGAAGACTCTGAACAAGGAGAGGAATAAGGAAACGCAATGAGAAAGCGAGATCTTTTCATTTTCACAATCTACTCTATTCTCTCTGCTTGAATCATCTGTTCAGGTCAGACGCTGTGGAGAGGAAACAAGAGCACACATTGAAAAGACAATACGCTCTTGCTGAGCTCAATACAAAACCCAGGATGGTGATTTTTAGGAGAGGTGTCAGAGTGTAAGCAGTGAATAGGGGCTCAGCTGGGCATCGCCGTGGTCTGGTTTTATAATCCTCACTGTTTGGACAAATCAGACTTCCAGGGTGACGCCACTCCGAGAGCTAAATTTAGTGCCACAGCAGTTTCCCAAAGCAAAGTGCCGCTTCATTGTGCTCCTGGGCCTCAACTGAACTTGCTTCTGTTTTGATTGTAAAGGCTACACACCATGGGGCCGCCATAAATTTGAAAGTGCCAGCACAGGCGACTCTGCTGCTAGTGCAAAATAGGTCAATTTACAGTTGAGTGGCCATGTGAGAACTGATGTGTCCAGAAGCACAATACAGCCAAGAGCAAATTCAATTCAAATTTTTGGTGTGCTTCAGCAGAACACAGATTTTTTTTACGCAGAAAAGGTTTACAGCCTTATCTAGAATGCCATGAACCGTCTCATATATCAATGGAGAGCTTCATTGAAAACAAATGCAGAATAGATATTGATTAATGTTGTTGCAAACATTAGGCTCAAATGCTTCTTGTTTTGGTTTGTAATCTTTTGAATTAACTAGAGTTTGTAATGCATTATAATAGAGGGAGGAAAACACATCAAATAATTACAAAACAGTCGAGCAAGTCTTTCATCTTCTCACGAGTTTATCTGACCTGCTGTGAAAGTCACTGAACAATATTCAACATCCTTATCTCCTCACCATGGAGACATACGTGTTATCTGCAGCTTTGTTTGGAAGATACAATCTTGCATTGTCAAAGAGCCCATTTTATTACCACAAACATGAACAGGCTGCCAACAGTGACGGCCTACGTTTCATGCAGACATAATTTGGGAAGAATGTAATAACTTACTATTCTGTAAAACGCATTAATGATCCTAATGTTTCATTTGTTTCTAGAAAGAAGCGTCCGAATCCAGCAAAATTGTGAAAAAGTGTTTCTCTCCACTGCTGAAGCCTCCAGCGTGTTTGTTTGCGTGTGATGAGGCCATTATAAACAAGCCGTCAGCACATGTGAAGAGAACCACATGCTGCTGCAGCTGAAATAACATTCTTTTATTCCACACGCGTGTGTTCTGCTGCCATGAATAAAATCGCACACATCCACATCTTTCCTGTGACAAAAGCTTTTCAATCATCCGCTCTGAAGCTGAATTGATTGTTCAGGCGCATATTGATGGATTACAATATGGGAGAAGCTACATTTTAGCACCTGCCTTCCAAAACTCATTACTTTTAAAACTTTAATTCCAAATTAGTGTTTTAAATTATTATACGCATGTTACTATTTCCATTGTTGGGTTGTTCCAGGGTATTCCATCAGTAGAATCATTTGTGGAACAAACTGAACATATGAAAGTAATCAAAATAATTGTAACACTAATTGCATAATGTGCCTTTATACTAAAATGACATTTTAACATGGAAATAAACAGTGTTTCAGGAGAATGACTTTTCTGTCAGAGGCACTCCATTCCAACTGATTTCATGCGTAGGAAGATTTCCTTCACACGCCGCAAACAAAACAATTTAATAGGATTCTGTCAGTCTCAGTCTGGGGGAACAATGCACCTCCCCCATTCTGAAGGTGATTGACAGCCCAGTGATGATCGGTCACTACTGCAAAAAGTCGAGACAGATCTGATATAGAGATAATGCCATATCATCAAATATATTCAATTCCATTTCAGTTACGGAAATTAAGCATTTGGAGACAGTATTATGAATCCAATTGAATAATCAGTTTGCGTTATTTAGAATGGTTGATTACACAGACTAGAAAAAAATCTCAAATAGCTCCTTTGTCTCTTATCATTGCCCTGCAGTTGTATTTTCCCCTCCTCGTCTCACTGATTCAGTGCAGCAGCTGTTTCCAGTGTCTGAATAAGCTCTGTACCAGGTAATAAAACTAAAAGGAGGAAACAAAAAACACCAACAATTCAAGGAGTTGTGGCATGTACCCAGTCTCCAAAGGTTTTTCCAGGATTATATCGACGGTGGGAGTCTGCCTCAGCACTGGTTGGGTGAGTCTAATTGGTTGAGGAGAAGATGGCCTGGAAGCAAGACCTTTGCCTGAAAGAGCAAAGAGCAAGAAAATGTGTGAGTATGATGACAGCAATGCGACAGGTCAACAAGCATTGAAAAGGAAAATTATGTAAAAAATGACATTTGAAGCGCTCATCCCAAAACATTGACATTTAAACTAGATACCTGTGCCTTGTGGTTTGTCCCAGTTAAGAGGATCTGAATATATAATAGATGTAACTCGTCTTCTCACTTCATCCTGGTCCCTCTGCTCGAACACATCAAAACACATCACGCATCAACAGTGTCTGACATCAAAACAACAACGATCGCTTCTGCGTTAGGAACTAGATTCTATAAATAACTAGAGAATGACCTTTCTTGGTCAAAGAGACTTTTCTGTGGTGGGTGGTTCAAACCGGAGCCTCACCTGGATTTCCTCCATTCGAACAAGCATGTTCTCCAGAGTGTCCGTCTGCACGGTGCGCAGGGCCATGTCCTCCTCCTGCACCGCCCACGGGAGGGCCGTGTCCTCCAGGAGAGACGCACTCAGCGGCTCCACACTTTCTGAACACTGCGTTTTCACAAAACCTCATTCTCACATATATATCATATAACATCCTCAAAATACATGTACTTTGCTATACAGTTAAACATACCATATATTCTTCATCTAAAAGCAATATTTACATTCTTACCCCATGTGCAATGTGTTCCTTTAGTCTGTTGCTTGGAGGGGAAATACATCTAGAATCAACAAACTGCTGAAAAGAAAGGACAAAAGCCCAAAATAATTACACACTGCAATTTGTAAGGCCTTCAAAGATGAAAAAGAAAATGTAACAAACTTGTGGTTGCTCTAGAAAGGGCTGAATATTTTCATTTTCATTCTGTTCTCCTTCAGCCCTCTGAGTTGGTGATATCACTGCAGACCTACAACCACAATGCATCAATCAATCAATCAATCAATCTTTATTTATAGGCATGCATCTGTTACAACATGACTTAAAGATCATACACAAACATTCTGTATTTGTGAGATCTAGTTTAGTGTTTTTTTCAATTCATATTCTGTAATAATTAGGTGACCTTAATAACTGGAGGCGCTGCACTTCAAAGTCACTGATCTGCTGAAGCTCTTGGAGTCGCTGCGTTGTCATCTTATCCAACCAAACTCTCCTGCAGCAACAACAGTTGATAGAGTGACCATCCCAAAAACATACATGCCCAATTTTATTGTGTTATCTTTACATTATACAGTATAGGCCATTTGCATAAATATACACAGCAACAATTGTTATTACTAGTGGAATATGTTCTGCTTTTATACCTCAATGCTTCTTCCTGGGCTTGTTGTTTCCTTTCTAAGTTTAAAAAGGGCTCTGCTTTGGACAAGCCCCTGACTTTGACCGGGTTCCGAGGGCTTTTGTCAGGTGAAAAGAGACACCGGGGCTCTGGTCTTGCTTTTGGTTGAAGCATTCTGAATACACAAAAGCATAAAACACGTGTAATAAATTGTTCAGCCAAACTGGAACCTCAAAAAGAAAAACGGTTTCAAACTCTAATCATCTCACCGCTGCTGAGGAGGAGAGTGGGGCGACGCCGGTATCCAGGGCACAGATGGCTCTTTCTGAGGGAGCTGGTTTATTCTGAGTCGAGATGAAACCGTAGGCAGAAGGAAATTTGTATTGTCCGCCTGATTTTTCTAAAAGTAAATCATAGTAGAACATTTTTTATATATTAAGAAGAAGGTCCTATATTCGTCCCACAGTGAGGAAGTGTCAGTTTGATGAATACACATACACATCAAGGCATGCAGCAAACATTACTTCTGCGCTCCTTATAGGCAAAGTGTCTTGCCCAAGGACGCAACGACAGCAGACATCAATGGAGTGATGGGGTCGAACCCACGCCTTCCAGGTTCAAAGGCCAATGCTCAACCAACTGAGCCACCTTTATGACTTGTACTATGTATTTGTACTTTGTATTCAGATCATTAATTATGAACAACCTTTATCACAATAGAAAATGTTTTGAGTTTAGCTCATACTTTATTCTGAGTTGTGTTCCTCAGAGGTCCATCAACTTTGTGCCATTGCTCCCTCTGCTGGGCAAGTTTTTCTACACCGGCTCGCAGAACATCTCTCCTATGTGTCAGCACATATGATACAGCCTTGGGTTTTCTTGGAGCCTTTTTCTTTCCTGGGAGAATACAAAAAAATAAATAATTGCAACTTGCTATTTTTATTTATTGCAAAAACCTGATGACTTCAAATAAATTGAAATGTACACAGTAGGATGTTAGTTCAATGATTGCTCAGCCTATTACAGGGAACTGATCATCTGGGAGAAGGACATTGGTCTCTGGCGAAAGAAGGTAAATGTTAATGTGTGTTGATGTCAACGCTTCCATAGGGAGACTCCAGCTCAATGAAAAACCTGCAGGAGTTAAGTGACTAGAACAGCGGAGGGACACACTCTTCCCAGGCGACACCATCATTTCTATGTGGGTCCTTCTAATCTTTAGCATCAACACATACATTTCTAACAGTAGGAGACAAATGGTTTGGTTTTTACCCTTCACGCTTTTTGTCGTTTTTACAAATTTAGATGTTTGGTGAATATAATCATTGGCCCCTTGGCAGGCAGTTATTGATGCACTGTGATGAGACTCCCTGGGTGGAGGGCAAGCTTGAACTTGATTCTTTCTGAGCATGTTTTGTTTACTCAGGGCCGAATCTAAACTCTGACAAAGACAATAGTTTGGCATTAGAAACAACACGTTCATGTTTTGAAAACTCATTAATATTAATAATAATAATAACAATAATAAAAAGAGTATCACCTGCAGCTTTTGTAGAATGTCATGGGCAGACTGGGGCACTGGCGACTTTTCATTAAACTCCGCTTTAGTAGAGCACAGACACAGTTGGCGAAGAAGCTGGCCTAAATCTTTAAAATTAGGCCAATTTGTACAGTGAGTGGTATCTGAGAGTTGTTGTATGAAAGCATGCAGCGCTCGCAGGGCACCACGATGAGCTGCTGCAAGTCTCCGAAGCGATGTTGACTAAATGAATTCATGGAAGAATAAATAGAAGACATATAGTAACAATCACCTGACTGTATCAATGCGATTGTGAAATAACTATACCTTTGTTTTCTGAGGATGCCCCTTGTCTAAATGTTCTTGTATTTCTTTTACCTGTTTGTAAATCATAATGCATATGAATAGAAATGTAAAAATGAAGTTAAGATTCTAAATAATATTACATATACCTGATGCTGAAGAGCGTAGATAATACTTGCAGAACGAGCGGTTTGCTTCTGTTTGCGAATATCAAGCTTGCTTTGCTCCTCTTGCTCCAGTGGTTCAAGATCTGTCCTTTCTGCTCAAAATGAAGAAGACAAACATGATGACATGTGATGCATTATTAATTAACGTAATGGATGGCCAGACCCATACCTCTGCAAGCCAGCTCCTCTGCTCTCCTGATGCAAATTTCAAGCTCAAGTTGCAACTTGTGTATCTCGTTGACTAAATGATTGTGGTTTTCTAACACATGTTCTCTGGTTTGCAGTGACTGACGAACCGGTGGCCTATGTGTTGTTGTTGATTTATTAGATGTGTGGTCTATCAGTCTGCCTCTTGATTTAGCGTCTTTTTGACTAGAAGCCTTTAGCTTAACTTTACTTGGTGACACTCTAAACTCCTGAAAGAAGAGAACTATT
The DNA here is from genome assembly GCA_964034765.1 of Knipowitschia caucasica. Taxonomy (NCBI): domain Eukaryota; kingdom Metazoa; phylum Chordata; class Actinopteri; order Gobiiformes; family Gobiidae; genus Knipowitschia; species Knipowitschia caucasica. The sequence continues at coordinate 12,945,674 of OZ035832.1, forward strand.
AGTTCAATTTTTTTGAATGTAATATTTTAGAAACAGACGTTTAATCATATAATACCTTCAACAGTTCTACATCACTTTCGAGGAGTGAAGCTGTATGCATCTGTTTTAGGGGTGATTTGTTCAGTGAATCAAGTTGTCTTCGTCTCAAGTCCCTTTTGGCCAGTTTCACAGCTGCATTGAGCCTTTCCTCAGACAAAGCTGTGAAGCTGATGGAGCTTTTGCTATTGTCTTCAAGTGTGTGCTCCTCCGGAAAAGGCATTAGCTTCTCTATCACAATTGTAGTTGGTGGATCTACACGAGTGGCACGATTGCTGGTACATGCAGGGATGGCTTCATTGAATAATAACTGAAGGGACAATACAATCATAAGAATAGCTAAAAAAAACAAAATGCTTGATATTTGTATGTGTTTACAGCTAAGTGTGCTCTTCCATAGGCATACAGAATAAATGTAAAGTGAATAAATTTTAGTTTTTGTTGTTTAGTGGTAAAAGAGATTTTTTGTGTGTCATTGCTCAAATTTGACGAGAAATTTTATTGAGAACAAATGTTCTTAATCAAGAGCCATGTTTTGGATCGAATGTGCATGATTATGAAATGTGGCATGCAATGTAAAAAAAAAACTATGGAAAAATAACAGTTTCCATGTTTGCCTGGAATCATATTCCACGCAACACTATTAATGTAAACAGTAAAAATATATGTAATGTCCTTCTAAACAGACATCTATTTCTAAATTATTATTGTATAGGAACAAAATATCATAATGAGCTGGTAATTGCAATGATAAATTAGGTCCAGATTGATGGTGAGAGTGGATGCGTGTGAGTGTGTCTGACTGTGTCATTTCTGCGTCTTTATAATTTTGTTCGTTATTTTAGTAAAAATCATCATGTAATTTTGTTGTTGCACTTTTCTTCACTTCGGGAAGAATAGCTGTGAATAGCAGCTAATGGATATCAAAAATAAATACAATACAGTTGCGCTTGGAAGTGTGTTGTTTTGGACAACTTTGGAGATCAGGAATGATCTCTAATTCCCCACTCATTGTTAGCAGATGTGTGAAGGCATATATTTTCTAGTTTCAGATTATATTTTAGCAGCTCTGTGTAGAAGGTGCTGTTCACCCAAAGTGGCTCAGTAATGTACAGGAACTGGAGGCTTCCAGCAAAGAATTGACAACTTTACCATCAGAGAATAATGACCCTCATCCAAAAAAGACCAGATTCATAGATAAATGGGGCAATCATACTATTGAGAACTGGGGGGTATAAAGTTCAAATCAGGGACAGTGGAGTAGTTTCTGTTGGATTGCATGAAAACAGAAAACACCTTTATTTGACAATAAATTACTTCACACACCAACTAACAGTAAGTGAAAACATGTGTTTGCATTATCTGTCATAAATAATACATAAAAGCAATATCAAAATGTCTGCCTGGGGATTTAAACTTCCAAGCACAACCGTGTATTTGTATACATTGTAATATTTAACTAGTTAGTTAGTAGTGTAGCGTTTGTTCCCTGCGTTGGACAGGCTTTAAACTGTTCACTTACCTTTGATGGTGACAACTCTCTCGTACCGATATTATTACGGTTTGTATTTACAACAACCCATCCTTTTTGTTGACTTGTCATCGGACTACTTTGCAAGTATTCCGCCGTCATGATTATAAAAACATTTAAAGTTATATTAGCTAACCGAAAACATTTCCCGGGTTGACAGCACGCAAAGACTAACCGCTTGGTGTTGACGAGTAGCGTTAATTATGTTTTAGTGTGAGCTAATAACAACTTCATATAGTTGAATTTCTGATAAACACGTCCATATTTCTATTAGTATTTCTTATCCGCACTACAGCCACATGAGACCAGTGAAGATTTGTGAGTAAAAAATCTGCTATAACATGATTATCTTTATGATTATTGGTCTGATATGCACAGTTTGAAACGCCGCCATGACAACAACAGAGCGCCGCATAAGGAAGTAGATTTGTTGTACTACGGGTCCTCGAATGAATCAAACAAGGATGCAATAAAAACTCAATTATAGTGTATTAATTTGCTTATATGATTAGGAGAATATCTAAATATAATTAATATATTGAATTAAGCTCATATGGGGGTCATTTGATTTAAAGTAATAGCAATTTATAAAATAAATTCTATTTTGGTGAGCGTCCCCTTTAAGAACCCTTGACCAAAGCGGATACAGCGCTGTCAGCTTTTGCTCGTGCTCTCAGTATAAAAACATTACATTTGACTTCAGCGCATCAAACGGAGCTCTCTTGCTAAAGTATTGGCATCACATAAGACAATAGCATCTTACCACAATGCCCAAGTATGAAGAGGTCAATGTGCATGGCTATGGAGAGTTTTGTCAGGCTGTGGAAACCAGGAAGGGAAAGGATATCTTTGTATATTTCTCAGGTGATAAAGATGCAGGTGGGAAAAGCTGGTGTCCTGACTGCGTAAAAGGTAACATATTCATTCAACATCATTCCAGAAATGTGTTGTTTTGACGAGGATGGTTTGATAACAAGCTTTTTCTTTTCAGCTGAACCCATTGTGAGGGGGGAAATGAGCCATCTTCCTGAGGATTCTGTTTTCATCTACTGTCAAGTTGGAGAAAGAGCTTAGTCAGTAGATCTTATGTTTTTCATATAATGCATATAATTGTTACATTTCTATGAACTTTTCCCCCTTTTTAATGAATGTATAATTACACGATATGAATGTGTAGGAGTAAACTATTCATCTGATCTGACTTAGATTTTGTTTTCTTCAGCTGGAAGGATCCAAGCAATGACTTCAAGAAGACATTGAAGCTGACTGGGGTTCCAACCCTTCTGCGATATGGCACGGTAAGGCCTTTTTATTCATTGTTTTAGCAGTGTGAGTTTGCATTAAGTTTACTTCTCACTCAAATATTTTATGGATGCCACTCGTTATTAGCCATTTATTTTTTACCTAATACTAATCACAGGATTCTTCATTGTTCTATTTTATTATGGTGGAATTAAAGCATGATAGCACTTTCACCTTTGTGTCAAAATTTGTGTTCCAGCCCCAGAAACTAGTGGAGGAGGAATGCTTCAAAGCAGACCTTGTGCGGATGATGTTCACAGAAGACTGAAAGTGCCTTGTATATGACTAAATTCTGTATTTTACCCTTGTGAAATATTAAATTGTGTTTCCTGATTGAAGACGACCTACTCCTTGTTTTCTTTGAGTTGAGTGATGAGCCTTATTACATGGTCATTGATTACACTTGAATTGTTTTATAACTGAGATTCACATAAATAATCTGACATTATTTGTAAGGATTTAATGGCTTTCAAGTTTTTGTGTTTGTTTGTACCTATAATAACAGTTTATGGTACCTATACCATGGCATCTAGTTGTATACATTTATCTTCAATAACATGATTTGATCAGAATTGAAATTATTTTCCTTTTATCTGTCGAAACCAACATGACTCTATATCAATGATTTGAAAATACAATAATAATCATATAATCCAAATATTTAAGTGTCGAATTAATCAAAATTATTCCTCATGAGGGGACAAATACATCAAACTTACCCTTTAGACTTGTGTGCCTCATATTCTGTTGCGCCTGTGTGCTATGAACACTAGGTGGCAGGCTGTTCCCATCAAGTGTTTGTAGACCGTGTATGAATGGGTTGTGCCCTGAGATATTTTGTTCATTTTATATTAAATTTTTAAATAGAATTCATCTGATAACCCAAACTGTGAAAATGTGTAACGGTTTTATTTTATTTTATTTTTTAATCCACGCGCCATAATGATAACGTAACGCTCAGCAACAAATGAAAGATCCTTGTAGAATCAAGTGCAGCGTGAGTGTACGGTGCTTTAGCATGTAGCCTCTGAAGTGGGACCAGCAGATGTCACGTTTTTAGCACGCTGCTGCAGTCCGGAGCATTAAGGCTGAGTGCATTCCTCCAGTGCACTCACACAGCGGACACACACGGGCACAGACCCCGGCGCAGAGGTGGACGTGGCGGCTTGTACACACACAGCACCGCGGTTATATGAGGAGCAATCTCGGCTGAGGTAACGTGGACCGACCGCACGCTGCCATGTCGGAGTTCCTGGTGAATCTTCTCGGGGAGCGGCTCGTCAACAGTGAGAAAGCCGAAGTGGACGTACAGGCGCTGGGTTCGAAGCTTTCTCTGCTCGGCTTGTTCTTTGGATGCAGCCTGAACGCCCCGTGTAAGCAGTTCAATGGCAGTCTATGCGAGTTTTACACCCGGTTTAAAAAGACCTCAGAACACAAGGACAAACTGGAAATCGTCTTCGTTTCGTCTGATCAAGACCAGAAACATTGGCAGGACTTTTTGCAAGAGATGCCATGGCCCGCGTTACCTTTCAAGGATCGGCACAAAAAGGTAAGGGAGTGATGGTGATCAACATGTGAACTTGGGGAAATTAGTTAATGTTTGTTGACAAGAAATGCACGCATCAACATTCATGACATACTACACATGGGACACATAAATGTTACTATGAATTCTGTTCTGAAAACTATCAAAGTAGTGTTGCCTGAAGTCAATCAATCCAATGTAATCCCAGAGTTAACAGCTTTGTTCTTCTGCAAATCCCATAGATTAATGTTACACTGACCTTAGATAATACAAGAAGCCACACGTACCAGGCACAATTAAGTTTGAGGAAAGTATTATTAGATTATTGTAAAAATGTATTACTTATTTTGAACTTTATTGTGGCATGTGAGTGTGGAGATGAAGGCCTTCTATTGTGTTTATAAAATCTGCAGCCCCATCTGAAGTATTTATTTACTGGGGGGAAAAACCCAAATTTTAAATTCATCATATAGTATTAGGAACAATGACATTTGTGTAGGGGATACAAATGCCAACACAACATGGAATAACTTTGCACTCACTGATACACTTATGATCTTTGAGGGTTTTTTTCTTCTAAATATAGTTTTAAAATTAAGTCGTTTCTGCAAAGTGTTGTTATTTCTTAACATTAGTTTGTAATACTGTTGGAGCAGTAAAAAAAAAATATATATATACAATTTTAATATAATAAAACTATTGCATTTTTATTGTGATCCATAATGCAGCTATGATTTCCATAATGAAGGCCAAGCGAGACAGAGTAGGTACAAGTGAAAAATGACAGGAGTGGGGGTTGTATTGTTGTCTGGAGGGAGAATGACACAGCCATATCGTCTTCATCTGCCATTTTTTAACAATATGAAAATGGCAATATATGGGTGGCCTTAGTTAATAACATAAATGTGTCATTCAATAGTTGGAACACACATAGCCTTCTTGCTTATGGAATGATTGCAGTTGTTCAACACTTGGTTGCTCTGGCCCTCTATTAGGATTTCGCATTGCGGTTTTCCCCAGTTATTTCTATTTGATAGTACACCACCTGGTATAGACAATGTTCTATTTAACTAAGGCTGATACACAATATACCACCCTCTACTCCCACAGCTTGCCACTACCCAGCAGAGTTCATTATGAGGCGGCAATTACATATCATATACTCAAGGGTTAACCCACATCCGGTTGCAGGGATTGTTTGGTTTTTAATCAAGATTGGATAACGAGAGCATGCCGGTTTCAGACAAGACCAGTCTATGATTTAAACTGTAGGAGGAACAGTGCATGTTCTTATCTCTTATTTTCTATAAATGTTTTCTATAAATGTTTCTATTCTAGATTTAGTAATGTGGCTCTATAGTTACATTGTTTTTGGAAAGCACCTACTCGGTCCTGCAATGCCCATCATCTCGACATCCCTGATAGCACAGCTGTAGCCCAACAGCTGTCCGTGTGTCTCTAGGCTGTCGCTGCCTTACATGGAGTTGAGCTGGAGGAGTTCAGTATAAATCAATGCAGCCCACAACATTGAATGTAAACTTTGAGAATCATATTACATTCCTATGTTGTAGTGGTCTTCATCTGTGGTTGTTTTTGTTGGAGGCCTTGATCCCTTGGCTCAGAGCCCGGAGCTGCGACTAGTTTGTCACCAACCTGCTGAAATGTGCCGTGTAGCCTGCTGTTGTGCATTTGACTTTCAAGGCCAACTTGTCTACGCATATTTGGTTGTTAGGGTAACAAAATGTGAAATATGAGGTTGGAGTGATGTGAAGCATACAGTACATAATTGAAAAGTCTCCAGATAAATGGAGGATACGAATTTCCATTATGGACTCACTTGGTTTTGCTCAATCAGACTACTGCAATTAAATCAGAATTATTTTATTATTTGAGTAACAAGAAGTCACAAACTAGGAAATTGCTTTGGCTCTTGGTGCAAACAAGTTAAAGTAGAGAATAAGGCATGCATAAATAGAAATCTAAGAAAGCTGAATCATCTCATTTGATATATCTATTGGATACTATGTACTCGGTCGCATTGTGGGATTTTTGTTATGTGTTTTTTAAGGTTAGTGTTTTCATTAGTGTGGAAGTGTGTGGTAAAGATGGCAGCTGATAATGTGACCATTCTTACAGTTAAGTTCTCTGTGGTCTTCTTTCCTCATGTTTGACAAGTGCTAAGAATGTGAAGAGACACCTGCTCCGTTGAAGCATCTCAAGGCCACAAGGCAGGGAATCTTGTGTTCATGAAAACCAGCCGTGATTTTTAGCATGGGTTACTACTCCCTTCAGATATATCGTGTGTATATATTTATTGGAACATGGTACTACATTACAGACTGTGACAACGTTGATATTATTAATGCCTGGCACTGCTTTGACATTGGTTCCTATTTATTTAGTTATCATTAAGTAACAATGCTTGGTTATTCTCTTGAGCCTGCCCATCATTTGTCTTCTTCAGAGTAACATTGAACATATTAGGTTCATGTCAGTATTTCTCCAATGAGGACAACAGATGTTTTCTTAACTTTGCAAAGCTACTAATCACATACTCATGGGTCAAACCATTCCAGCATTGTATGTTGCATTCTGTAGCGTTATATCAGTTATGAAATATGCTGATGTTGTCTGGAAAATGGCTTTCTCTTTTAGTGGAAAAGAGCAGATGGTCGTCTATGAATAAATCCTAAGTCGTCTCTGCTGTTTTCTTCTACTAGATTCACTTAAGCGTCAAAGCTAAAAGGGTAGCTTCTTCCTCTTCACGGGCAGTTTATTTCTTCTTTCCTCCCCCTTCCTCCTCGTGGCTCTAATGGCCCTGCACCACCGCTCAGTAGCCTTCCCCTACATAATGACAGTAATGCCACCCCGGGGGTATCCCTCTGTCCAAAGACTGTCCTCTCTCCTCCTGCCTTTGTTAGCTCTCCTTAATGTTGTTCCCTTTGAGGTTCGTTTCCTCCTTATCATTACCGTTTATTGTGTTTGTAAGATGAAATGAAACGGTATAATGGACTGCATGTTTGTATTCATGCTATTTCCACACCGAACCTGTGCTACATGATAACGATGTTGATTCAATGTAAATTTATTCATAGTCTCTGCTTGAGCATTTTGATGAACTATTACTCACCTGCTTCTTCAATGACGCAGTTTACCAGGCACCACCTAACTCACTGCCCTGGTTTCAGAAAATGTCAATATAGGGCTGACCCTCCATGCACTGTGAAACAGGCCGCTCTGATCTAGTGGTACTTAGCAGGTTCTAACTGTTATGTAAGAGTTTGCCTTTATATTTTCAAAACATTTCCTTTTGAACCACTTTTTTGATTTATTTTTGACTGACATACATCTATTTGACAAAACTCTTGAATCTGTCTAAACTCATCACTATTCAGTTTGAGAATGGAGTGCCTTTATTTCTCATCTCGGCACCAACATTTTAAGTTAAATGGCTTCAAACGTGATCATTTTACATGTTGTGTGCCTCTGTAAGACTTCTGTCCAATAAGGGTCAAATGGCAGTGCAGTCTCAATTAGGGCTTCAGTTGACCCAAGAAATTATTTTTTATTTAATGTATTACTATATTACGATTAAGAAATTAAGCAAACTGGTCTCACATTTTACATTTAAATAAGATGACTTATTGACTAATATATTTTGGTCGATTAGACCCATCGACCGATTAATCGCCAAAGACGAAACAAAGCATGTTTCCAAGTGTTTATTTTATTCAGCTTTAAGGTCTGTCAATTATACTATGAGTAAAGACACACTTATAAAGTCAAATTGTGCTTTTACAAATTTTCAAAGCGTAGTAATAAAACTGATATGGGTTAAATAGTTTTGTACTTTAATGCACTGCAATTTATTGTAAAAAAAGAAAAATGATTATATGAGATATTATTGTTTGTGATGGTATTAAATATTGCATGTTCTGTTTGTTGCGACTCTGAAGCCAACACCCCGCAGTCACGTGTGTCCTCACTGTGCATCTGGTCTATTAGTTAAGGTCACCTCTGGCCAAGCTATTCTCCTGCACAAATAATGAGCCATACTGAGCCGTTGCTATTCCTACGTTTTCTGTAATATTATGGCCAGAATCAGAGCTGTGTTCATTATAACAATAGTTCTGTGTGTTTGAGATGCTACCATTGCGGCAGAAGGACATATAAAACAGCAGCTTTTGTTTTGTTATAGAATATTTTTTTTCTGCAGCCGCCAAACAATGTCCCCTTGGATCATATTCAGTCTTTGTCCAATAGAATAATAAGTATTGTGGTAGTTTATAAATCTAATACTGAATACTTTTTACCTCACTTACCATCTAAAAGGGCATTGAGAAAAGTAGCATCTTAAACTTGTCACATGAAGTGGCCTCTGTTGTCTGGGGTCTGACTTTTGAATTAGTTGAAATTCTGAAAAGCAGCTTAGGCGGTGGACAGGAGACTTTTAGCTTTCATATGCCAAGGTTTCTCTTACTTAATCTTTGTTCTTTAATACAATCTTGTGGTGCACATTCCAAGCATGTCTGTTTTTTTTTTTTCATTGCGATGTCTGAAAAGGGTCGAGTACAACGCCTTTTTTAACACATTGAGCGGCGGGGAGACTGGAGACCCCCTGCTGTGGCTTAGCTCTGTGCGGAGTTGGAAGCTAATCGCTGTTTTGATTATTTGTCCAATCATCCTTTTGCCCAATCTGTTTGGAAGCAGCACCCAATCCCATGACCATGTTGAATCAAAGGGTTTATCAGTGTAAGCCATTTAAGAAGCAAGCAGAGGTCTCATCTTTTCACTGTGGGACGAGAGAAAAGCATCCGACACTACAGTTTAAGCAATTAGTGACGCAGGGCCAGAGAGATTAACACCCTGGGAGCTGTGAGTCGTGTTATGCAAAAAAAAAAAAAGTCTTTGGTTATCAAAACGGCTGCTCTAATGGATAATACCAAGAGTCAAAGTAGACCTCAGATCAATTCTTTAACAATTAATAGTAGACTTGTAGGCATAATTAAATACAATACCCAAATTACAATATGGAATATGCTGTGTCTTGATGGTATGTTAATGTATTGTTCATGTCAATGCATTCGGACCACAGTGACCACCATTCACATATTTATATTGCGAAAGAGAAGTCTTGGCCAGAAATAATTTTATGTAGGTTTTTTATTTTTCGCAGTTGCATTGAAGTTTTAATTGATAACATAAGCAACGCTACACAATAAGCAAAAAAATTAAACAAAAACAAACGTGCACTCAAACAAAAAACAGACAAGTTATGGCACACTCGGGGTATCCTTACTACAACAGAATCTTGTTTCTTGATGCTATTACTACCTCTAAAATGTGGCACAACAAAACCCACACAAATTGCTGTCCAACACAATGATGAGTGTGCCAAAGGTGTCTAAAATCGTTATTCCCCATAGATGACATTTTAATATTGCATAAATTCATTGTTTAGTTGTTCACTTCCTGGTAAATGTTAAGCCCAATAATAGGCTGCTTGTTTGACACAATGATGATGGTTAATAATTCATATGCCCCATTGCCTGCATGCTCATTCAGACACTTCATTCTTGAGGTTAAAAGTAAACAGACTAAATCCTTAGTGTTTCTTATGCTCACGGCTCAGTTTTATGTCACTCAGCACCTGCTCATTTAACAGCATTGCATTTTGGAGCCACAGCAGGTGTGCAGCAGGTTTTGGCCTTCACTTTTCCCCCAAGAAACACGATAGACATTATTCTTACATTATTCTAATGATGGGGCATTTACAGCGCTCGAGAAGCACTGAAAGGGCTGGTGAGAGATGAAAGTCTGGAGTCAGGAATGTAATTGTGTTTGCCAACCTTTTACCCACTTTGATTACAGTGTATGGTAAGAACCAGAAGGTATGCACATCCCCAAAATGATAGGGATATTGGCAACAAAAACTCTTAAAGTGAGTTGGCATCAAACTTTAATACTGCATTAACAAGGGTGTATGCTGTTCTTCAAAAATTCTGAATTCTCTTGCTGCAAAATGAATCTTGAAATGACATCACCTGTCATCAAACCGCAGCTCAAGGAGATGTGTAAAAAGGACTAATTTATACAGGAAGCAATGGGTTAGTGTATCAATAAGTCTCCTCAACCTTTCTAGGAGCAGCATATTCTGTGAGTAACAACTTCACTAACTTCACTCTTTAAGTGGGTTAATAAGGGGAGCTAACACGGTTTGGCTTGTCGACTCACCCCTGGGAAAAAAAGCAGTTTCCTTGGCTTCCTTGTTTGGACTGGTGTGCATTGTGAAGTAGTGTGTTTGCCCAATGTGAACCAGTAAGCTCTGTTTTGTTAGCATTGATATTGTTCTGGTGGCCTCACACTGTCGCTCTTTATAGTTCAATTGCAGTAAATCGTAATGCTCAAATAACCACATGCTCTGCCAGTGAAACAAATGGTCATAAAGATTCACTCACAGTTTTGGAACCCTGTAATTATGTAAAATTTGATCCTGTCATAGATCACATCCCTTAGTTTTTAGGGCTGTATGTATTTTAAATCATCCCCACTAGTCAGTTCATATTGAAAGGTTTGTCATGTTGCTTTTCATGAAAAAGTTGTGGAAGTAGTTTGCACAATTTGTCCATACTCAAAAATCAACTCAAGTTCCAGCTTTAGCCCCAAAGCTTAAAACTTTCCCCCTGCAAATATATCAATTTGTTATAATATGGAACAAAAATACTTTTCTACTGCTTCCCTCCCTTGGCCATTTTAAACGTCCTCTTTGAACTCTATATGTGTAAACCTGTAATCTTTTAAGTAGAAAAATGTCTTTGTCTCCGTCAGCTCTCGGAAAAACAAGTGCCTATGGAATTTGTTAGCTTCCTGCCTGGATTGTGCAGGTGGGCCATGCAGTTTAGCAGATAAAACCATAACTAGATTGTCCCAAGGAGGTGGTCTTGTTCTTAAAAACTCAACTAGCAACATTTAATCTTGTCACATGGTTAAGAAGTTTGTTTCATCCAGATATTTTTCTACTTTACATTATTTGATATAACCCTTAAAAGCTCAGCAATCACCTCTCCAGAGATCTGAATTTGTAACTTGACAGAGTTGTTTAATGCTGTTTAGTCAAAACATTGCAGGCAAAGCTACGAGCAACTGTAAATAATAATTATTTAGATTATTCTTCAGATTAATTGCTTACTTGTTTAGAACAACGATACAATATTTTATCTCAGTTTGAGCTGGATAAAGCTGAAATAAAGCCACAAAATAACAGGACATTGATCCCAATCCGTAATCCCTAAAATCTCTTTCCTGTTTGTTCGTTTGTTAACTATATCTCAACAACTAATTGTGTTGAAGTTTGTATATCTAGCAGTTTACGATTAATCAATTAATCGAATAGTTTATAGTTGATTATTGAAAAACTTTATTAGTTGTGATTAATTGGTTCAGCCCTAATGGACTGACATAAAAGTTACACATTATACATAAAGGGGCAACATAAAAGTAAGTAACTGTTCAATATACAGTTCATTCAGTTTTTTAAAATCAAAATCATCTGAATTTTGCTCCATCTTTACAGTTGGCATGTTTTGTTGCTGTACCAAAGCCAGTTTCGTTTCTGTTTCCAGCGCCTTCATACTGCAGGTGACTAACCGCTGCTTTCTGCCTCGGCGCTGTTGGCTAGTAAATTCTGTGATCGAGAAACAAGTTGTACAGCGCTTTTTCTGCTTGTATTGTTTTGTGTTTGCCAATGCTGGAGTGCGAGCAGCTGCAAGAGAATGCCAGAGGACTGGAATAATTAAACTGTAATATGCAAGACCGGTGCAATAACACAGATCTGCAGCTGTTTGATTTGAAAGACGTTCAAAGGATGTTCTGTAGCTGCAGGAAGCTTTTCAACATCAAGCCCTCACTGTCACTGGTAACACCAAAAGCACTGGGCATGGACCTCACAGCATAGATAATGTCATTACTCCCTTCAATAGATCACACTTCAAGGCTAAACGCTTTATTCACTCAGCCAAAGTGAGTGAGAATCTACTTTTTTGCTTACCCTCTTCACCATTGCCAATAGCCATCATTCATTATTTTATCCATGTCACAGGATCTTGCTATACATTAGGGCTGTTTGTCTTTAGTTATCATTGATGTCTCTTAGTCAACCAAATTTTTTATTTATTAACTAATTGTTCTTTGTGAAAATACAAGTAATTCATAGTATTCATTGGAATAAGGTACAAATTAAACATATAGCAAATAAGCCAAAACATTTTGGTTTGGTAAGAATTTCTTGGATTTGCTACAGCACTACAATACTTTTGATGCTATAATTTAGTATTATGAAAATGTGTCTTGTTACAGAAATGTAAATGTACAAAAGAAATCCTAATTGCAACCGAACAGATTACGGAAAGTTTTTCTTCAGTTTACAATAAATCAATGCAGTGTTTCATTCGTCCAGGAGTGCTCTCAGATGGAACAACAATATGGATGGATGCAACAATAGTCATCTCAATTATTATTATTATTTTTTTTAAATAACATACAGTATATAAAACCGTTCTGGTTGTGGTGTTATTATTTCTGTGTCCATGTTTTAATAAGTGGCTGTGCTGAGCCGCGGACATGAGGTCAGTTTGATAATTGCATTTTCAGGCACGGTGGGTTTTTTCAGAATCCTCCTGTCTGGCCATTTTCCTGGATGAGCAGCACTCTAGCCTGCCAAATATGTTCTCTATAAAATGGCAATACTCCAGGAGGCAAAGTCACTAGCCAAATCATGATTAAAAATTTAGTTCACTAAAATGAAATGTCCTTAAATTACTTATATCTGCAAAGAAAAGTGAGGTTTGAATAAAACATGACTTGTGCGCCCACTACAGTATGTATCATGAAGCATTTGCTGCAAGCTCAAAATGTACAGTTGGAGTGATATCTTGATATTTCAATTTTAAATGTTAGCATCACAGAAAACATTGGGGGTTGGGCTACATGAATAATCATGATCAAACCTAAATTGCAATTTTTCTGCCTGCATTTGGCAAATCACAAAGACTACAATTATTGATATTACAATATATCCTTTACAAAAAGCAAATTATTGTATAGCATACTATGATAATAATCTGGCTATCGCTGTTTCAGAGCTCTGAACCAGGCTTAGAAATTGGGCTTGTTCATACTGGAGTACAAAAGTGTAACAGAAGGCCAAAACATTTATTTTGATACACAGAAGATATATTCATGTTTTTAATTTAGCCAAATACCTCTTCTGTCCATTAGTAGTTGCTAGAAGGAGACCTGCTAACTGAAGTACAGATGATGGTTGAGCAACCTTCCTTTGTTTTGAATAATCCCTGTACGACAGAGTTTACACAAACTAGAAGATAACTTTTATACATTTGTCAAATTTCCTTTCGTGGCTCTGTTTATCTGTGTGACGGACGTGATGCCTTTGACGGAATGAGTTATCGGGAAGTTTGTTACATATTTTCAGATGTTCACATTTTGATGAATAGTTTTTTTTTTTTTTACTAAGAGTAGAAACAAAGTGATTACTTACATTGCTTACTTAACTTTTTATAGTAAACCAATTAAATGTGATACCTGGCCCCTATTTATTTTTTCAATTTTTTTTTATTTTATTGACGAAAACCATCACATCCATTTTTCAAGGCTCATTTAAATTTGTATTTATTTTTCAAAAAGGATTCCTTTTTATATCAAATGTTGTGTTGGCCATGTTAATCGTGTGGGAGTGCATTGGCCGCTTGGTCACTGACTTTTTATTTTCCATGTAACTGGAGTCACAGTAGAATTATCAAAACAGGCTGATCTGTTTTTTTTTTGGGGGGGGGGTTTCATGTATTTGTCAATCTTTTCTTTTGATTTTATCCACAATATCTTTTTTATATGTCTGTGTTTAAACATTCTTTTTTTAACTATCATTGACACTTTACCGTGAACATCAACCGTAAACAATAAGAGCCTAAATAACGTAGTATTTCTCTTAGTTTGAGTTCCTATTTACAACTTTTACAGTTTTATCTGCTACTGAAAAAGTCAAGTTCTTATTTTAGTTTTAAGCCCAGAGAACTTGAAAGCGATAATTTGTCATTTAATTTAACAGGTGAAATAAACACAGTTTTGTACAGTTAAGTCTCTAAAATTTGAAGCACTTTGACTATTATCCTAGCTTCATAATGGTTAGCTGAAAAAATCCCGGAACATCTTTCTTAAAAACCATGCAGCCCTATTTGGTGGTTGATAAAACTGTAAGTAGTCTTGAGACAGCCGTAGTTAAGGCGCACAAACCTGGTCTATCTGTGAATTTCCTGTTTCCTTTCCCCCCTCGGTGAGGCCAAGCCGGGACATCTCCTGCCTCCTGTGTGCCAATCTTCCTGCACACTTTCTCAGGCCGGACAACAATAGGTCCCTGGTTTCTGGCCCCTCGTAATCCTCTATGCCAGTGTCTCCCAAAGTGGGGTCCGCGGCCCCCTGGTGGGCCGCGAGGGTACTGCAGGGGGGCCGCGGGAGGTCATAAAAAAAATATATATATATATATTATTATTTAATGTTAAATTTATAATGTTTTGTTTGTAATATTAAAATATTTGTGTTCATTATTTTACTTGAATAATCCACTGTAATCATTTTTGTATTACAATGTTTGTAGCAGAGGCTATTTCCCCAAAATAAAATAACCAGAAGAGCCTATTCTTAATGTTGTCTTCTTGGTTATTATTTTGGGGGGCCACGCAGACCCGTCAGATTTTTAAGGGGGCCTCGGTGTTACTGAGTTTGGGAATGGCTGCTCTATGCTAACACCCCCTCATGCATTCACCTTCTGCTGTGGCCCCTGTCTGTCGGACCCTGCTCCCCCTGCGATGTCATCACCAGCCAATCACAGCCCAGAACTGTAGCTCTCTGAAATGTTGTAAACAATCGCGGGCTCTTGGAGGAAAGTTAAATAACTGTGGATTTGTCCATTAAACCTCGAAACAAAAAATGGTGCATTATTGATTTGCTGCGTGCACTGTGCCGCACACGCCATTTTTGTCCATATTATTATTTAATGAACGCGGCCAATGGAAATCCACTTTGCTGTCTCCAAATCGTCTTTGTTTTGCAGTCATTAGAATGAAAAGTAAAGTAAGTAAATCCTTATTCTTTTCATGAACTCTATGAGGAAACGACAATTTTTGTACACGTCTTGAAACATAATTCTGAATGTAAAATGCATTTTAACCCGAGAAGATTGTGTTGATAATGTTGGAATGTGTGTGGCTATATTTTCTGACTCAAAAGTACATGCCTATTCCCTTTTTGCTTTTGAATTTTTCCTGTCAAATCCACCCATTTTATAACTGAACAGAAAGTATGTCTTTCATCTGATTGAAATAGAGTTATTCAGTCACTTATACTCAATTAAGTCACATGTTTTTTTCTTTTTGTAAAAGCTAGATCAAGACTTTGTGCCGCTTAAGAAGTCACTCAGCTCTAATGGCCAAAAACTCCACATGATCTGTATTTTGCATAGACTGTATATATTAACGGACAGAGTCACGCCTATCTCCGCCGTTCAAACAAATGGGCCAAAAAATTACTCTACTGGAGCTATCCAAAATGGCCGCAAGTGGTCCCGCCCACAAGAAAATTGTGAAAAAACGCATCTGCGCATGCGTCAGCCGGCGCAGCTCCATTCATTTGAACGAGAGACTTCAAAAATTCACAGCAAGTAAACTAGAGTGGTCCAAAAAAATTCACCCCCCTCAGCATTGACACACATGTGGAACGGAGCTTTGGGCCAAGAGCCAACTTTTGGACCATCCTGTAAAGACGTTTTCGAGAGGTCTGCCAATGCTGTTAGCATTGGCTAGTTCTTATTCCGGGTCCACCCCCATCGGCCCGGGGTGGTATTGCAAGCATGTCAGCGCACGTCATTTTGGCCACTTTTGAGCCGGGACCCGCCCCCACTGGTATTTTGTCTCAAACAGAAAAAAAAAAGTAAATAAGGTAACCCTTTTTGAACAATCATTTATAGTTGAATTGTTATAGCCTTGTTCCAGATATGCATTTCCCTACTGTCTATATACTGCCGATCCAATTGCAGCTGGAGGACTATTTTGTGACTTTCTTCTTCTGGTTTCTATTATGTTTGTGCTTTTGTGTTGTCATTGGCTTGCATTGGGCTGTAGAAATGTGAGAATAGTGGTGACATTGTGCTACAGAAAAAAATTGAGGTTTCATGAGTGAGACTAAACTGTGTCATGCATTTTCTTTATTGGTCCTTCAGTCTTGACACATTTGGCCTGGGTTTTTGTCAGTCCAATACAAGCCCTTTTGAATGTTTTTTTACCTATCAGAAGTCTGTATGCAGCTCATCTTGACTTAATGCCTCACAACAGTTAGGAAGATATTTGGATACGAAGAAAAAAAAGAATGCAGGCTTTGCTCGGGCGCTGAATATTTCAGAAACTGAAGCAATTCTTACCTGATGATTTTTGAAGCGGCCATTTCAATAGATTGATTTTATATGAATCATATTATTATGACAGAAACTGGCAGAGAGAAACAACCTATTGTGGCCGCAGATTGCTGTTGCCGAGCAAGGACTAGTGTGAGTACCTATCTTGGTCAATTACTTGTCTTAATTATTGAACTCTATTGGAAAGGAGGGCTGCTGGATTAATTGCTGGACTTGGGCAGCGCTGAGATTTAAGTGTAGGGTGTGAAAGCCGGGGAGTTATTACATACTGGGTGCTTATGTTGTCGAGGAGCAATTAGTGATTATTGGATTTCTATGAAGCGGACTGTGCAAGAAAATCAATTATTGAAACACCATTGCATCATGTCTCCTTTTGTCTCCAGTCTCCACTGTAATTCCATGTGGGCTACAGTTTAGGCTTTGGGAGTGATGTTAGAAAAGTGCTGACTAGATCCCCCTCCGAAACACTATGCCAATTCAGGTTGTTTGTGAGCTCATTAAAACCAAAAATGGCTGCATTGTCAGGTTCCTCATTTTGCTGGAGAGAAAGAAGCATGGAGTTTGAATGAAAGAACTTCCATACAAGAGTCCAGCGTGGGTTGAAGCAATACGGGACAGTCCATTTGCGACTCACTTGGCCGGACCACCCAGACAGAAGAGATGGACACGTAATGGACACAAGCGAACATTGTTAATCCAGGGAAAAGCACCATGTAGCAGCACTACTTACCAAATTATTTCTCACAAACAAAATCCTTAATGAAAACAAATGTGCACATTGTGAGGACGCTCCCTTGGCCCAGCTTGGCTTGTGAAAAGATCCACTTGTAGGAAAATTGAACTATTAAAGCTGGAGAACCTAACTCTGAATACACAAAAAAACGCAATATATTAAAATGTATGTAATTAGTTCCTATAAACTGTCTATCTCTATTTTTATTGCATGTTTTTGTGACCTCTTTTCCACTCTTTCACTGTAGTCTAGTCAGTATGTAAAGATTCAATGTGTTCTTCCAATACAATAACTACAGCATGTACTGGTTTTTTATGTTACAAACACAATGTTATTCAAGCTTTGGTGGAGTTTGGTGATGGCTTAGTGGCGTTGAAAAGGCATGGATGGTTATTGAAATAGTACTTTTTTAGCATTATACTCAATATATTGTCTACAGGAGGATCTTTGTTTACATCTGCGTGCGCATGCACCACTTGCTGAGTGGCAAGAAGACAGAGCAGCACATACTGAAGCATGAATACGACGAGTATTTTTAAAATAATTATTTGGTGAAATACACTGTATACAAGCACTTTAACGCAGAGGAGATATAAAGACAAGCAAAAAATATGTATATGAAACCGAATTGAACAAATCTAAAGCCCATATGAGACCTGGGATCAGACTCACCTCTGTCATGGCACCGATCGGCTGGGAGACATTTATTCTTATTTCATAGAAAACCTGGGACCCTTCACGCAAGAAGGGTCCGTGGTGAAAAACCATTTTTTGGGTTTTTCACCGCCGTAAATTCGATAGAGTTGGGTATCGTATTGGCCTTTCGTTCACACAGAGACAGTGTTTCAGGGGGGTAAAAACACAAGCGTTGAGAAACAGCCTCCAGAGTGAAAGGCACGTGAAGAAAAAGGTGTGAATTCTCTGGCTACAATGACCTCACCACTTCCCTGCACATACATTTGGACATGCACAGTAGCCGAGAACAAACGCAAACAATGGTACGTGTGCGTTGAGCGTTACACGGAGGAGCAAGTCTACCCGTTCATTCGTCCAAACAAAATCACACTAAGCTGTAGTTTCAGTTTCCATTATCTCAGCTGTTGTTAAATGCAGAATAAAGTTGGTCAAGTGCTAGAACTACATAGTTTTTTGTCTTTCTGTAGACGCTTAGCACTTCTATTAAGGAGCCTGGTCGTATTTGCAAATGGCTTTGCAGTGTCTCCGCAGCATCTCAGCAAGGCCTAAATGTCAAACCTACTTTATATGACACACTCTGTAATAAACTACTGTATTGTCAGCCAGTGAACATAACATTTTAGCCCAACTCAAGATATTGACTGAACTGTTACCCAATCCAATATCAACACCAATATTCAATGCCAGTATTACATCAGTGTATCTAATACACTCCACTATTTTAGTGACCTAAAATTAAGAGACAAGCCATTATTATAAAGTCTCTCTGCAAGTACCAAAAACGATGTTTTATTTAATACTGAAACAATGGACTGCTTATGTTTTCAGACTCTCATCTCTCTGCAGTTAATTACTGTTTTTGTGTAAACATTATGATTTGTTGGGCTGTAGCTGATTACTTCTGCCTGTAAATGCGTATAAGCAGTCTTAACATTAACAGAGCTATATTTGTTTCACGCTGGTTTAACTGGAACATAGTGTAAACAGTAAATGAAATAGCAGGAATATTTCTAGGCCCATAAAGTACAGGGCGCAGAGGTTTTCTGCAATTGGCTGTTGAAATGTTTGCGCTACTTAAGCCCATATTATGTCAGAAATCATAAATACGAGGTAAATAAACATTGCTGTATGTCATGTTAATGAGGTGCAGCGCTGTTGCCGTGTCTAAATAATACGAAGTCTGGCTTTTTAGGCGACTTGTTGAGATTCTTGTCATGTTGGGACTGTAGGAGGACATGTTCCTTTACACTGTAAACTGACTTTATGGGGGAATGTGACATGTTTTTTTTTTCTGTCCTAGTAGCAACTTTGTTACTAGGGATAATTAACTTTTTGGGATTAGTAGGACATTTTAAGAGATTTTCTATCAGTTTTAAATGTATCAAACTCAGATTTCTTTAAGGCACAGTCTCTGCATGAAGCCACCACATACACTGTGAGTTCTAGACCACAGTTTCCTGGTTGGCTTTAGCTGGAGAGAGAGAGAACAACTTGAGCTGGGGGCTTTAGCAAGAGAGAGGGAATAACTTGAGCTTTCACAGGGTGTGATCCAAAGCCTCAAAATCCAGTGACAACAAAATTACTGCAGGCAAATATTGGGGTTCGCCCAGAAGTGCGATAGAACCAGAGCTCCAATTTGTGTCCAAAAAAAGAATTTGGGGCAAAAGCCCCCCAAAAATTTGGGTTAGACATTTGAAACTCTACATTCTTAATTGGAAAGAGCACTTGATGAGTAGGTGAATAATATTAGCCAATATCTTTGTCATTGCTACAAGACTCATTGTTTCATATGTGATGGGTCCTTTCTAAGGCCCTGTTTAGACGGAGACAGTAAAACGGTAGAGTTGGGTAATAGTTTGGCCTTCTGTGGACATTAAGGCGGTGTTTCACGGGGGTGAAAACTGGGTTGAAAACGCAAGCATTAAAGCCTAGTGTATAGTCATACGGCGCGGAGCTTACGGCGATGACGTGATGTCACTTGACCGACGCAAGCATCACCTCAAGACCCTTGCGTAACCACCCCTGCTCCCTCGAAAATGTCTAATTACGCAGCCGGCGCCACAGAGAAGCTCCGCTGTGATTTGGTCCGTGTGTGTTTGTGTGTATTTTGGATGGCAGCATGGAGCGGCTGTACACAGGCCTTAAAGCTGCACTAACTGACTTTGAGAAATTTTCGTACGTGGATGGCGTGACCATAGAATGATAGAACCGGGAAGCGCTGAGGAGCAAGACTTTCTTTTGGATGGCTGTTTCGCTGTGTAAGCAGTAACCGGTAACAAAGACACAGGAAGTTTCAAGTTAGCCTCAGCTGTCTGTGCTAACGAGAGACCTGTGGCTTTTCTCAAGAAAGTGGGGGCCATTAGTCACAATTGGTCACAATTTGGTCCCAAAACACATTATCTTCCTTGTTCCACGAAAACTCGATCTAAAATAAAATGACACGCCAGCACAAATCTGCGCTTCTTTTTCTTCAAAAGGACGTTTATCCCAATGCATTGCATGGATATGGATTGAATTTTCGGAATAAATACAAAAATTAAGTCAGGTAATGCAGCTTTAAGAAACAGCCTCCAGAGTGAAACACAACAGATACGCTGCTCAGCAGGGGGCTGTTTCACAGCAGCGTGAAGAAAAAGGTGTGAATTGTATGCCTGCTATGACCTCTCCGCAAGTACTTTTGGACATGCACAGTAGCCAACAACAAACGTTAACAACAATGGCGGCGGGTACACTTTGGGGCGTTGAGACGCCGACGCTTGCACACAATTTCCATGTGCACTGGACGCACACTAAATTTCAGACGCAGAATGAAGTGCTGCCCTGCTTTTGCGAAGAGGCGGAAGCGGGGCTTCATCCACCTCCATAATGGACAGCACCTCCCACCCACTGCACAGGACTGTAGAGGAGCTGAGGAGCTCCTTCAGTAAAAGACTGAGTGCTGGACTCCATAGGCCGCGTCTCCGTTTACGCGCGCAGGCTGCTACCCGTCAGACGTGCGTAAAACAGAATAGTGGCCACACCGGCTTCAGCAGCGCGCAGCTCTGGCTGCGCGTTTATCAGCAAAGCTGCCCAACCAAATAAAAGAAGCAGTGTGTGATTTGCATGAGCTGTGGCTATGATCTATGCAAAGCACGACACTATTGAAGCATTGAGGACGTTGCAATGGATGAGGCAAAACAATTGGTAAAAAGGAGTGGAGAGAGAAAAGAACTCCAACATATCCAGGCTTTTTTGAAAGCGAAAAACAAACGGCAGATTTACGATCAGGAAACAATTATTTCAGTTTAATACATGAAAAAAACGTACACACATTTGTTGATAATCATTGTCATTAACAAACACTTAACAAACACATAACCAAGGAATACAAGCATATATAAATACATGTATAATAATGTTGTCAATTTATTTTTCCTTTGTATTTTTGATGGAAAACGGACCACACGCATGTCGACGTACGTAAAAAATAGGATTGTTTCTATTTCGTCCGTTGCACCCTGCATGGATGCACTGCTCCCTATGCGCGTCATATGGACGCATGTCACGGGCAATGGAGCTACTTCCATTCACCCAAAACGGAAACTGAGATGAAACTAATACGTTTGGACGGATACGTAGTACGTTTTATGCAGCCGTTTTACGCTCCTTCTTGCACCCTCACTGTATAAGGTCACTAATGCACTAGGACTTCAAAAACAGCACTGCTATTGCCACTTTTTTATCATACATAATTTTATCCTGCACAGACAAAAAAATTTACCTTTAACATTTTGCACACATCTGTTTTTTGCACAATTGGAGTGATTCTATCTATGCCAAATGTGACAGGTACATTTCTCTAGTAAGTAAGTAAGTAAGTAAGTAAGTTTTTATTTATATACCGCCTTTTCACTGCAGATCTGAGTCTCAAAGCGGTTTACAATTGTTAATTTTTGGGCATTTGTCTCTCACTCCACACAGAGATGGGAGCAGGGCCAGTACAGGAGGCGCATGCCAGAACTATTGGACATATTTTTAGTGGTAGGGGAAACCGGAGTACCCGGAGGAAACCTACGCAGACACGGGGAGAACATGCAAACTCCACTCAGAAAGGCCCTGGTCCGACCGGGATTCGAACCCAGGACCTTCTTGCTGAGAGGCGAGAGTGCTATCCACTCAGCCACCGTGCCGCCTTAATCTAGTGTGAGATTAAGAAGTGGGCTTTGATGCTAACAGAGTTAGGCTAGCGGCTTTTTGTGTGAAGTTCTTCAACAATGCAGCACTGTAGCGTCTCCGTGTCCAGAGACCTTCCAGAGACTTTATATAACAGTATGTGTTCAGGGACGTGCGCCATAAGTTTATTTTA
Organism: Knipowitschia caucasica; assembly: GCA_964034765.1. Classification (NCBI taxonomy): domain Eukaryota; kingdom Metazoa; phylum Chordata; class Actinopteri; order Gobiiformes; family Gobiidae; genus Knipowitschia; species Knipowitschia caucasica. The sequence goes on from OZ035832.1 coordinate 12,968,323, forward strand.
TTATTAAACGGTACTTCCGCATTGGCGAACACGCTAGCTGAGTAGTTTACAGTCATAGGAGAATGAGAGCTCAGGCTGGAAACATGTTCACAAACACTGTTTCCCCCATTGTCAATCCTGGTTTAGTCCTGGTTTAGCTACTGATTTCCCTGTTTACTTGTATCTTCAGTCTGCTCACTCACAACGCTAGTGACTCCGTGATCACTTTGCTGGTTCACTCTCTGGTTGGTCGCTGCACGTGTGGCTGGCAGAAAAGGTTAACAATGTCCATCTCCTAACTGCAATTCCACGCTCAAACGGACGTCACCATTAACTTTGCATTGAAAGTCTTTGCAATGCATGATCCGGCCTGAACGCCCCACAAGCACAACCCAGTTTAAGTGGGCCTTGGCCAAGATCGCAACTAGATCCGGGGTTTACGTGCCGTGTGACTGCGGCAACTGGGATTGGGCATGATTGCTGCAATCGTGCTTGGCCAAGTTTGGGAGATGCCTGAGCACGGTTGTAAAGCCCAGATGAGGGGGGTCAATGTGGTGGGGAACCTTCTGTTCTGTTAATATAAACTACTATAAGGTTAAATAAACTTCTGTTATTGTTTCAATAACACTTCAAATTGTTATTAAAGAATCAGAATTTATTTTGTGGCCAAAACACACCAACATACACTTGTTTCCAAAAGTCAGTGTATCCGCATGAAGGCTGCTTTGTGAAACTGGACCATGCCTCACACATTGTCTACTCTTGTCTGTGTTGTACATGTCGGATTCGCTTGTGTCGTTAGCCAACTCCCTGCTCCAGTGCATTTCACCAATTGCCAATCAACCTGCTCTGGTACGAAGCCACAAAAGTACGATGTCGCTCAATCCTGTTTGTGTGTAACAGCATTTAATTAGATCCGCGGTGGTCCGGGAATGGCAGTTTACAAGTTACTAAAAGGTACAGAGTAATGCATTCTTTTGACTGAGCATGCTCGGTTAAGAACAAGTTTGTGTTCCAGCATTTAGCCTTTTATTTGTTTTTGTTCTTTAATTGTACATATATTGAATTCCCTTAAAGAGTTGACTTGATATAAAAATGTATTAACAATACAACAATATAATACTAAGTACTGTTGACTGTAAAAGCAATAAATCTTATACTTTTTATCTTTGTGTAATTATCTGACATACAAGCATATTATTTCCAGAACCTGAGCCTTTTACTGCCAACGAAAACACATTGAGCCATAGAGACCAGCCAAAGTTCTGGTAGATAAATTATATTTTGGGGAATCCTTTTGAAAAGAAAATCATGTGTCACTGACGAATCACATTGGAAACCTAAATGGGGATCACTGTCCAATTTTCCTATCTACAAAAACAGGCTGTAGCGGATCCCACCCTCCATTTTGTAAGTGCTGGAGAAAATCATTTACATTCTGTGTGACTAGTGCATTCATCACCTTTTCACCTCATCTTTGGCTCATTTGGCTGGTCCCTGGTGCACTGGGGAGGGGGGAGGCTGCAGAGATAAGACCAGGCTGATGTGATGCATATCTCAGCTCCAGGCATCAGCCGCTGGGCTCACACCAGGAAATGAAGACTCCAGTGACACTGGTGACTGATTCGCATCACAATCTTGTGTGTCAAAGGCCCAGGATCTAGAGTTATTGTTTTCACACAGGATCAATACAATAGTCTCAAATTCAACCAGCCATGCTTGTACACAAAGCAAAATGTGAGCGTTCTGATCAGAGGGAAGTTAGTTGCATGACTGGGATTTATAGAAAATCTATGGATAGAAAAAGAAAAATCCTGATATTAAAGGAGACTAATATCTGCACGGGTCCCCTTCTACAGAGGACAAGTTGTTTTGTTAACATAGATGTGAAAATATCCAGCTGATGCTACAGTAGTAAGACCTGCTTATGCCTCTCCAGATAAAATATTAGAAGCCCATTCGAGCTTGGCCATTTGAGTGGGAATCTAAATGCTAAATGACGTAGGTATGTATGTATGTATGTATGTATGTATGTATGTATACAAATACAAGCAACCCAGAACCAATCTGAAGGAGGGTCTCTCCCCACTAATGCTTCTCGCTAGTGAAGAAGATGAAAAAGTCTGGGATCGCGTCTTTCATTCAGACAGAACACATGTTTTATTGTCAATGGTAGAGACAGCACGAACACAGATACAACAGAATGCAAGTGTATTATACAGAGCGGAGGCATGGAGACCTCCAATCAGCAGCTGCCACAGTGCCATGTAGCTTGGCCTTCAGATAGACAAAACATGAAGTGGAAAAGTACAGGCTTCTGCACATTGATAGAATGATGAGTTTAACTTTAACAAAAGTTGCTTAAAAGTGTTATGAAATCTCACACTAGCTAAAGTCGATTTTGGGAACCGAAGGAACCTAATTGGTAAGTTGTTGGGACTGATCTGGATTTCTTTTTTCTTTTTTTTCAAACCAGGATTGCGGCGAGCAATCATAAATCAAGTTTCATATGAACTTCCATTTGATGAAGTGATTGTGGCGGGTGTTTAATTTGCTGTCCCAGTAGATGAGCCTGTGTCTGCAGTTGAGCCCTGTCATCAGTGGCTCTGGGTCGCACTGAGCCGGGTTCTATAGCAGCTGCTGGGAGATGGCTGGTCCGGGTTGAGTGGTCCCGCTCGGAACAGCAGCTTCTTTTGTGTCTGCGCCTCGTTCGCTCACTCTGGTTATTTTTAAACCAGTAAAACCCCCGGTACATTCCAGACAGCTAGGAGCATTGCACCTCTGCCGTGTGAGACGTCTTTGTCTCATGATACTCAGCCCTCGACCAAATAGAGACTGAAATAAACCCTCACAGAACACAACACTGGTGTTTGTTTGCTCCTGGTTTATGTTTATGATGGCCTTCCACATTTTAGTCATTCATTATTGAGTCTGTTTCTGGCTGATGCGTTATATTAGTGAATCTATTATGAGACCGGACTACAATGAAAAGTATGGTCTTTCCTTGCACGGTTTTCTCAAACTAATATTGCACTAATACTTAAAACATGCCATATGTAGACGACAATTGTAAACCTGAGATGTGACTTTATTTTTATGATTTATATAAAAATAGAGAAGATAATTCTTTTGGCTCCTGGGCAGGTTTCCTGTTGTTTGTCGAGCAGCTGGAGGAAGTCCAAGTGTGAGGCACATCCTCAACATGGAATCAGCGCCAACTGCTCTGTGCACCACAGGCTATTGATTTAATTATCTCTAAAAGAGATCAAATGCTAATTCACTAGTAGCACTGTAGTAGGAATTTGATTTACAGTTGTGTCACAAAGTACACTCAAGTGGAGTGTTGTGAACCAACGTTGTCAATGTATTACAGAAATTATGAAAAATGTTGCTAATTGAAAAGAAATATGTAATGACCTGCATATATTTCATTGTCTTTTCCCTTTAAATGGGAAACCTTGGTTAGACTCGTGCGGAGTCCTGTTGAAAAAGCTTGTGAAATGTGATCGGAGAGGAGCGTGTAGGAAGCTGAAGTGGGGCGAGCGCAGTGACCTCTGTCAGAAACAGCAGGAGGCCTCAGATCTGAGCTGTCAGCCTCATGCAGCTGAAACACACACTCTTTAGTGCACAAAGAAATGGCTTACCTCAGTAAGTTTACTCCAGCCACCTTGGCAATTTATAGGGTGCATTTGGATATTTTAAAAGTATTACAGTAGAGATTGGATAGGTGTGACTTAATTATTAGGATAACGACCGGGTCTAAGGTCAAAAGTGGATGTGTGTGCTCACGCTGTTTCTGTTTGGCAATTAAAGGGTTGAACTTTGACTGTGGAGTCGGTCTGCCCTGCGCTGGCATGACCGTGAAAACTGTTGCTGCCATGCACTCCCAACTATATGTAGAAGAAATCTATTATGTAACAAAAGTATGAAACTATTACCATTGCCATTTTATTTAGTTCTTTATGAGGCCAATCTATTTGGTCATACATATTTGATGTAGTAGTGTTTTCTGTTCATTAGATAGTCGGTATTATATTAAATCCAAAAACATATGTTTAAACTGGTTTGTGTGCGCTGCCTTGAGACATTTTGTCACTGTTCATCGCTGTAGAGGGGGCTTATGGGAATCTGGTGCTGTGAAAACTGTCAAGGGCCAGGATAAGCCTTGTGTAAGACTCTCATGAGGGAGTGAGGCACGGATGGGGAGGAGAGGGTGCAGTCCAGATGTACAATTCAGCATTAAAGTGATCCGATCAGCAGTAATATATTGGAATGTCAGAAAATTGAATCACACATGGCACACATCTTAAGAGGGTTGAAGTAATCAGCTCTTGGTTGTTATGAGTAGGTTTGGATTTTGTTTTCTTGTGGAAAATATTTGTAGAATGTGTATACCATATCTCAATGTTAAAGGTTCTTCTACAGTTACTGTTAATGTGGAGTACAACTGTAAATCACCACCATGTAAAGTTTCACAGCACAGGCATAAGACAGTCCCAGGTAATAAGCAGAATGTCCCATACTTTGGGGCACGGCAGGAAATGTTGGTGTGACAGCTTTTCACATTGCCGTTGCCCACAGCTGTGCTAGTTGCTCTATACTTTAGTGACAATTTCAAGGACAGTTTTGAAAAACACCTGGGAGGGTTGGTGGTCGTCAAATATCTCAGGCTATTTATAGCTGCTGTAGAATGTACAGTTCCTCCGTCACTAGACTAGCCTGCTAGTTTTATGAGGCTGAGCAGACCAAGGGTGCCATTGTGATTTATGAGGCTCTCTACCGCCTGTGGAGTTTACAATGGGTTCCGGAATATAGCAGAAGAATCCTGTCTAGTGATTGAAATGTATGCTCTTCACCATATATATAATGGCTAATATAATTACATGTTGTTGTTTTTCATACAAACCTTTTCCATACTTGATATACATGACATTTTTTAAACATCTTCTGTATATTCAATGTAGTACCAGGTAGAATGATCAATCCCCAACTTTTGCCACTGTGATTATAATTGTATCTTTTTTCACAAGGCCAGACTGATAATACAAATACAAAAGCTTAAAACTATTAATGTGTTGTGAGCCCTGAGACTGAGCAGACTTCCCGTGTGGGATCCCAGTAGGAAGGAGGAGCACTTAAATGTGAGGTCAAACAAAGGTTACGCTGAGGAAGCTGGGTCTAAACCCTGTGGCTTGCACTTCAGGAAACCGTGGCTTATGGCTTATAAACTCCCCCTCCCCTCTGATTGGGGGTCTGGTTTAAGAGTGCGCCTAATTGAGCTGCAACTGAAAAAGCCATACGTATTGTGTGGTTTCATTATTTATATGATTGCAAGAAATGTAGTGTAATAAATGCTTTGGAGACGAGTACACTTACCAGAATGCATTTTGTTCCATTATACTGTTTATTCATTCCAAAACTATGACAAAAAGGCAGTAGTTCATATTGTATATTTTAAAGACCTTAAGTTCTGACTTTGTATAATAATGTAGGCCTCGTGTGGTTGGCTTTATATCTTATCCTCGCATGGATGACCCAGCATGCCTCTACATGAAATCATGCACTGTGCCAAAAGTACGAAGAAACAAGACTCCTAACATGTGCCAAACAAGCTCCTGACATTCATCAGCTGTATTATTCCATTGAATGATTGCCGCACAGTCTGTTATTAAGCAAAATTCATCAAAATTCATTGTCATTTTTTGTCCTCTTTTTAAAAATTGATGGTCACACTCGCATCAAGTAAGCAAGCACAAACTGTTGTATAACTGAATTATCACAATAGCGACTATAAAGTGACTATAAATGGATTTCAACATCACATCCGGAGATTAACTTCTCAGCATGCTCAGAATGAAAAAGTTTGTCTGGGTATGTGATGTCAACTATTGACTTCACTACTCACTATTTAAACCGTGAAGGTGATCTCAGAAAGGACAGCTATTCAGGAAAATTCCCTCAAGATAAATGAATGTGTGAATGTGTTTAGTACAGATCTGGTACTGCAGGGAATGAAGCAGGGAATGAAGCAGATACCCCCTGTAGTCTTGACCTTTGACCACTCCAAATGTAGGCCTTAAGGGAAGCTTATACTGCTCATAAAGGGACAATGATGTGGGTAGCTATTGAGGCCTGGCTTTTTACTCTGTTTTACAATCCCTGGACGGAAAAAAACTTCTCACCATTGAGAGTCAAAGTTAGGATTTAGAGCCTGTATTCAGACACTGTCTTTTGTGCTTTTAGGGAGGCTGAACATGACCCCTCCTATTTTCTGCCTCTCTGGTCTGCTGCAGTTTTCATACACATTTTGCCCTTTATTTTCCTTGAGCTCTATAACTTCTTGGTACCTGTATTTGTTATTCCAAAGACTGCTAATTTATTTTAGGCCCACAATATGTCTGAAAATGTGGTGACACGTTTTGACTTTGGCATTGAGAGAAGGCAGAGATGGGAGGGGGTAGCAGCGGGGGTGTGTGGTTTCCATGGTAACAAGAGGCCTTCGTCGAAAAAGCAGTTTGGGCTGTGTCTCCTCTGAGTGAGTTGCACTCCAAAAAAAGGCTTGGCTGGATGGAGTTTGTTACAAGCTTTTCCAAATGCGTGAGATGGCTGTGATAGGTTTGTGATCAGAGACGAAGGCTGCACAATAAGTGAACTTTGCATCGCCTTGAAGTGATACAAAAGGTAATATGCGGCTTCGAAGCTCAAATCTGTGTCATTGGTCAAATCCACCCATCAATCATCAGGACGACTACATACTCCATTGTATGTAGTTGTCCTGTTGAATAATAAAGTTCAATCAATAGAATTGATCTTATCTTATCTTACTGAAAAGGTTTGAGACCAAGACGGCTTTTTTTTCTTTTTTTGTGCTTATATTTCATTTAAATAGTTGTTCCAAGTTTAAGTTGAACTTTATCTGTAGATGATCAACCATACATCTGTGTAATCCATTGCATTTATCTGAGATAATAATACAGCTATTAATGCAGCTGATGACTGTGAACATATTTTATGTAAAATGGTGCATTCTGTCAACAATGCGCTACATGGTATTGATAAATGCAAGGGAATAAAGCATTTAGGTTCTGTCCTAATCAAATGTGCTGTAAATGTCACAAATGGCCAACTTAATCACAAAAAATCTAACTTTACGTTGGTACATTTAGAAAACACAGGGACGTGGTTACATTGGTTCCCCCCTATTTTATTCATAATATAGAACTGAAAACTGAACTATTACCAAAAAAAGGGATTTGAATGGAATCCACAAATTGTTTGATGTTTATCATATCACCCAAGTTACCAACTCTATCTGGGCCTATCTGTCTTTGCTCGTCTTGAATTAAGTACCAGTATATTATTTGTAGGGTATTATCTCTCCCTGTTGTATGATTGATAGGCCTCTGGGCAGATGAAAGAGGCATTCTTGTTTACGTAAGACACAATACCCCAAATGAGACGCCCACAAGAGAGGTCTTGAGTCAGCATAAGTGCATGGCTGCAGCTGTCGCCAAGCCAATATGTCAGCACCAGGGATCCCCAACCGTGCTCTGTCAGAGGGGTAAGGCGATAGTGGGGTCCGGGCCTGATAAGTAACACCAAGCAGAGGAGCAGAGGGAGAGACCGGAGATGGTGGTCTTTATAGCAGTAGAGCTGCAACAGGCTTTTTGAAGTGGATACAAACTGTGAGGGAGCTCCTCGAGAACACAGGAATGCTGACTTCAAGGACCAAGAATCAAATAGAGGATTGTATGTTAAAAGGAAGATGTTCAGGCTGTATAACTCATCAACTTACTGGACTATATGATCATCTCGAGAAAAAGAAACGGCTATATGACCTTTTTTTTAAATGAAATGCCAGTACATCCATTCAGATCATGTATGTAGTTATGAAAATGTTTGTTTTGTAATGATAGTGACTTTTTTGTTTTTGTAATAACTAAAGCACAGAGTCCAGGTCTCTACACTACTATTTACGGTCAGAGTTTACACAGCCTTCAGGCACAGTCAATAAAGAAATCTCATCAAAGACAAATGCTCTTCATTCAGCAGGGCTTCAGGGCTGGTTTATAACTGATGAGACAACTTCCTATCAATGGCTTCACACACTCACAATGATCTATGACTATGAGGAGATACTGATCACTATGTTATCTTATTGACATAAGGTGGGCCACTGTGAATTGAGAAGAGGCACAGTGTAAGCGGTTATTCTTCCAAAAAAAGAAAAGCATGGATTAATAAAAGAAAATGTTTAGCTCATAACTATAATAAAAGATAGAAAAGTCAAATTAATTTGCACTGCTCTGCTTTGTCTGCAGAATTGAAAACACTCCACTAATCTGAAAAGCATGGCTTGAAATGCTTGACTAAGCCTTGATTGGTCTATTATGAGTGGAAGATGATATCAAACCTGTTACAATATTTCCTGTCTATAGCTCTTCTAGTTAAATTGCTCTCAGTGACAGTTTTTTTTATTGTGAAGGCCCCATTTTGTTGTGACAGTGCTGTAGAAAGTAGGAGCAGTGTTTGGCAGATGCCTCAGGCCCTTTCCCTCTGTTCTGGTCCAGTGAATGCAGATCTGTGAGAGGACACTACGCTCACAATGATGACTGAATTGGCCACGCTGAGTGAAGAAAAGTCTGCCCTGTGCAGCACTCTCAACATGACATTCAAACAGTGGATCCTCCTGCTGCTGACAGCCGGTCAGCACTGTCGAGATCTGAAAAGGACACCGTTAAAGCTGAAGCAGATGTTTATGTGGATCCAGAGGTTAGGAGTTCGGGCTTTGTGGTTTCTCTTCCAAAGATAATCCCCTTTTAACTCTGAAATGTTGCCATAAAGTGCAACGGTGCGACAAAGCATGAAAGTGGTCTCGTCATGCATGACATTTACCATTGAAATGTGGCTTCCATATTTGCCATCTTTTGTCCTCTCTCCCACTGTGTTTCACAGACAAATCAAGTTATTTTGTTCAGAAATAACATGGTAGGATATGAGGTTGAAGATTTGTTGAAGTGACCACGCTCCTTGTGTAGAGAATTGGATTTGTGTTCTGCATTGATCTTTCCATGTATCTATGTTGAAGCTGCACTAACTGACTTTGGGATTTTGAAGCCGCGGACCCGCTGGCCTCGCTCTTTCTGCTCCCCTCCCCGCACCCACGAAGCTATCGCCCCCCACACACACACACACAGTGTTGAGACGGAGCTAGCCTCTCCCAATATGGATAATACATGGATATGGATTTTCACGTGGATGGCGTGACCATAGAACGATAGAACCGGGAAGCGCGGAGGAACGGGACTTTCTTTTGGATGGCTGTTTCGCTGTGTAAGCAGTAACCGGTGACGAAGACGAGGAAGCTTCAGGTTAGCTCCGCCGCTTGTTGTGCTAACTCAGCTGTCTGTGCTAACGGACCTGGAGATTTCTCACGAAAGTGGGGGCTAGTGGTGCGCTGTGATTGGTCACAATCTGCGACCCGAAACACATTCTCTTGTTTCATCAAAACTCGATCGAAAATATAATGTCAGGCCAGCACAAATCTGCGCTACTTTTTCTTCAAAAGGACGTATATCCCAATGCACTACATGGACATGGATAGCATTTTCGTAATTAATACGAAAATAAAGTCAGTTAGTGCAGCTTTAATGACAAGCAAAGTGTTTCAACTTGCGGCTAGAATAAAAAGACAATAGAATATGTTAATATAAGTCTTATTTTTTCTTGGAGTGGGAAACGGGAAATATGATACCTTGTTGATTTGTATTTCACTCCATAAACAAATACAGCTGTAATTATTTTGTGGTTTTTATAGTATGAAGTAAACTATTTCAGAACGCTTTCACAGGATTCCTTCGATGCATCTACAAAAGCAGTTTTTTATGGATGGCAGCATGATCCGATTAGCATGAAGAGCAGTGTGGGGCTAATGCTTATGTCTGAGGGGTAATGGATTGTTGGTATGGATTCCCAGTCATCCCTTGAGACCTGCCACTCTGAGGGTTTCTATGAATTGTATTGACATTTTATGGAGGTGTGTAACACAATCACAGGGCATTAGGTTTAAGCCTCAACTTCCCTCACATCTGTATGCACGGTTTGTGTAATTGTTATTTAATTCACCCTTGCACACCTGTTGTTGAGATGTATTGTTCTTTTGAAGATATTTATTCATTATTATTTTATATATAGCATCACACTTGTGCCGAAGAGTATTCATGATATCATGTTGTCAATCATCTTGTCTATGTTCTGCAGTGATTTGTTCATTCGTAAATATCTGTAAATACCTCCTGCTGACTATAGTGTATACTCCACTAGAGTACTATCGTCGAACCAAGGGCAATTACAGCTCCAGAGTTTTATTTTATCTTAGTCTATTATTGTATTTTATTTTGATATCTATTATTTTAAATAATAGATCCTGTTTGATTCAATCTGAATGTGATTATTTCCTCCTTTTATTCTGCTGTAATGTGGGATCAATGACAATGGAATTTCTACACTGTGGGACGAATAAAGGACTATCTGATCTTATCTTATTTCTATACTTCGTATACGTACGTCGTCTTTCTCTGGAGAGATGTGTAGTGAACAGAAGCTGTGCAAAAAATCTGTAAAGTCCACATGCTTGGCTTAGGATGATCTATGGACCTAAAGGTAAACCAATGCAGTGAAACTGAACCCTTCCTGTATCAGTTCAAAGTGACATCCTAATCCGAGCCATTCCAGTCTTTCAAGTGAATTTAATTGTGACTGGCTTCAGGACATGTACGCTGTGGTTACATGGTTATTGATCTGCCTGGGAATCACAGCACCACTTTTATCCTAAAGGGATGTTGCGCACAACCAAATTCCCCTCAACAATTTGTTATCTAGATTTTCTCTCATCTCACTGCAAACGCCATCATGGTATGCTGCTGTAAAATGATAACACTGACATTGTATTTTACCACCTCTTTGAGAGCAGGTGGAACAAAGAATAAGGAGGAGTTACATATTCAAAAAAATAGTTTGACAACATTAGAAGATCCCAGCTTAGTATCCGTATTGTCAAGTATATTGTACATGCCCAAAAAAGTTTTGTAAAATAAAAGGGCTGGTGAGTGGCTACTTGTGGTTCATTTATAAAAAGATCAGACGGTTCTTTTTATTAAAATGGGGTAAAGTTTCCATCTGGTCACTGGTGTCTGTTTCTACTGTTTGGGTCAGATATTATGGCATTTCTGCTCCCAGATTTTTGCAGACAGTCACAGTTAATGCTTTAAACCTCATCAATTTGTGAGCGGCAATGGAGTTTCCAGAGCTGTGTGGAAAAGCCGTTGACTGGCGGTTTTCCTTCTGACGATGGTCCAGAGCCACACTTCTGCAGGCTCCATGTCGTCTTGGTTAGAGGAGTCTGACCTCAGCTGTTGTTGGACCTCTGGACCTATAGGCGGTCAGAGGTCACTGCAACAGAGTTATTGTAGGCTAGGACTCCATTGTATATTTAACCAGTTATGTCTACTTTTATGTTTGCTGTATGATAGATCTATATGGAAAAGTGCACTGCAATTTACAACTTTTGTTTCTTTCCATTTGTCTTTTGCATAAGAAAATGTCTGAAACCCCCCTCTAACTTAGATTCTGTATTTTATACTGTAATATATTTCATAAAGCATGAAACATTGTGTAATACAAACCTCTAATTCTCATTTAATAGTGTTTGATATGAGGTCATCTGGTTATCAAACATTGTCATATGATCTGATGCTTTTTAAACAAAGGGCTTAAAGTCTTCAGAACATTTTGTACAGTAGCCCAAATAAGAGTTTAGATAATGCATATTGGGCTATTATTATAAGTGAGCTGATGTCACTCAAGTCTTTGGGCTATAAGTCTCACCACTAGAGTCGGATTGAACACAAAACCCGCAACAAAAGGTTTTCATCAACCCAAAGCTCATTTGTAACTGAACTCCTGGCTGGCTTCACTAAGCCCAGAGGAAAGTTCTCCGCACTTCATTTAGGGTCCAGACAGGGAGATTAGAGTTGTACTGATTCTAACATGCTAGACTCCATCCAGAAGTTGTCTACTTTTCGGGCCCGAAACTTGACTCTCAATGTTCCTTGGTCAGTCGTTACCTCAAATACCTTTTGACTCTTTTAATACAGGCTTAGTTGAGGTTCAGAGTTTTTTTTCTTGAATAGTTTCCTGCACTTCTAAAAACTGTAGAGTTAAAATAAGATGAACGGGAGTGTTTTTGTGGATTACATTACAGATTCTTGGCATTATTAGGCCCTTTTTACCTTAATTTTTTTGTGTCCTTTACAAACGATACCGGTAGAAGGTTCCAACAGTGAAGATTTTAAAAATATGATTCTTGGTTTGTCGTCTTTGACCAAACTCCCAAAGCAAACCTGCAATTTAAGGGCTATATTATTTCAGGTGAAAATTATACATTGGGGATGTAATTAAACCACATGGAGCAGGTTGGGACATTTTTCATGGCTGTTCTTTTCTCTTTGCAGATGAAGCTTTGGAACAAGTACAAAGTAACGAGTATCCCATCTCTGGTGTTTGTGGATGCACTGACTGGAAAGGTGGTTTGTCGAAATGGGCTTCTGGTGGTCAGAGATGATCCGAAAGGTAAGTTTTCCACAATTTATCGCACGTGTTAAACCTCAAGCCTTATGCAGTCAATTGCATTTGGCGCTATACTTACAGCAGTACAAACAAGATTAGGAATTTACTTGTGATAGGATAATTATAGTTCCACAAGCCTCACATTGCATCTGTGCTTCGCTTTCATTCATACAACCAATCATTTCTGAACTTTGAAGTGGAGGCAGTGATGAGACATTCATGCTTTTCCCTTCCAGTGAGAAGAGGTAGCAAAACAAAAACCTCTTTTCTATCTGCAGTGTTCCACATTCAAATAGTAAGAACAGATTGTGATTTTTATAGATCTCTGGCACAGATTTCACAGAAGAATGTCACGCATGAGCTGTGTCTTTTCTGACTATACTTTTTTACATGTACATACAGTATGTATAGTATAAACAGTATACTAGAATATTTGTTGAACATATTTATTGGCTCTTCAACTTTACTAACTTGCAGGCATTTATGGTAAGAGGAAAATATGGGCTTCCGTTTGTAGCCCATATTTTCCCTGTGTTGCATGTTATACATCTTTTTCTCAATTAATTCTAAAAACAAAAAATACAATCAGTAATGTTTAAAGTAAAAAGACCTTCTTTACCTTTGGTCCAGTGTTTGTTCAGTCCAAACTTGTTCAGAGAAAATCTGTCTGAAAATGATATCCAAAACTTCTTTGGTAAAAGATATGAAATAAGATTACCACAGATGCAAAAAATGAGCTTGAAAATCAGCGATACGGTTTTACTTTTTCACAATATTTTTATTGTATAAGTGGCATAGCGGTAGTGGCTCTTTCCTCACACACCTGGGATTCGTTTTCATATTGAATATTGTGTATAAATCGATCTGTGCTCGCTGTCTTCCTGGACTCCAACCAGCCACAGTTAAAGAGCAAAAAAAAATGCATTTGAACAAAGCCAAAGCAAAGCAGCTGAAACACTCAAGGCCGCCTGCTTCAATGAAAAGGCTGTGTGGAGTGGCGTCCGAACTCGCCCACAGCGCAAAAGATAAGTGCGTTTTTACAATCCTCTGTACTAACGTGTCACTGCTCCATAATGATTCTCTGGACGAGCTCAACTAAAAGGGGCCATTTTGCAGCAGTACTAATAGGTTTTATTTCGGACTACCCCTTTTCACTCACACTGGAGTGTGAGTGAAAAGGTTTTGAATCGCAGGCTCTCTGTCCATTTCTGTTTACTCGTTGCCTGAATATTGTGAACCTCTTGCTTAGGCTTAGAGTTTCCCTGGGGGCCGAAGCCATTTGCAGAGGTGGTGGCAGGGCCTCTGCTCAGGAACGACAGGCAGACCGCAGACAGCAGCTCTCTGGAGGGGCACTATGTGGGCGTGTACTTCTCAGCTCATTGGGTACGTACAAGGTCATGGTTCCCAACTTATGCACTCAAAACACTTCATCTAAGAACAATTAAAAACAGTGCTGCTAGAAGAAAAATCTCTCAAGCAAATGGTTTCAATAAGGCTTATTGACACACAATATTTGTTTCTTTTTTGAGTTTTTAACCAATATTACAACACTATCCTCATCGAGTTTGTTTAGCCTCATGCAGCAAATTTTCTTTAACTTTTAGCACAAATCGACACAAAGTCAGATCTCATCAACAACAAGTGTCTCACACATATCAAACTATACATACAAAGGAATGAAACCCACAATTTGGTAAATCTTACTTGTTATCTTTTCTGCCAGTTCCAACCCAGCATACAATTTTTTTGAGTTTGGACTTCTAGCCCAAACTTATCTATAGTTGAAGTCATAACAGCAGATGTTGAGTTTCAGCATCTGGTGTTGGTATGCATGTAAACAGCAAGCAGTGTGTGTCAGTTAAATGGCTCACAGACAAAAGACATGACCTATATTTGGAGTGTTTTGTAAGCAGACCTGATTACAGCCCAAGTGTCAAAAAATGGACCCAAAATAATGTGGTTGCAAGAGCAGCTCGGCAGATGTTTTTATTTAGCAAAAGTGAAATAAATGCAAATGAACTACAGCATTATTGTTTTAGTTTCCCACGCGTTGGTATGATAAGTATGTAAGCATGACTGAGTCGGTTGAATACACTCCTCATCAACACATAACAGTGAACGCATATTACAAATAATGCACTGTACGTGTCAAGTGACCGAGAAAAAACGTATTTAACATTACACAAACGTGAACAGTGGCGGACATTGTCGTTGTTTATTATTCATTATTTATTTTGTAAGTGTGTGAATGTGTGGGGAAAAATATCTGAATTTCTAATGAACTCTTTACTTTACTTAAATATTATCAAATATAATAAAGACATATTTTCTTCTTAAGAGTAATAGGCTTTTTCTTGTTTTGCCAGTGTCCACCATGTCGTGGTCTGACTCGGGTTTTGGTTGAATCGTACAGAATTATCAAAGAGTCTGGAAAGAAATTTGAGATTGTTTTCGTCAGTGCTGACAGGTATGTGCTTTCACTAAAATACAGTATAATTGGTTTTAATTCCTACAAATAACTTAAAATCTGTCTTAGAAGCGTCTTTCTCTCTTTTCCCCATGTTCTAACATTGGCTTTTAGGTTCTTCTAATAAGACAATTGTCTTATTAGAAGAACCTAAAAGCCATAAACATAAGAAGACAGAATGAATTTTCTACATTTATGTTCTAACATTGTTTCTCGTTAGTCACTCAGAGCAGTTTTCGGCCATTTTATAAGAAACACAAATTAGTTTTGGTAATTTCCCTGTTGAAATGACGTTCTTTGAAATTACTGGCGTTTGCAACCAGTAATTTTCAGATTTGGAAAAAACAAAACCATTCATCTCATTCATTCATCGTAGCATAGGGAGTTACAGTAGAAAGATTTTTTTTACCCTTCATACTTGTTTCACCATATATTTTCTACTCCATATATTCACTTTCTAAAACATGACAAAGTAAATAAATTAAAGGGAAAAAATAATGTATAATATCTCTTCTTTCTAAATCTTCCAGGTCAGAGGAGTCTTTTCAGCAATACTTCAGTGAGATGCCTTGGCTCGCGGTGCCATACTCGGATGAGGCCAGGCGATCACGGCTCAATAGACTTTACGGAATACAAGGTACTTCGCCCATTTCACTAGTCACGAGCAATTTCACTTGCCATCCTACATTCTTACACACATGTTCAAATGCAGAGCACATAAAAAATAAAAATAAAAAGAAAGAAAATGTTAAATTGTGCATTTCTGGCTGGTTAGGCAAAAGTGAGACAAGTGCGAATTCAAAAATTGTGTATACAATTTCTCAAATTATTATATACAAACATTATGGTCTAAATATAATCAGGTAACACGATATATGATTTGAACAAGCAATGGATGGGTTGACACTTAATTACTGCTTTAAATGTTATTCATCAGTGGGGGTCCCTCACTAAAAAGATGGAGAACCCCCGACTTCGGAACATTAAACATAAAATCAACTCCCTTTTTAGGAAGAAATGCACCCATTCAGCTTTTTCATGTTAGTACCGTTATCCTCACTTTGGCTTTCAATAGTGAAGGGACTGAAAGTAGTGCCCCTGTACTAAAATCACAGATAGGTATTACAACATGTATTCAATTGGCCAAGATGGTAGCATTATAATACAACAAATCAGAATAGAATAAAGAATTCAAAGGTCCATCATTATTATGAATTTATACATCTCTATCTAAGAGTTTTCCGCCATTTTATTTCAACCTGTATTAGTTCTGTGCGTTTTTTAAAAATGTGTGTCGACTAATCCAATGCATAGTTGACCAGTGGATAACTAAAATAACAGTTGGTCCGAGTGTCTATTGGATTGTGAAGCTTTTTAATGATAATAATAATAATGCATTGGTTTTATATAGCGCTTTTTTTGGACACTCAAAGACGCTTCACATGTCATTATTCTTTCACTCCATACACGGTGGTGATAAACTACATAAGACATAAGAATCTGGCCAACAGAGGAATGTTATCCAGAGCTCGACAGAGACGTGCTACTCCTCCCTCACTGTGCCCTTTCCCATTCACCTACTGTTTGGATGAAGCTGGCAGTATTTGGGGCCACTCCTCTGCTGAATGTAAGGAAGGAATCCACAGAGAACAGATCCACTGCCCTGTCCAGGATGCTCCCTGCCCACTGCCCACATGACCAGACAGGTCCCGGTGACTCATGCTCTGTGCAGATGTTGTGTTTGTTATAAGCCTGTTAATAGGGGAATAGTTTGTATGGCCATTAAGTGTGAAAAGAGTAGTTTTATTGACATTAACTGGAGAATGACACACAAGTCTAAAATGCCAGTCTCAGCAGGAGCTTGAGAGCAGTCTGCGTCACATTCTAATGATAGGAAATGACCTCAATCGCTGTCCACACATTCATTTCTACCCTCGACCTTTTGTTCTGCCTTCAGGTATCCCCACCCTGATCCTATTGGACACAGAAGGTCACATGATCACACGACAGGGCCGAGTGGAGGTTTTAAACGATCCGGAGTGCCGCCTGTTCCCTTGGCACCCTCGGCCCGTCCTGGAGCTCAGCGAGTCCAATGCGGTGCAGCTTCACGAGGGGCCCTGTCTTGTGTTGTTTGTGGGTGAGTAGACATTGCATTTCGTGAAAGCTCCAGTGAAAGCTTGTATATAAGTATTGTATTTTCTCAAGATATTAATGTCAATGTCAATGTCAATGTCAATGTCAATGTCAATTTATTTATTTATATAGCACACTTAAAACAGCCACAACCGCCCAAAGTGCTGTACAACAAACATTATAAAATACAATTGAAGAGTAAATACAAATGAAGAGTAAAACAGTCACAAAATATACAACATGAGACAATAATAATAAAATACATGGGATCTGCTCAGCTTGTGTTGAAGGCCAAAGCAAAAAAATGGGTTTTCAACAACGACTTAAAAACATGAATGGACTGGGCCATTTTGACATTCCGCGGAAGGCTGTTCCAGAGTCTCGGAGCCGCTACGGCAAAAGCCCGGTCTCCTCTGGTTTTACGCTTCGCTTTTGGCACCTCCAGAGTCATTTGGTTGGAGGATCTCAATGTACGACCTGGATCACGGGTCAACAAAAGCTCCGAAAGGTAGGATGGAGCCAACCCATTCAAGCATTTAAAAACCATCAACAGTATCTTGAATTGAATCCTAAAACTGACTGGAAGCCAGTGCAGAGAGGCCAACACAGGAGTTATGTGCTCACGTTTCCTTGTTCCTGTGAGCAAACGCGCCGCTGCGTTTTGAACCAACTGCAGACGACGAATGTTGCCAACTGCAGGCAACATTGAACCAACTGACGAATGTTGAACCAACTGCAGACGACGAATGTTTGAACCAACTGCAGACGACGAATGTTGCAAAATTAATCACTATTGTTGCAAAATACAATTCAAATAATGCATAAATATCTCAAAATAATTACTTATTAAATATTATTATTAGCACAAAGTGTGTATTTTTTATTTAACAAAAGAAGAAATCCACACTAAGTAATTCTATTACGTGTTTGCGCACACACACACAGGTCCAGGACGCCAACAAATCAAAATAATCACAATCTTTACAAAAAAAGAAAATGAGACCTCCAAATAGGCAATGTCAACATATCACGGCGAGAAGGTAAGTTTCCACCTTTTAGCCACCATCTTTTTAGCGGGCGTAAGATAGAATCACTCAGATTGTGCAAAAGACAGAAGTGTGCAAACATTTTAAAGGTAAAAAATATAGTCTGTGCAGGATACAATTATGTACTGTAAAAAGTGGCAATCTTAAAACAAGTTTATCATTGTTTTTCAGATGCCGAAGAAGATGGAGAGTTGGAGCCTGCCAAGGAGTTGATCCAGCCAATAGCAGAGAAACTTATGGCTAAGTACAAAGCCAAGGAGGAGGAGATGCCGTTTCTATTCTTTGTTGCTGGAGAGGTAAGAAGTATCACTAAACCCATGACAGAAATAAGTGACTAATATGTCAAATATGAAATCATATTAAGAAGCAGATAGACAAAACAATGCCCCACTGCCCTCTGGTGGAGACATAAGTGCTGTTTTGAATCTTGAGATAAAGAAAATATACATGAAACTCAATCGTGTATGATGTTTGAACTACTGCTAAAATTACTAAAACAATCTTTTTTTGTAGTGGTCCTTGTGGACATGTTGTGACTTTTTGTCACCTAAATTGTTGTCCTTTCCCAATAATTGTATGTTTTTGTTGTTTTTTTACACCACACATTTCAAAGCTCTGAAGCACTTTCTTACATCAGTGTTAAAGATGTAGATTGTGAGCTAAACACTTCAAAGCAACCAAGTAAGATGGATGAGGCAGCCGTAAAGGGAGTTTCATCATTCTTATCATGATGATCCTTATGAAATGAAACAGAGCAGTTTTCAGAGGAATCCCAGTTCACACATGTCGGCTCTGATCACAGTCGGCTGCAGCTCAGAGACCCCTTTGTCTCTGAGTGGCACATTCACAAATGACAGTGTATCCTCCTTAGGATTTTTAACATAATTCACAATAATCTTTTTTCTCTTTTCATACAGACATGAAATTACATAGAAGAAATAACTGATTCATTCATTGTATATTGTATATTGTGTTGCAGTGCCACCTTATGGATTTTTATGGTCCATTAATTTGAATGTAAAATGTCTCAAAGAATTCTTTACTTTAGACTTGTCTTTCAAAGCCTTTATCACTTGGCGAGGACAGTTCTAGTTGTCAACCATTGCCATGTTAAATCAATAGTCTATCTTATCTTATGTTTTAGCCATAAAAAAATAGATTGAAATGAGTTGTACACAATAGATGAGAAAACGTAACCTTGTGACTTTGAATGAATTGTAATTGCATTAGATCCACATGGACTTACAACAGACAACGTGAAATATTGCAACAATCTGTTTGATTTGTATTCAAAAGTGAGGACTCTTTGCCTCAGGCACAGGTTAACAAAGGTTTAGCTGAAAGCGTGAACTTGTGTCTAGAGGATTTTAGACTGAAGGTTGAGCTAATTCATTTTGTGGTGTTATTGTTTCATGTTCACCTTTTGAACACATGTATTTGTGTATTTTATTTTTCCATGAAAGAATTGTTTTGTTTTTTTGCAACATTTCATTCAAGCAAGAGTTTCTGAATCTCAAGAATGTCCTGAATGTTAATCATTAATCTGATTCTACTTTCTTTTGCTTGTGCAGGACGACATGACTGACTCTTTGCGGGATTACACCAACCTCCCTGAAGCCGCTCCTCTGCTCACAATCCTGGACATGTCGGCCCGGGCAAAGTACGTGCTGGACGTGGAGGAGATTACACCAGCCATTGTGGAGCAGTTTGTTAATGACTTTTTGGCTGAAAAACTCAAACCAGAGCCAATCTAGTGGCAAAAACTTTGTATCAGCCATGTCTACCCCTTCCCGTTTTTCACCCTGTTGTCAGTGTTGGACACATCCCGTTTTTTACTGACATTTTAACATTTTAGACATTATCTTTAATGGAGTCCTGTTCTCCTGTGGTGCCTTGCATTGGCTAAAACATTCACAGTAATATATGGAGATTTTGTTTGAAATTTGTCTGAGGAAAATATTTTTTTCACGTTATAGATTTATCTCAATTATGGAGTAATCAAAGTGAATTAATGGACCTTTACTCTGTTGCCCGTTTGTCACACATTTCACTAAACCTCAGCTCGATGTAGCTGTGCAGCTTCAGGGCCCTATTTTAAACCCATTGTGCTTGCGTTTTAATGACTTATGACTGAAGCTTTCAATCATTTTTGTATTTGTATGTTCAAAACAGAATGTAAGATTATTGTGGTGCACATTCTCAGTCAATGGGACTTAGTCTGATGGTGATCATCTTGAATCATGTTTACTGATGGCACAAAACACATGAAGGTGTGGAATGTATTTATATTTTTGAAATTCTGTTACGTCTGGTGTCTCCCTTTTGACCTGACCATTCATTTCAATGCACTGGTAAGCACAACGAGTACTAGAAGTAAAGGCAAATCTATGTAACCTAATAAAATTCAACAACTTATTTACTCCTTTTTTAATGTTTAAATTTGACTTGTAGCCAAAAAGCTTTACTTAAGCTGCACACAGTCAGGCTGACACATGCAAAAACCAATTAGGACACTGGGTAATAATCAAATGTGTATATTATGTTTACTTACAAATTCATTAATCACCTTATACACAATGTTTTTATCCATTATTCAATCAACATTTTTTGCGGTCTCTTGACATTCTGGGACTTTGACTGACGTAGCTGCATAAGTTGTTTTCTACCCTCAAACAGAAGAATACTGGCTGCCATGGCTGAATTTAAACTGTCCACCTCAGGAACCACAGGAATAAAGAGCCTATGGCCAGCCGTCTTTTCTGCGAGCTTCAACGATTCCACACTGAGGCCATGAGTTTCTCCTCCGATGACCAGAGCAGTGGAGGTCCGAGCCCAGTGTTCATGGTACAGTTTTGTGTCCAGTCTGGGATAATGCTCATCTTCACTGTCCGAACCAGAGACCTCATAGTCCACTTGTTTGAGGTGGGACTGTGTTCTGACCCAGCCATATTCTCCTGCTTTCTGGGATCTTGTCGGTTCATCAAAGTCTTGTTCTGCACTTTCCATCAATCTGGTCCCACTGTTGTCTGCCACATGCACAGACACAGATTCAGGCAGATGATTTATTATCTCCCCCCACTCCAGGTTGGTGTAAATAGGAAGGCGAAAATGGGCGCCCATTGCAGCACGTAATACTTTAGGTTCCCAGGCATCAACGCAACCTGTAGATGAAGATAGATATTAAATTGATTCTCAAATTAGTTTCAATACTAATTTCAGTAAATCTGTTCATGGAAAAAAAAATTTTTATTATGTTTCCAGCATTATTTTGTATTTTAGCGATGCAGCTCATTGTTCACAAAAATACATTTTGATACCACAATGATAAACTAAACAGACATTTTATTATTGTGACAACACTGCAGATAGTAAAAATAATCTTCATCTTAATAGAATGCATACCTTTAGTAAGGAGGACACTGCGACAACCAGCCGCAACAGCACATCGTAATATAGTCCCAAGATTCCCAGGGTCACGAATATTATCACATATCACAGACAATGGTATTGAATCATTACTGTTGTTGTAATTTAATTTTGATGCATCTGGACGGGAAAATATTGCTGAGATTTCACAAAATTTACATCGTTAGTTAAGGAAGTCAAACGGTTTTATAAAATGTTGTAAAACAGAACTACCTATTACGCCTTGTGGGGCCACCAGATCAGACCAAAGTTTGATGTCCCCAAACTTTACTTTGACGAGACTGGCGCGTTTCAACTTGTCCAAGGGGAGCTCCAAAAGTCGATCCGTTGAACTGAAGAAGACCATCTGAGGGTTTGCTCCAGCATTAAGGGCATCGATGATCAACCGCCTGCCCTCCAGCAAGATCTTCCCCTGACTCTCTCTGAATCTCCTGGAACGAGCCACACTCACTACCCTCCTGTGAACAGAAGGAAGAACACCAGTAGAAAACTCCATAACAATTCAGTGTACCAAAAGCAAGAATAATCAGAACTTTAAACTAACTTTTTTGATTGATGATTAAATACAGTTTGTCCCAATTGGTAAACAATTTGTTAGGGAGGAGAGATCTTCACATGTTATCTTTGTCTTATAAGAAAACTTTTACAGACTGAGAGCTGATTGGCCGGGTGGCGTCTGGTCATCTTCACTGAAAAAGCTGTGTGAAAACTAGTGATAGAACCAAACAGTAGAGCTAGGAATAAGTTAAATTGTATTGGTTATGCTTTGAGGTTTCAAAGGTTGGTACTACAGCCTGTTTCAGTCACACAATAGTATAAATGTTACAAAACAATGGGACGGATTAAAAAAAAAACAATACATCTATGATAAAAGCTCAAGTTAAGCAGCTGTAATGTTTAGAATACTAAAGTAGCGACCCTGACTCCTTTCTGAGATCACTATGTTTAGTAGTTCTAAATCAAATTCAAGACGTTAAGATACTTAGCCTTCGATTGGAAGCCAAAATGGTGCATGTATGTGCAGAGTCAAACTCACGAGAGTCTCTTGTCTCCAGGGAAAGCCCGCTCAAAACGAAGACCTGCGACTTCATCTTCTGTACTCGGTTTGTGCGCAGGTTTTGCACATTGTTTTTCGGCAATATGTGCGCTCTTTTGGTTGAGATCCTTTTCTTGTTTGTTCCTTGTGCCCTCTACGGGTCTGGGCATCTGCTCTAGCTTCATCGTCATCTGACTGGGGGCAGTTTGTCTCTTGACTTTATAAGTGCCATCTTCTGGGAAGGACACGCTGACAGGCTTCCTCCGCAGTCCGCGCACATACCGTTTACTCTCCACAAAGGGTCTACTGCTGTTTACTCCCAGTAATACAGCTTTAATCTCAAATGAAAACAGACACACGCGTCTCAAGTAGGACGCCATAGTTGTCTGTGCTTCGTCTCATAATCACATGTACACTGCACCCACACTGCCATCGTGTGTTGACAACAACACATCTCGTTTTTGTTTTCTTTATTGTGTTTGAATGCAGTATCTCTTGTCACACACAAGTCACACTTGCTCCACTCGACAGATTAAGGAATGAATGTGGTTTTTTTTGTTGTGTTTTTTTTTTTTTTTCAATGATAACCGAATACAATTGTCGATTCAGGCAGGATAGTCGAGTATTACGCAAAGAGCTGGACTCCTCAGAAAAGCAGCAGTTTTCAGACATGGCTTTGAGAAGAGCTTTACATTTTGTTTTCAAAGTTGGCGACAGGACCAAAACAGCCACTTTTTATCGAGATGTTCTTGGAATGAAGGTGGCTATTAACTCGGCAAACAGAAATTATGACAACTAAATGCTAGCATGAGGCTACTGTACTGTTTACCCTGCTAATTCTTGTTTCTATAATCACAATGTATAACAGATCCTCAGGCATGAAGAGTTTGAAGAAGGCTGCAAAGCCACATGTAATGGGTACGTATATAAACTGGCCTTCAGCTGGACTTTGTTCTTTGCGCAAATGAGCTGTGAAAACAATACTTTTTAATGCAGCCCATATGATGGAAAGTGGAGTAAGACAATGGTTGGCTTTGGACCAGAAGATGAACATTTTGTTGCTGAACTGACCTACAATTATGGAGTAGGAGAGTACCGACTAGGCAATGATTTTATGGTAAGTAACTCACTTTATCTTGTCCCCAATAACGTCTGACATTATATTTTCGTTACAAATTACAGGGACTTACTATACAGTCAAGTAAAGCTGTCAGCAATGCTAAACATCTGGGTTGGCCTCTGACCAAGTTGGAAGAGGATCTTTATCTGACCCATGCTCCAGGAGGTTATCCTTTCTATCTGGTTGATAAAGATCAACCTCTTGGTGGTCAGTGACTCGTGATTCTTATTCCCAATTGAACATATATATATATATATAAATTTTATAATTTTATAATGATACTCATGTTTACTTGAAAGACCCAGTTCAGAAGGTTTGTCTGGCTGTGTCGGATCTGCAGAAATCTATCCACTATTGGTCTACACTTCTGGGAATGACTGTTATGGATAGAAATGAGCAGAAGAAAACCACTTTAATGGGATATGCAGATACACAAGTAAGTGGACAAATCTGTTGAGTACATAGTTATTTAATGTCCTTAAATGTATGTACGTTACTATAATTCTTGTGTTTTTGTCAGTGTAAGCTGGAGCTTCATGATATCAGTGGGCCTGTAGATCACGGAACGGCATTTGGAAGAGTTGCCTTTTCTTGCCCAAGAAATCAGGTAAAAGAAACAACAATTGACATTACCATGTCGATTCATTTTAATTGTATGTGTGTGCTCTGTAAACCTACTTAGTTGCCAGACCTCGAAGCTCTGATGAAAAAAGAAAATCAAAAGATTCTTACACCTTTGGTCAGTCTTGACACACCTGGAAAAGCCACAGTGGAAGTAGTTATTTTGTCTGATCCGGTACATAATATAATGTATTATGTCATCAATGTATTTTAAAAGGAAAATAGTATGGATTATTAATTTCTCAACAGGATAACCATGAGATTTGCTTTGTTGGAGATGAAGCTTTTAGGGAACTGTCTATGGTGGATCCTCAAGGAAATGAATTACTTAATGTAGTAAGAAAACACTTTTTTCGTTCTCATATACTTAATTCTTAAACATATTCCTTAATGCCCTTTTTCTTGCATAGGCTATGGCTGCGGACAAAAGTGAAGAGTGGTTTGCCAAACATAACAGGCAGAAGGCTGCAGCTTGAGAAAACACTGCATTAACAAACTTGCACTAAAGTATTTTTGTATACCTGTTATTAGATCTTTTCACCAGGCTGGAAAGGTATTACAACTGACATAATTTCTGCTTATCTTCTTGAATGTAAACGCTGACAAATGGTGCATTATTATGTTATTATTTCCTAATGTAATTATACGGCCATGGTTAAATAAACTTTCATTGTGTTAACAATTGTGTGTGTGCTTGTGTGTTTGGGCTATGTGTAATAATTACAATCCTAATTGGAGAGAACCCTGTTCTGTCACACTGTGCACCGTTGTAGACGGGTGCTAAAGAGAGGAGGTGCCACAGCAGAGGAAGCACAGAAGCTCTGTCTGCAGACTTCATAATCTGTCACATGAGTCTTGTTCAGTGAGAAAAGTGATGTTATTTGACGTCCCAGGTGGGTTCATTTCAGCTGCGTTTATAACCATACAATTTTACACGACGAGAATCAGCTAAATGTATCAATGCAGTTGTGCTAGCTGGGCTTGGTCATTAGCATTAGCATTAGCATACAGTTGCCAACACAGAGTGGCTTCAGGTTCTAAGGTGACGCGTTTGCAAATGTTTTAACCATTTAATGTGCGAAACTGATGGGGTTGAACCGCTGTTCACACAGAAGAACATGTGTTTGATTGTCAACATGTGACGCGACTATATTCGGGAAATTATGTTGCTTTTTCCGGGTTGCTAACTGTTCAGCTAGCCTTGTATCCTTCCATAATTGCAACTTTAGCATTAGTGTCTTGTTATTTTATTTCGGATGTATTTAAAATAACATTGCATTGCTTTAAAATTAGAAATTAATAGCCAGTGTTGTTGTAAAAACGTATTATTGACAAGTGGCTTGTTCTAAAGTGGGCTTGTTTTCAGCAGCAGCCTTCAGTGTGACAGCAGCTGGTAGAAGATAGAGGAGCATGACCACCTTATCCTGCACATGATGTCTCTTCTGCTAACAACTTTACCTCTTTTATTTCTGTTTGGTATCTTCCTCTCATGGGTTGTGATCAGGTACAGATCTGCATTCTTACTTTTGTGCTTAAAATGATCTAAAGCAAATATTTCCTGTTTGCAGGTGGCTTCTATGTAGGTTTGCTGTAAAATATTTTAGAACTGTCTTTAATGCAGAGTTAAAGATCAACTCATTTGGCCTGTTTTCTATAAACGGAATTGTCATTCAGTTCCACCCTCAGCATACTTTGGTAAGCACTCTTATATATAAAACATATATTATATATAACTCTTAAACTCATTTCACAAGATAAAGCTCTTTCTGGAAGAGTGAAATTAAGGATTTGAATATGTGACAGGAAATCGACAGAATATGGATATCAAGTCAATTCTTCAACCCAGGATTGCCGTAAGTAGACTACATATAAGGCAGAAATTATTCATGAATACATCGTAATTAGTCGACTAATAGAACAATTTGTATTTGGATGATCAGAATTTGTAAAAATACCATAAAGCACAACATTTGCCTGTATTTATCAATACAAATACACTTCTCTTAAAAGCATTCAATCATCACATTTTGGTATATATGATATAAAGATACTATAAGTGTTCGTGTATAAATAAAATAGTTTAGAACTAGTCATATACAAGTAAATAGATGCTCGACAACTAAAATAATTGTTGGTTGTTGCCTGGCTGCTCCAACCGTAGGCCGCTTAATCTAATGTCCCGTAGAACAGTCATATGTCACACGTTTTTACAGGAGATACTTGGGTTTATGTATTGGTGAAACACGGATACGATTTGACTTGCACTCATCTCTGACGTTCGTGCGGAATAATAGCGATGGAAACAAATCTGGGGAAGTATCAGTCAACCCCACTTTACTCGGCTTTTTCTCACAAGTATGTGTCCTTATGATCAATGATTTTATGTTTCACCAATGTAAGTCCTTTTTTTTTTTTTTTTTTTTTTTTTACTATTCAGCTGCTATCATTCCACGTCAGCTCGATCAATGTTATGGTCCTGAATCTTGCACTGTCAGAGTCTCTATGGCATATGACAATCACTGGCATAACCTTATTACTAGACCATCAAAACAAAAAGTAAGTGAGCAGTATTTTATTGATTGGAAAAAAAAACCCAAATCAATATTGTTTGTGTTCTGTCCCAAGATTGTCATGGGATTTTTCTGTGGGACAACTAAGCAGTAAAGTTCTCAAAAGTAGTGAGTTGGTAAGATTTCTTTTTGTTTATTTTATTGTGTTTTATTAAGTGCTGGACATGGAATGGTTTGGATTTTCTTCTCCCGCTGTAGGACATATGTTTGGCTGAGGTTGCTTTGAGCCTGCTGTTGTCGGGTGATGTGAGTGTGCCTGATCTAAAGCCAGGCTGCGTATCGCTCTGTGTGAGGACACTTATAGGAGAGCTACATGAAGGACTTTTCCTCAGTCAACTTGTACTTCCTTCTACCAAATCCATTTCCTCAATTAACTCTTGTAAGTCAGTCACTCATCTCATATATTGAAAAATAAATGTAGTATTGAGCATTCTTGTCTTTTTTTTTGTCAGTCGACTACGACAACAAGTTTTTCCAAACTGAAGACGTGGAACAGTTCCACCGGCTCATTCCTGAGAAAGTCAATGTGGAATTTGATAATACAAATGTAACTCTGTCCATGCATAGCCAGAAACGGTGAGATACCTTTTGCTAAATTATTGTTGATATTTATTCGTGACAAAAAGGTTTGAATGATTATATTTAAAAAACTTTTCAAACGGCAGCTAATATTGCATCACTCCACTTATTTGGTTTAATGACCACTTCAAATAATACATTGGCTGCATTCTGAACCTGCAATGTTCATTGAATTACTTTCTCTTTTCTCAGGCACTTGAACTGGACATTAAAGTCTTTGAAACTTTGCTATGGACGAGACAATGAACAGCATCCACTCAAAAGTTTCACACCTGAGCTGAGCTTCCCCCAAAGTCATGTCCAAGTCTTACTGGAAGGTTTGTGATAAAGCATTTTGAGCAATATACAAAATCGGTTTGCTCACATGTTATTGGGTGCTAATTATTTTTATACATCTTACATGCCCCATATTATATTAACAAAACAAAAAAATTAGTCATGCAGATGGTTTCTTTCTTGGCAGATGGACTTCTTCTTTCCCAAAGTAGACAAAGGATTGTTTGTCTGAACACATTGAAGACGACATTGCAAGTGAGTGAGCTGTTCTACCAATCGCATTCTAAATTAAGACCAAGAGTTTAACTGGCTTCTTGTTTTAAGGTTTCATCTATGGACATTTCCTGCACATTCACTGTCAACACATGCATTATACACTATCGCCATCAGGAGTTTTCACATTGGCTGAATCTGTTTTCCTGCGAGAAAGTATTACACAGAAAAACGGCACATAGAAAAAGGCAAGTACTTTTACTGCGCATCTATGATAATTGTGTATACTTGCCCTTTCTATTGCCTACTGATGTGCCCGAGTACTCTTTTTCTTAAGTTTTATAATGTTGTTTTGTGTAGCCCCTTTCTTTATTTCCCCAACCTCCTCCTCAGGTGTTTCCCTCATCTGGACGCCCCCGTAATGCTCACGTCGACTGTGACAAACGTAAATGTCTCTGTTCAGCTAGGAGACACCACACCATTTGCACTTGGATTCCTGTCTGTGAATGCTGGTAATGTCACCTTAATGATGTAACAATGATTTTAGTTAATGTTGTCCTCTAAGGGCTTCAGATTGATGTTAAATGTTGCAGTCCTTTTTAGAGCTGGTTTAAGACACCAGGAATAGTTATTAGTCATTCCCATTCACTAGTTTATGTGGTGGTACTAGGGGAAACCAAAATAACTGATCTAATGAGTCTTGGTGGATGTGAAATTGGGCTGGGAAATTTGGCTAATCTTTCCTTTGGATTATTACATAAAAAACGACTTGTCTAAACTACTGAAATGTACAAATGCAAGGGGTTGTCAAACATGCCTGATTGAAACACTACACTACAGTGATTTAATTTGTTGTAATCTTGAATGACCTGTGTTTCAGAATTAAAGCATCTTCCAGACATGAAAATGGAACACGAGTCACCAGAGCAGCAGTATGTGCACCAGCGCGCCTCTCTTGTCCTGGACAGCTTCTGGTGGAGAGTGGGCCAAGGCTCCCACATTCAACAGGCTCCGCACCCACCTGGTAAACATGTTTGGGGAGAAGCCCTGATTCTAGACTCCTTAAACCTAAAGGTAAAGGCATGACCGTAGTCTCTGGCAATCCTATAATCAATAAGTAAATGTAAATGATGTGTCTACTTGTTCTTCTAGGGCAGTTTAAATCGGCCCCACTTTGATGTTTGTGATCAGCTGCCTCGTCTGAACCTGGAGGCGAGTCTAAAAGGGCTGCAGCTGGAGCTATCCGAGACTTGCGCCCTGTGTCTGTCACGGCTTCTGTTGCTGCTTGTCCCTCCTGTAAATGAACCGCAGCTCTCAGAGGTTTCTTCAGCTCTTGGCCCTGATGATTCACAGGTCCAACCACCCTTTCAGTCACATCTAAACTTTTTCTTTAAATTGGATCTCTGTCTGGAAGATGTCAATGCGTTCACACTCTCTAACCTAGCCGGTATGTTTAGTACATTTTGAAACCAATGCTGTTGGATTTTTAACATTTTTCTCTGATCTAAGGAGCTGTGTCTTTGCGGATGGACACCATAAATATTATGAGCTCTGCTGAAAGTTGTAACATCACACTACAAGGAGCAGCTCTGTCAATCATCAAGATGGTGAAGGAAAACATGGAGTTGTGTTGCTCTGCTGCTGAGACTCCTAATCCTGTTTTTAAACTGGCCACTGTAGATTTTTGTTACCACATCACCATCCACACATTTCAGGTAAATGATAATCCATAGATAATATCAGTCGAAGTTGAAATGATCCCTAATCTTTAAACGCAAATCTTTTAGGTCCAATGTCCGGGAGAACTCAGTCTAGAATGGGCCCCTTTGGATCACATGGTTTTATATCAGCACATTATCGAGGCACAAGCATGTTGGCTTATGCTTTGTAGAACCCAAAAGGAGACTTCCCAGAAGGCAACTGGCAGCGGTTCAGACCAAAGCAAAAGTCTCACTGTGCGTCTTGAGCTCGGCTGTACACGTGTCACAGCCCATGTGAGTGAAGAAAACTACATTATGCTCTACGCTGATGCCATTTTAGTTTCCAAGCATGCTGGTTTCATGCATCTACAGTCCCCATCTCTTATTTGGAACTTTGACGGAAACAACATTGTCACGTTTAAATCCCTTGATGTTGAGGCGCACACAGACGTAACAGAAATGCAGCTGCACAGAGACGCCTTTTCCTTCCTGACAACGCCTCGCAACTGTGTTTGGATCCTGACATGCCCCTCGTTGGCCATAGAGTTCCCTTATCAGTACAACTTCTCTAACACCTTTGACATGGCCATTAGCGTTCAGAAATTGTTAAAAACACTGCATCTGTCCCAAAGTCAAACCACAGATGTTCAGCAGTTGCCTCCAGATCTTGTGTTTAAAATCAGTCAGTTTTCATTCGTCTTCCTAGATGATGTCTTTGAGATTAAGCTGCGTGACAACTACGAATTGATGAAAGATGAAAGTAAAGAAAGTGCCAAGCGTCTGCAGTTACTCGACAAGAAAGTTGCCGATCTCCGCAAGCAACATGGTGAACTTCTGCCCGCTAGAAAAATCGAGGAGCTGTACAGTTCACTAGAGAGGAAGCACATTGAGATCTACATCCAACGCTCTCGTCGTCTCTACGCCAACACTCCGATGAGAAAGTCTCTGCTGACGTGGACTGTGTCGGATGTGGAGTTGGTAGTTCTTGCTGATGAGTCTCTCCATGGACCAGAGAGGGTGAGAGAGCAGCTGAGGGACATCGACTGGATAAGCCCCTTCCCAAGAGAAGGACTCCCCCTGGTGGTGCAGTGGTGTCGTGCCGTCAAATTCAAACTTGCAGCATTTCTGGGTCTGTTCAACTCTGTCCTTTTACATATTTTTGCTTTATGGTGGTTTGACTTTTGAATGCATTTACAGTAAGAATTCGGGACTACCCTCGATACTTGTTTGAAATCCGTGACTGGCAGTTGTCAGGTCGTCTTGTCGGGACAGAACAAGACGGGTTGGTTAGAGGTCATCGCAAAAAGATTTTCAAACTTGGCGCACCATGGGGAGATGTGACCGTGCACAGGAATATTCCACCTCTGAAGTTCTACTATGACTTTAAATGTAAGTAGAGACTATATATGTTGTACAAATTTTATGAATAGACTCGAATACTGTTGAATTTGTTGTAAACAATTTTATGCCCATTTTTTCTTAATTCAGCAACAATTTCCCAATACACTATTGTCTGGGGACCTTGTTGGGATCCGGCGTGGACACTAATTGGTCAGTCTGTTGATTTTCTCACCAAACCAACAGCT
Organism: Knipowitschia caucasica; assembly: GCA_964034765.1. Taxonomy (NCBI): domain Eukaryota; kingdom Metazoa; phylum Chordata; class Actinopteri; order Gobiiformes; family Gobiidae; genus Knipowitschia; species Knipowitschia caucasica. The sequence continues at coordinate 12,999,702 of OZ035832.1, forward strand.
GATCCCTCTCCTCTTCTTGCCTGGTGGGACAAAAGTCGACTTCTTCTACATGGTCACTGGACAATGGACATTGACATGGCCAATCTCCATCAACTTGCTACAGAAGTAAACCAATACTCAGAAAACACTTTTTGAATTTTTTTTATGGCCTAATACGTGCATTTTTTTATATAACAGGACCCTTACAACACTACAGAAAACTTGCACTGGGAATGGTCTAAGCTCAACTTTGACTGGAATCCTGGGCAATTTGTTTTTAAGGGCATGTTGGATGTGAATGTTCGCACTGCCTCAAAGTAAAGTTGGCGCATTAAAAAGTGACTCCCTATCATAGAAAAATTGTAATAGTCTTTGTTTTGTGTGTCCAGGTATGACGATGTCTGCTTTCTCCACTTGCCTAACTTGTGTATGACTCTTGACCTTCAATGGCTGTGTCATGGAAACCCCCATGATCACCACAGCGTGACACTGTGCTGTGCCGACAGCATCGCAGATGTGACTTCAGGACAACCGCACGACTCCTACAGAGCATTTCGCTCAGAAAACCTTAATCTCTCCATTACCATGGACCTCAATCAGGGCTCGGGTGTGTTGATCTTTGCATAATTATTTTTCAATAATCTATTAATGAAAAAGTAACAAGTGATATTTTTCAGAGCCTGCCAAACCTGAAATCCTACTGTTCAGCAGCACATTGCGTTGGATGCAAAATTTTTGGGCCACTTGGACCAATGTTTCTCGGCCAGTATGCAGAGGAAAACCCTTCCAGAGCCACAAACCTGTTCGCAAGAAGCTGGGTCAGCATTACAAACAGATGTCTTACACCGCTGCTTTTCCCCAGTTACAGGTCAGTGCAAATGATTGTATGTCAACAGACTAGGTGTGTAATATACTGTACATCCCATCATCACATATGAGTTTTCCTTCAGGTGCTGTACTGGGCGTCCTTTGCTCAACAGAGAGGAATCCAAGTGGAGTGCAGCAAAGGTCATGTGTTCACTCGAGGGGCTCAGCGGCTTATTCCACAGGGTAAACCATGAGTTTCTATATTCTCCATTACTTCTGCATGTTCAGGTTAAGAACCAGTAGAATTGTGTGTCCATTAGCTGGGACTGTGATGAGGAGGCTGATCTCTGAGTGGAACGTGACTCAAATGGTGAGTGAGCTGTCCCAGGTGACAGTCCACCTAATGGCTTCCACATGGGATGAGACCGCAGATCACCAAATCAACGCCCAAGTCAAGAAAACCCACCTCCTGAGTTTGTCCTCTCTGAACTATCAGCGGCAAAGCAACCGAATGGAGGAGGTAATTGGTATACATCCACACTATAAAAGGGTTCTAGTTCATGTTGTAACCGTATACACTGCGCAGGAGGTGATCACAAAAGATGAAAGCAATGCTTCCTACACTCATAAACTTCGACTTGTGGATCTGCGTGCATCCTGGACCACCACAAACCGGAACATTGCTTTTGCTCTTTATGACGGCTACAAAAAGGCCTCTGTGTTGAAGAGGAACCTTTCAACTGAAGCATTGAAGGGACTCAAGATCGACACTCAAACTCAGGCAAAGAAGCTAAAACGCTCACCTTCCAACTACTCTCCAACGACTGCTCCCTCCACACCCCTCCCCAGTGGAACTCTCAGTCGAGCAGAGAAACATGAAGGTGAGCTATAAATGTTTTTGTTGTACACCAGAACAGCTTTCATTTTCTAATCATCATTATTTTTCTCATAGGAACATCAATGCTCCAAAAATTGATTGAAGAAACAGACAAGTTTGTGGTGTTCTCAGAAGAGGACTCTGGAGTGAGTGATCAGCTGTGTGGGACCGCAGCTTGTCAAACTGATGATGTCTACAACCGAAACTGGTTCATTGAGTTGGTTAACGGTCAGGTAATACTTTTCATGCTTTATTTTGATCTTGACATCTGCATCCCATCTTGGGGTTAACCGCAAATATTAAAGTGCATAATTAAAAGATTAACCCTTCAAATAACACAGACGACATTAATGTGCAAGTATACCCTGCAAAAAGTAATGAAAAACAAATCAAAAAATTCTCAAATTTGGCAAGGTGCATTTTAATTTGAGCACATTTTTAGTTGGCTTTTTGTTTTTGAAAAATTTGAAAATAAAGCAATAAAATGGCTTTGTCCCATTGGCTTTTTCTTGTTTTAAGGCGGTCAGAATTTTCTCAAATTAAGACAAAAGCCACTCAATTTTCAAGCAATTATTACCTAATATTTTATCATGTTTTTGCAGTTTTTACATTTTTAGATTTTTTTTCTTTAATGTGATTTATAAATCAATATTCTTCCTTTTTACAATTTTTAATATATATATATTACACTTTTTATTGAGACCCACACATTGCATAGCCTGAGGCCTGGACTCCACCGGGCGCGTCTCCGTTGACGCGCGTTGGCTGCTGTCCGTCAGCCGTCCGTAAAACGGACTAGTGGTCAAACCGGCTGCAGCAGCGCGCAACTCTGGCTGTGCGTTTATCAGCCTGCTTTGTTTTTGTAGGAGACATGTTTGGGCATTGTGTGAATGAATGAATGTTTGGCTGATGGAGGAGTTATGTATTGTCGGCGTGCATGTGTGCGTGAGAGCGTGTGTGTGTGTGTGGTGGGAGGCGTGTGCGTGCATCTGTGTTTGGGTCTGTGACTGCAGCGTTTATTATGATCCAGCCTATTCGTTTGTTTTCTACTTATTTAGCGCGTCATACACTTTTATCGGACCCAACTCGCCTCTCTGCGGCTTTAGGCAACAGGCAGAGCTATATTTTTAAATAGAAGAAGCGGTGTGTGATGTGCATGAGCTGTGGCTATGATCAATGCAAAGCACAGCATATCGAAGCATTGAGGACGTCGCGATGGATGAGGCAAAACTTATTGAAAGCAATTGGAAAAAGGGGAGAGAGAAAAGAGAAAAGAACAACATATCCAGTGTTGTGAGATCTGTCTCTCATAAGTGCAGCTTTGTGTGTGTGTGTGTGTGTGTGTGTGTGTGTGTGTGTGTGTGTGTGTGTGTGTGTGTGTGTGTGTGTGTGTGTGTGTGTGGGAGTGCGCGGCGGTGAGGAGAGAGCGCCTCGCAGGTAGACGGGATAGAGCGAGAGAAAAAAGAGCGAGGTGTATGTAAAGTTTAGTGTATTAACATTACGCGAAAAATAATTGGTAGATTTACGATCACGAAACAATTATTTAAATTAATACATGAAAAACATTACACACGTTTGTTAATAATCATTGTCATTAACAAATATTTCTAACCAAGGACAACAGCATATATCAATACATGTTTAACAATGTTGTAAATATATTATTCCATTGTATTTTCAATGGAAAACGGACCCGACACGCGTCGACGGACGGAACAAATAGGATTGTTTCTATTTCGTCCGTCCGCGTCCGTTGCACCCTCCGTTGACGGAATACGTCCGACGTGCGTTGGACGCATGCGGAGGCAGTGGAGCCACTTCCATTCACCCTCATGGAGATAACGGAGACGGAGATGAAACGGACATGTTTGGACGGATCCGTCGTTCGTTTTACGCGGCCGGTGGAGTCGGGGCCTGACTCTCGCCAGACCCATGTAGTTCGCTGCACTTCACAACCATGTGGTTCAGCCAAACGCCTCTGGTGGAGCATGGCGGAACTACAAGGGTCTGGCAGAGCCAGGCTACACATTGCAAGCATACGGCTAAAAGATATTTCAACAACATTTCAATGAATGAAATTGAATTGCACCACTGATTTTAGTTGATGAACCAACATCATGCTTTTGTACAGATGATGCTACGTGGGACAGAGACTGCTGGGTGTGTGCTTGTGTCTGCAGCCAAAGCTCAGCTCCATCAGTGTGAACATCATCCATCCTGGTACAACGACACTCTGAAGCAGAAAACCACCTGGACTTGTTTGCTCGATGGCATGCAGTATTTTGCCACTATGGAATTCAATCCTTCTGAAGACGAGGACAGGCAGCTGTGGCTGGAAGTATGTATAAGTAGTTACCTCAACCATTCACCAGTTTCCATGTGCTAATTGTGTTTGATTTAGGTTAAAAATATTGAAGAACATAGACAGAGAAATCTGGACTCTGTGCTGGAGCTGATGGAGAGTGGCCAGGCAGTAGGAGGAATGGTTAGCACTACAGCAGGTATGACATAAAAATAGGTAAGGGTGGCAAAATACATTCGCCGGTGTATTGCAGTTATTCAACATTATGTTAACTTATAGGTGCGCAACATCCCTTTTAGATCTTCAATCCCTTTCTTTCAGCACTGTATAGGAACTTTTCCACTGGTGCATCTAATTAATTAGAGGCTTTGTAATTAATTGCATATACAGTACAAACCAAAAGTTTGGACACACCTTCTCAGTTTTTTATTTTCATGATTATGAAAATTGTAGATTCACACTGAAGGCATCAAAACTATGAATTGATGTGGAATTGTATACGTAAAAAAAAAAAAGTATGAAACAACTGAAAATATGTCTTATTCTCGGTTCTTCAGAGTAGCACCTTTTGCTCTGATTACTGCTTCACACACTCTTGGCATTCTCTTGATGAGCTTTAAGAGGTAGTGACCTGAAATGGTCTTCCAACAGTCTTGAAGGAGTTCCCAGAGATGCTTTGCACTTGTTGGCCCTTTCGCCTTCACCCCTGGTCCAGCTCACCCCAAAACCATCTGGATTGGGTTCAGGTCCGGTGACTGTCGAGGCCAGGTCATCTGGCCCAGCACCCATCACTCTCCTTATTGGTCAAATAGCCCTTACACAGCCTTAGTGTGAATCCACAGTCAATAGTCATGAAAAGAAAGGAAACTCATTGAATGAGAAAGTGTGTCCAAACATTTGGTCCGTGCTGTACATGTTTTACCTGAAAGCAGTGAAAAGTATTTTTTTCACACTGAGGTCTGACTGAATAAATATGCTTAAGCATCAAAATATATATTTTTTTCTATACTGTATAGAAACCTTATCTTCTATTACTCAAAAGTGGTCTACATTTGAGTGCAATCCAGTGAGCCAGGATTGAAGCAGTCACCTGGTGGAGTGTGGTTGGGTGTGGGTCTATGTTTAGCATTGAGGTGATGTTCAATGTGCTGCAGTGATGTGCTATGACAACCATGCTCTTATCGATGCTTCCACCAATTTGTTTTAAGAACAATATTTATCATCCACAGGGCTAACCAATGCGCTCAGCTTTTTTCTGTGGTGTGAAATATATCAAAATGTGTCAATTAAGATAAATTAATTACACAAAAAATATGCGTAATTTTTTTTTTTTATCACCTTACAAGTCCCGGCCCAAAATGATTGATCGATTTGGATTGATTTGAAAGTTTAGATTCCACCTGTGGCTGGACAAAGAACAGCATGTTACTATAGCGATAGTTCTTTACTTCCACATGTTTAGCAGCAAACTTTGCTGCTGGAATTTCTTACAATAGATCAGTGTTATATTGGTGCCACAGGAGTCCGCCTTTTAGTGTAGCTACACAGCTAAAATACTGTATATAGGCATATATTATAATACACATAATCACTGCTGCCTAGACACTCATTAGGTGTGTTCAAGGATCAGGCTGTTACATAATTAGGGAAACGCTACGATGTTATACGTGCCAACACATACAACCAACCTCCCCCCTTGGAAAAGGGGCTAATGAGTTGTTAAGCTCTTAAATGATCCAAAGTTACCAACACCATTACTTTGTTTGTTCAGATTGGAACCAGCCCGCCCAGGTTAACGAAACTCAACAGGTTCAGCGAATCATATCTCGCTGTAGCTGCCGGATGCATTACATCAGCTACAGTCACGACATTAACCCTGAACTGGCAACCCAAATTAAACCTCCAGAGCTGAGGAACAGCCATGAAAAAGAAGATCTGCTGAAGAAACGAGCCGGTGTGTATTTGTTATTGTTGAACTAGTTGTCCTTCGCAATTGGTATTTGTACATGAAGTACAAACTGGTATGAATCTTGAATGATGTTGTGCTGTTTTGTAATAAAGGAGCCGTGGACACATTCACCCTTATTCACCATGACCTTGAGATATCTACAAACCCTGTTCAATATGCCATGATTCTGGATATCGTCAACAACCTGTTGCTCCATGTGGAGCCCAGGAGGAAGGTGGGTTGTCTGACCCAGACCATTGTTCATGAATTATGCTGTTTTCAAATGTTGAATATAGATTTGTTTTTCTCATTTTGTTTACCACATAGGAGCACAGTGAGAAGAAGCAGCGTGTGCGTTTTCAGCTGGAGATTTCAAGTAACCCTGAAGAGCAACGCAGCAGCATCCTACACCTTCAAGAGGCTGTGAGGCAGCACCTGGCTCAGATCAGGCGACTGGAGAAGCAGATCTATTCAAATATAAGGGTCTGTTCACCATCTGATCAACATGCGAGTTTGAATTACTTCAATTATATTGTGACATGATTATGAACAGGCTCAACCGGAAGACATCAATAATGAGGTGGTAGAAATTAACTTTGGACTCCAGAATCAGCTGAACCAGGAGAAGAATGACATGCAGATGAAAAGTGAAGAGCTCAACATTCTTATTAGGTTTTTAATTATTTCATTATCACTTTAACTTTAAGAAATTCTTGCTCAACTAATAATTATCTTCAAACCTAGGTGCTTCAAGGACTTCCAGCTCCAGAAGGCCAACAAGCTGGAGCTGAGGAAGCCCCCTGAAGATGTGAGTGTAGTGAGGAGAACAGAGATTTACTTTGCTCAGGCACGATGGTGCCTGACTGAAGAGGATGGACAGCTCGGCATCGCAGAATTGGAACTGCAGAGGTTCATGTACAGCAAGGTCAGCAACCATCGTTTATATTGGCAAAACTGCAAGGTTTGGTAAATGTGTTTACACGTTTCACAATTGTGACCACAAATGCTTTATTATGTAGTTGAACAAGTCTGATGACACAGCAGAGCATCTTCTGGAGCTTGGTTGGTTCACCATGAATAATCTCCTTCCCAATGCTGCATACAAGGTATTGTTTAGACTTTATTTGTATTGTGTATTGGTAATTTAGTTTGTCTACTTTACAGCACATAGCGCTTAAATACTTAAATACTATTTTCATATGCATTTCTTTACCTGGTCTCCCTCTGTGCAGCGATTGAGGGTATGTATGTGCATAAAATCACCATGATGTGCAGCACGCCTTGTGAAGCCAATCGTGACTCACTGTGTTTATGTGCTGCATGTTTTGGAAACATTGTGTCTCAATGTTACTAATGTAAAGAAAATGTGGTTGTTTCATAGCGCTTTATCTCCATTGTGCCTCACTCCATGGCTTTTACTACATTTGTATTGTTATAAATGTTCTGGGAAGAAAACTTTAAAAACTGATCTGATGTTTTAGGTTGTGCTGCGCCCTCAAAGCAACTGTCAATCCGGACGTCAGTTTGCCTTGCGCATCTTTAGTAAAGTGCGCCCTCCTGTGGGAGGAATCTCTGTGAAGGAGCATTTTGAAGTGAGCGTTGATGCAAACAATTATTTACTGCTGTATTTTTTCATGATAATAATTTCCCTTGAATTATTAGGTCAATGTGGTGCCCTTAACGATTCAACTCATGTACCAGTTTTTCAAAAGGATGATGGGATTTTTCTTCCCGGGTCGAAATGTTGAAGAAGAGGAAGTTGCTGATGAGGAAGACAAGTTTAGACTGGTCACAACTGGTATGGATTTTCTACCTTTTCAATTATTAGGATAAGAATTTGTGCAATTCATCGTGCTTCATAGATCAGCATTGTTGGTCTGTCAATAGCACGTCTTGGTTCTTAGCGTGGTGTGCTCGTGACATTGAATAGCCAGTTAGGTCATGGCTCTAGGCTATTTTAAAAGGCTTTTGATGTATGCGCCGGTGGCTGTGTGCATAGGGGAGGTGTGTGTGGTGCCCTATGGGAGTATAAGTTACAGGCTGTAGAGAGTGCTGAGAGCTCTGTTACAGGGATCCCAGTCAAGTCTCGGCAGTCATCAGAAGACACCATTGGCCCCATTGGTTCAAGCAAAGGCATGACCCAGGGACTGAACAGGACAGCAGGAGTCAGGCGATCATTTAGAAAAGCTCCAGAGGTAAAACGTCCAAGGTGTAGCATAATATTTGTGCGACAGGGGTTTTGACATGTCACCTCTCCACATCAGCATCCAGTGGATGATATTGATAAAATGAAGGAACGCGCTGCTATGAACAACTCTTTCATCTACATAAAGATTCCTCAAGTCCCTCTGTGTGTCAGTTACAAGGTAGGACGTTTAAGTCCCATGTGACTGTTTTTGTGTTTGTTGGTTTATCAATGTATCTTTTTCAAAGGGTGAGAAAAGTAGTGTTGACTGGAAGGATCTAAACTTGGTTTTACCATGTTTGGAATATCACAACAACACTTGGACATGGCTGGACTTTGCCATGGCCGTGAAGAGAGATAGTCGTAAAGCACTTGTAGCACAGGTAAAGGTTTTTTCACTTGTTGGTAGATTTACTGTTCCTATGTTGCATAAACCTCATGATTTATTTGTGCGTAGATGATTAAGGAAAAGCTGAGGTTAAAGCCGGCTGCGGGCTCCGATGTGCGAGGAAAAGCATCAGAGGTGAAGAGTGACAACAGTCTGCAGCAGCAGGAGGAAGATGAGAAGGCTCGGCTGCTGATCGGCCTCAGCACTGCGGACAGGAGCTCCAGCAAAAAGAGCATTTTCAGCCGACGCAAGTGAAATACAGACCAACTGTAATTATACATGCCCTAAGCATGTGGGGAATCACTGCAACTGCTACTCAACGAAGAAAAGGGAGTTAGTTTAATTTCACATAATTGTATTATTTCACAGTCAGAGCCTGCTGAATAGATTTTTATAAATCATTGTATCATTTCAAGTTATCAATACTAATTTTTATATGCTATTTCCTTTCTTTGCAATTATTTACAGCCTTTAAATATGAGTGTGCCATTTTGACCAAATGCATCTTTATGTGCCACAAAAATGTTATGCTTTTCACATGCAATACTGTATTCAAACCACTTTTTGCAATGGATATTGAATAGAAAGGAGGAAATTATGTACCCTATTCTTTCCACCATCAATATCAAATGCAATATTGAAAGCACCTTTTTTCCTGCTGGTTCAGGAACACCGAAGCAACTTGAAAACCTTACAAATAATGCCAATTCTATATTTGTATGTTGTATCATATCACGCATTACTAAAGTTAATTGCTTGACTCTAGGCCAAAAAAACACAATAGTATGTTTTTTTTATTATTATTTGAGCTTCTTTATTCATGCAATAACAGCTGTCAACATTTCCGTTTGTTAGAGTGTAGCTACAGATGCAAATATATTTGTTCTTAGACTGAGGGTGTTTTGTAATTTTAAAACTGAAGCACTTTTACTGCATTGTTATTTGATATTTTTGTATACAACGGGTGTTGCTGTCTAATCTTTCTCCTGTTAAAGCTACTTACAATTCACTTGCCTTTAAAAAAAAAAAAACATATCATAGATAAGGAATTTGTCTCTGTGGCCTTGTTTATCTGTCAATAAAATATGACAAGAGATACTTTGGGCCTGTAAATTAGTGCAATTCTATGGATATCATGTCATATTTTACATACTCAATGTTTTGGAATAAACATCTAGTTAATTTAAATATGGAAAAGCTTGTGTTGTAGAATTCTATTTCAGTTGAATTGTCACCCCTTCCACAAACCTTTTATGGTGAATGTTTTTTTTTATTTTTTATTATTTCACCATGGTGGATATTTATTGACACAGATATGAAACTTTTGTCATTTTTGGTTTCATGTGGATTGGCCCGTGGACATTAGATAGAAATATATTTCAACTAGAGATATAAATGTATTTTCATTTTAGAATAATATACCCAACACTAACAGAACCTCGTTCCCCCAGCACCAGTGAGGTTCTGAGTAAAAAAAAGTGTGGCGTCTGAGTCCGCGGTCATGACCGATGATGTGACCGGAGGAACTGGAGCGCGAGCGCCAGCCATTGTGCGGGTCTGCGCGGCACGTGCGTCTCATTTCACTTTCCTCCACTGAAGACGGGTCTGTTATAGCTACAGTTGTGGATGTGGATGTTGAAGATGTGAAAATGCCATGGGCAACGACCAGAGCAGAAGGCGAAAAGTGAGTATGCAGTTACGCGGATTTTGCTGTCTCTGGCACCTTTTATTAAAGTCGGACAATATAGAATAGTATTGACTTGTTGAGTGACCGTGTCTTCCGCGCAAACCCGTAATGTGACTTCCAGAGCGATGGCGCCGCGCATCAGCGCAGATTCAGCCATGGACTCCTCACCAACTTTGGCGCAGTGGCGCACAGACTGAGCCGCCGGGGGCAGCTGTCCCAGAGCGTGCGGCTGCCCACCTCAGACACTTCCAATGACCAAAGGATACAGGTTACAGACAAGTCGGCCGTTTCTTCATTTCTACCAGAGTTTCCCCTGCGTGATTTCCCTGGACAGAATCGATTCCAGGTAAGGCCTTGACAATTACAAACACAGGTTGCAAGTAAAGAAAGAAACCGTAATCTTGTATCTATAGGTGCTGGGATTCATTGCAAAAGGATCATTTGGGCCTATATTGAAGATTAAAGATGTTTCCCAAGACAAGATATATGCTGTTAAAGTAAGTGGTTGGTTTGTAATAAATAATATCGAGGGTTCTTTTAAGAGGTGGCTAAATATTATGTCGGTGGGTTTTCAGGTTTTACCAAAGTGCGTGATAATAAATCGTGGTGCATTGGATCAGTCAAAAGAAGAGGTAATCATTCAGGTATGCTGGCTTAATCATTCTTGTGGGTACAGTCTGACTGGCAGGATTTAAATGAGAATATGAATGTGATAATTATTCAGTCAATTATTCCTTAACTTACAAATCATCTTTCACCATCAGCACTTTTATTTTCACTGAATGGACTTACATTTCAGCGACAGCTCAAACACCCATTCATCCACAGCCTTCAGGACTGCTGGCAGACACAGCACCATCTCTTCATTAGTGAGTTAATACAGTCAAATACTAGACTATTGCTGTCCTTCTAACCTTTGATTCAGAATGTCACACATACTGTGTCATTGTTAGTGCCTTATAGTTATTTTCCCAGAGTCTCCATTTGTTCATGCATCCTTTATGCATTCATTTCATTACGCACAGTACTGGTTTATTTTTAAATTGTATGCCTTGTATGTTGTTAGTGCATGACTACTGTGGCATGGGAGACCTGCACACCTGCTGGTTACTACAAAGAAGGTTCGAAGAAGATGACATCCGGCTGTTTGCTTCAGAGGTGGCCAGTGCACTGGGTGAGGTGAGTCACTTTTCAATTAATCAACAAAATATAACTTTGTTTTTTGTCTTCTTAGGATTCTTGCATGATTTGGGTATCATTCACCGAGACATTAAGGTTGGACCTTTACTGAACACCAGAATATTTATAAATAACGTATAATAATGATGATGTTTTATTGCACAGATGGACAACATCCTCTTGAGTGACCATGGTTTGTATCAATTCAAACTTGTAATTGCTATTAGCTTTGGGGGAAATACTACTACTACCACTATTTTTTGTTTAACTTCCTCCAAAAATCCTAATCCAATAATGGTTTTATTTTTGATTCAGGTCATCTTCGCCTGTCTGATTTTGGACTGTCACGTCGTTTGAAGTGTGGAGGAAGAACATTTACAATATGTGGCACTATTCAATACATGGGTACTATTGAAGATCACTTATTTATGTGTATAACTGCTTTGTTCTCATCAAACCCATTTCATTCTCAGCTCCTGAAGTCCTAGGTGGAGGTCCGTACAATCATGCAGCTGACTGGTGGTCTCTCGGTATTATGCTCTATTGCCTGGTAACAGGAGAGGTAAGAGTACTTCTTAAAAAGCCTGCAAATGCTGTTGACATTGAACAGTCACAACTGAATTGATGTCATTAGTTTCCAGTGCCTCCGGATTCGGACCACATCGCCATGTTGAAGAAGGTCAGGCAGTGCCCTTACATCATCCCAGATACATGCAGCACTGCTCTTACTGTGCTACTTACTGAGGTGTGTACATCTCTTTTTGAACAGGTCCAAGTTTTACGTGAGCAAAATATCTTTGTGTATTTGTGTTTACAGCTTCTGTCCAAGAATCCTGTGAACCGCCTCCGTAATCTTGACAGCTTCCAGATTCAGGCTTTCTTCAGAGGGACGTCGTTTGACTCTGAAATTCTGCATAATTCCCCGATTGAGATCATTCTTAAACTCAGAACTCATCCAGAGTGGTCAGCCAAAGCAATGCGAGGTCTTACAGACGACTATTTGAAAAGCTTTGACTGTAACAAAGTCCATCACTCACAAACATATCATTCTGGATCCCCATTGTTGGCCCACAAGGATGTGGCCCTTTAAATATAATATATAAACAGCTTTGCTATGTATTTATTTTCTCAAGAATGCATTTTTATTGTAAAAAAATTGTTTTAACTTAACATACAATAGTGCAATTTTGCATAATTTATGCCATGTGTTTTTTGCTGCACTGTCTTGATATGACCTATTTAGAGGCACCCTTACCAAACCGATTGAGAACAACCTTAATAGGACAGAAATTGAGGACCGTGTTATTAAATATTTTAATTGAGCAACAGAGGAATAGTCAAGGTCCCAATAGAGGGCGTCACGTATAATTGCTGAACTTCTTTAAGCAGCCTATATTTAAATCTGCCCCTGCTGCTGCCAAAGGACATTAGCTCCCTCTCAGGCCCATGTCTTTGATAGGTCTGTTATGACTCGTCCATTGACCCACATCTCATTCAGACACACTGACCCACAATTCAAGGAGTCTTCTCATCTCATAATAGCTTTTTCTGTAGACTTGCCTACCCCACAATATGGCCACATTACTACGACATTGCTGCAGGGACTTTCCATAATGTCAGCGTTCCGTGTTATTTATTTTGATTCACTGGTGAAGATAAAGAACATGGTAAATGTATACTGTCCTCATTCTAAACAAACTTTTTTCTTATCTCTTTGTTCCACACACTATCAGCTCTTACTATCTACTTTATATTTACATATGATTCCTGTAGTTTTAAAAGGGCATTGCGCAAATTGCCTGGTGTAAGTCTAAATTACTACAATTACAGGTCATTGATTTATATATTTTTTTTCAATATTTGAATGCATTTCATGATGTATTTGTAATAAACATTTGGTTTAATGGTTATGTTATGTTTTAAGAATGTAAATAGTTCAATATTTACTGATTTTATTATTCCAACTGTTGCTGTTATTATTGCATATTATAAAAAGACAGACCTATTTTGAACTTGACTAATTGCTATATTAGATTAAAGCCCAGAAGCCTCCAGGTCCATAAATTGCTCTGAGACGTAAAGACTCCAGAGAATTCAAGGGTGAGGATCAAAGTATCAAGAGACCAAACATTTCCTCAGGGAATGCTTTTCCTAATTAAAAAAGAAATAGCTCATGGTAAAGGGCAGTATGATGGGAACAAAAACTTAGTAGATAGGTGCATTATTCACAGAGCTAAATATGGAGCAAACTAAAGTGGACGATACTAGATGCAGTGACTTGAAAAGTATTAATTCCCCATGAACTTCTCCACATGTTGGAATGCCCCAGCGAGAAACATCATTTGATTATTTTTTCTTTTTCTAAAGACCACCACAAAGTGAAAATTGCGTGCCCAAATTGTGTATTGGTCGTTTCTTTGTTTGTTTTTAATAGCTCTTATTTGAGAGATTTTTTGTATGCATTGTTTTTTCATGTGTTTTTATTCATATTTATTGTCTATGATCATATACTGGTGGAACTAGTTTGTACTGCAGTGGTTATACTGTTTGCAGCACTTATAAATGTGCTAAATTTGTTAAAGTGGATTAAGTTAGATTTAAAAAAAAATTGCAGTATTCAGCCTCCTTGCAACAAATGGCCTTAAGCATTTTCATAACAACTGATGAATAATCAAATGTGAACCTAATACAACTATTAAGTAGAGTGGATCTGAGTGTTATGTAAGCTCACTAAACAGCATCATGAAGTCCCAGGAGAACACCAGAGAGGTCAATAGGACAACATCCCTCAACACATAACAATTCAATTCAGACCAATCCAAGCAGGAAATAAGTGTGCACTGAAGCAGAACACCATCTGGACAGTTGAATATTCTAAACTGATTCATATATTTCATTATTTGGGACTAAAGTGGGCGTTACAGTCCCGCCTTGAGGTGTGAGGGAGTGACCTACATCAGCTCGATACAAACTTAAGCCGACGAAGAGCTGCTGTCAGTGCATCACAGATCTGGATGAATACAATTGTTCTTCTTTTCACCAGGTAAGACCATTTGAAGTTTTTATTTTTTCCATTTTAGATATCGTTCACACATTAAACACTGCTATCTGTCACTATTCCTGGAGGCCGATCCATTTTTTCACAATTTTGGACAGATTTGGAGAAACTATTGATCAAGAACGTAAATTACTTTGAATAATAATAACATCAAAACATTTCTAATATATCAAATAAATGTATGGCTTCTCCGATCATCTATGTTTTTATGTACCTTTTCTCCGTCACTCTTCTTGGCTACATGCGTTCTGCTTGAGAATATAAAGTTATATTTGAAATATATATGTTTTGTTTAGTAGTTATTTGTATATCCTTGTATATCCCGATACCTTCTGTATACTTTATCAGTAACATAAGGATTTCTTTTGAGGTTTTTATACGCACAATATGACACTAAAACACATTTCCTCGTTCCGTTATGTGCCTTATTTTTCTTCAACCCATAAATCGCAGATATAGCCCAAATATTTCTAAGGACACTGAATAATTAATTGCTTTGAATTTAATTTTCTGATTATTGCTCATGCAGATTTTTCAGGATTCAGGATGCCACCATCACTCTCAGAAGCACAGAAGAAGGAACTGCACGAAACAGCCCTACGCATAGTTTGTCCAGGGAAGGGAATCCTGGCTGCAGATGAATCAGTTGGTCAGTAGCTTCTCCAGTACCATAAAGATTAATTTTGTAAATGCTGTATAGCTGAGCAGGGCTGATTGTTGCATCCTCTGACTGTGCAGGGAGCATGGGAAAGCGTCTGGCGCAGGTGGGAGTGGAGAACAGTGAGGAGAACCGCAGGCAGTTCAGGCAGATCTTGTTCAGCGCTGACGATCGCATCAACAGCTGCATTGGAGGAATGATCTTCTTCCATGAGACTCTGTATCAGTACACGGACGCTGGAGTGTCCTTTGTCAAAATGATTAGAGACAGAGGAATCATGGTTGGTGTCAAGGTATGTGTATTGCAATAGGTATTCAAAATGTTCTTTGAAGCTACTGTTGTTACTCTCTTATCTTTTAAATAACTTGATAGGTTGATAAAGGTGTGGTTCCTTTACCGGGAACTTGTGGGGAAACTACTACACAGGGTAAATCACACACACAAAAATCACAAATGAATTGATATATTGAATTAAATAAACTTTGTGTTTTTGGAGGTCTGGATGGGTTGTCAGAGCGTTGTGCACAGTACAAAAAAGATGGAGCTGTTTTTGCAAAGTGGCGTTGTGTGCTCAAGATCAGTGACACCAACCCTTCCCAACTGGCTATTTCCGAAAACGCCAATGTACTTGCACGTTACTCCAGTATTTGTCAGCAGGTCAGACTTTTGGGATGATTAACTTTTCAGTTTTATGATATAAGCATGGTTAAGTATCACAGGGTCCAGATGATTCCTTATGATACATGACTTGAAATACAATGTCACAATTGTGTAATACATTTATTAATGGAAAATATTATATATATCCTGTAGAAAGATTATTAGATTATCATTACAGATGATAGAACTGACAGAAGATTTGAACCCATCAACAGTGTTCATTGTAGAAGTTGACAGCAGCAGACATAAAAAGTCTCCTGAAGCAGCATGCAACTTATATCACACAAGATATTAGTTATGGATCACTATTCAAATTAAATATAACATTTTTTCTCCATTTAGCAAGGTATTGTGCCCATTATAGAACCAGAGATTTTGCCGGATGGGGATCATGATCTCAAGCGTTGCCAGGCAGTCACTGAGAAGGTGAGTCTGATTGTTTGTAAGAAAAGTGTGTACATTTCTAACAAAAGCCTTCCTTGTGTGGAACTTAGGTTCTGTCTGCGGTTTACAAAGCCATGTCAGAACACCATGTATACCTGGAGGGAACTCTCCTCAAACCCAACATGGTCACAGCGGGACACAACTGCCTCACAAAGTACACCCCAGAGGAGGTCGCGATGGCGACTCTCACTGCTATCCGCCGCACTGTCCCTCCGGCAGTAACAGGTAGTGTGACCATTGACATACTTGATGGGTTTTAGTTGGAGGACTTTTCACTATTCTGACAATAGATTTTAATTAAAGATGTCACGATAATTGCCTCATTGTTAAATTACGATTATAATATTACATGTTTGCTGTGCAGAAAGTGTCCCGTCCTGGAATCAGGAGCATAATGGGTTTCTATAACAAAGTGCATTCAATATTGTTGACAGTGTTTGTTATGTTTTTAATGTTACATTGCACAGTATATTGTTGTAGTTGGATGTTTATCAAGAACAGGCCAAAAAACATGTTTTCTAACCTACAGGAATAGCTTTTCTCTCTGGTGGTCAGAGTGAGGAGGAGGCCTCGGTCCATCTCAATGCCATCAACAACTGTCCTCTGCCTAAATCGTGGACTCTAACCTTCTCGTTTGGGCGTGCGCTGCAGGCCTCAGCACTTAGAGCCTGGAGAGGACACAAAGAGAATGAAAAAGCTGCTACAGAACAGTTCATCAGAAGAGCAGAGGTTTGTAAAAAATCTAAATAAAAGTTTTATATGCTGCATACATCTTGTTAAACATGATTTCAATCCACAGATTAACAGCCTTGCATGTCAGGGCAAGTACACGGGAGATAACCATGCTGAGTCTGGACAAATCTATGGGTCCATCTATGCATACTGAATAATGCGATTACTTTAATTTATGCATTTGGAAAAAAAAAAATATATATAGATGTATAAATGTGTGTGTGTTTTACGTTGGTGGAAAAAATCAAACATGGTGATTCAAAGATGTTTTATTATGAAAAAACAAAACAAAACTTAGAGAGCTTTGTAAAATAATACTTTAGGCTTATTTCATTTTAAATATAACACTTTTCCTACGATAACTATAGAATATGCAATCAACAATGTAAAAACTGTTAAAAGATCACTTAATTCATCTAAGGTACTATTCCATATAATACTTAATTACTAAAATAATCAAAACTATGCATACCATCCAAGAAATTACCACTTTCCAGAGACATGAATCTTGTAGTACTGACTTGTAGTAAGTGGACCAGGCATGGACTAAGGACTGCGGACCAATTGCAGCCCTCCTTGCTAACCCAAAGTAGTCTTTGAGATCATAAACACAAGTTCACTGTGTCATCCAGCCAACTTCAGCTTCAGCCAATATAGACATGATGTACATGTAAGGCCTCAGAATCTCTTGCATCCTTATTTATTTGTATCCTGACGTTTGTTTTTCATTGTGTCACTAAATTCCTGTAAGGGCGCGACTGTAGCTGGTGAGATGGTTATCTGTCTTTTATCCAACTGCAGCTACATTAAAACTAATACACTGGGGTTGTCAGCCCCTGTACAAACCTGGTGAACCAAAGCGGTCATCTTAATAAAAGGCTTGGAAACCAGTGGAAGCCTAAGACATGACTTTTCACAAAACTCAGTTAACATTAAAATCTTGAAAATAATGGTAGTTATACACAAAAGTGCATCTGAGTTTGAAAGTTTTTTTAAATAGATTTTTATATATTTACTTCTCACCACCTGCAGAGGGTCAGTGAGGGGCTGGTGCTATGAGACTTGGGTGGCATCTCTGATTGCCACCCCCCTGACCCAGAAATGGATTAAAGGGCAGAAAATGGATGGATGGATATTTACTTCTTAGATGTGATATGGTGTTTTTTACAGGAACCGTGCACATCAAAACATTAACCCATCATTGATTGTGATGTAAGGGATGTAACCATGTGAACAAATCCTCTAATGTAAATCAATTAATAAGAATATGTTTGATTAGTTAAGTGAATCATTAACGTTTGTTAGAACCTGTGCCACTCCTTTTTTATCCATTGTTGTAATGTCATTACTTCAACATATTTTCACTTTTATTCATAAACTGACTTCATGTTTGTAAAACTCATCCTACTAATAAGAAATTAAATCATAAAAACCTGTCAGAGGCACTTTAAAGGTTTTTGATCCCTGTATATCATGCAAAATAAAGGTAAAGGTAAAGATTGAACTAAGTTTTTGGTGTCATTTTTTCTGAAAATATGCAGCCCGCTTTCTCACATTCCCCCAAAGCCCCTGGTAACCCCTGATTACTTTGATGCTTTTATTTTTTAATATCTAATTTTAATAGTTTAACATCAACAATGGGGTTATGGTTGTTTTTATGCCAACCATTACAATGCTGGGGCTACAGTGGCTCAGTTGGTAGAGCATTGGCCTTTTAGCCTGGAGATTCCAACTGATGTCTGCTGTCATTGTGTCCTTGGGCAAGACACTTAACCCCACTCTGCCTGAAGCTCCTGCTGAAAGATCTCAGCTCCTGTGGACTCACCACCTGCAGGAGGATCAGTGAGGGGCTGGTGCTATGTGTACTGGGTGCAGCTCTGACTGCCACCCCCGACCCAGAAATGGATAAAGGATGAATTTCTTGAAGGATGAATTTCAATGATTTAATTTTTTTTTTCCTTATTTTTTTACTTAGGTGTAACCTAAACATAAATGCTGTACGTTCTTTAAAAAAATAAATGCACTAAGTATTGCAACTTGTATGTATGTAAGCGTATGTATACTTTACTCATAATAAATGCCTAAACCTGAGCATTATGCACTTCAAATTCTGTATTACACCACTTATTACAAATCATTACGGTTCATGTTGTATGTTTATGTTAAAATTATCTTTA
Source organism: Knipowitschia caucasica (assembly GCA_964034765.1). Classification (NCBI taxonomy): domain Eukaryota; kingdom Metazoa; phylum Chordata; class Actinopteri; order Gobiiformes; family Gobiidae; genus Knipowitschia; species Knipowitschia caucasica. The sequence continues at coordinate 13,018,783 of OZ035832.1, forward strand.
AAACAGTGAATGGATTAAATGTAAGGGGCGCATTTTGTATCTGGAAGAATCCAAACAATTCTATTTATGGGGTTTTTTTTTGCCTGTAAATACAACATTTTTAGCCTGGCTCCAGCCGAAATTTAGACGGGGCCAGGCTAAACATTATTTACAATCAAATGAAAATTAATAAAAGAAAGGAAAGAACTGATATTGTCTAAATGAGCTGCCGCGATTGTAATAAATCATACACATCTATGTTTTAAACGAACAACGCTGCGTCACGTGACAGGCGCACTACTTTCTCTAGCGGATGTACTGCGACGCCCCAGTGTTTCCGGTGCACATCGGGCTGTGGACCGTGGTGGCTACAACGGTGTGCGCCTCGGTTATCTCACAAACTGAGTTTTAAATTTGTATTACTCATTTTAACCCAGTTATGTCACCTGGAAATTGCATCTGACGTTAGGCAAGTTACAGTTTTCTTCGCCTGCTTAGCAGATTTAGTAGGCGCAAGCCGTTTGTCTTCACGCGCACGCTAAGCTTTAGCCAACATGTCTGGTGTTGTACGCGGCCCCGCTGGGAACAACGACTGCAGAATATATGTAGGAAATCTTCCTCCTGATATTCGCACTAAAGATGTGGAAGATGTGTTTTATAAGTACGGCACCATACGAGACATTGACTTGAAAAACCGAAGAGGAGGTCCGCCCTTTGCGTTCATTGAGTTTGAGGATCCTAGGTAAGTGGGCTCGAGCTAACAATTAGCTAGTTGACGTTAGCGGTTAGCCGTTGGCTCCATGAGACCAACTGCTTTCTTGTTAGTTCCATTACTGCAATCCAATCCGGTGCATTCTATATCAATCACTGTTTAGCACTGTTTAATATAGGTGTGTCTTTGACCACAGACCAAGGCTGTTCTGGTCTTTAAGTTGCATTGAATAATTAACATACAATGTTGTATTTCAGGGACGCAGACGATGCCGTGTACGGTCGTGATGGATATGACTATGATGGGTACAGACTGCGTGTGGAGTTTCCCCGCAGCGGCCGAGGTTCCAGGGGAGGTGGAGGAGGAGGAGGTGGTGGTGGTGGCGGCGGCGGAGGTGGTGGAGGTTTCGGGGGGATCGGAGGTGGTGGAGCTCCTAGAGGCAGATACGGGCCTCCCTCCAGGCGCTCTGAATACAGAGTCGTCGTGTCTGGTAAGCAACACTAATAATATTGGGATCTCTGATTCCTGTTGTAGTTTATGGCAATTGCTTTTTAAGTCACCAGTGAAAAATGCAGGTTTTGATTTATTTCCATTATTCAAAGAAAAACTTCTTCCAGGTCTTCCACAGAGTGGCAGCTGGCAGGATCTGAAGGACCACATGCGTGAAGCAGGAGATGTGTGTTATGCTGATGTTTACAGAGATGGGACAGGAGTGGTAGAGTTTGTGCGCAAAGAAGACATGACCTATGCTGTTCGAAAGCTGGACAACACCAAATTCCGCTCACACGAGGTATGTTCACTGATTTGATCAATTGTCATGGGAACAGTTCTTTGCTTTATTGGTGAGTACTTGCGGGGATAAAATGCAACAGGTATTCAGTAATGGCATATCAACCGGAGCATTGAATGTTAGCTTTTCAATGTCAAGTTCTGTTGTGTCTTGTCCCAGGGAGAGACTGCTTATGTTCGAGTGAAACTAGACGGCCCTCGCAGCCCCAGTTATGGAAGGTCACGATCTCGCAGCCGCGGAAGTAGAAGCAAAAGTCGCAGCGCCAGCCGCAGTCGCAGCAATTCCCGGGGCAACGGCAGAGGATCGCCACGCTACTCGCCACGCCACAGCCGCTCTCGCTCCCGATCCTAAGCCGCCTACTGTTTTCTTCTTTTTAGTGTTGATACCCTCCTGTTTTTACCTCTTTATTTTCCAGTTGTCTGCTATGAGTTTTTCTTTTTATCTCCCAGTGTTGTGGATATCTCCTCATTCACCTTTTCTTCCTTTTGTCAATTCCCCGTCCCCCCTTTCTGTCCCCAGTTTTTTTTAACCTAACAACTTATGCTGTTTTAACTGCAAAAATGTTGAGTGCAAATAAGCAACACTCAACTTTTTTGCATGTCTTTTGAAAAGTTTTTTATTTGAATGGCTCATTATTGGGGTGGGTCATGTTGGTTGGAAGCCCGGTGCTTAACTGCATTTTAACCTTGTGTCTTCCTTTAGAGTTCTGCAGAAAAGGATTAAAGTGATTTGGAATAAACCATTGTGGAGCACATTTCATTTGTATGGTCAGGATAGGACATCTAATTGAGGAGCAATCAGGTCATAACAATGGTATGGTTCATTCATAAATCCATTGCTTTAATAGGTTTGTTATCATGCATGTCATACTTACTGAAGCCATATGTGCTGTACTTGTTAAATATGATACTTGCTACTCTGGCTGTTGACAGAATAAGCAGTCCTAGAACAAGTGTGTTGTGATGTAAGTGTAACATCTTTGATGCCATATGTAATATCTGAACTTTTTGATACTCATGACCTGTTCTCAAATGTAAATTGTTCAATGTCAAAATGGTAGTAAATAGCTTTAGCTTTTAAAGTGCTCAAAATGGAAACATTAAGGTCCATTATTCGTACCATTCTAACAGTCTGCCTCTGATTTTCTTCCTGGTATTTCAAGGTTTTGATTGGAGGAACTCAGTGGATCCCAATCCTTGGAGCTGGATGAGTGGATCGATAGGACAGGGATAGGCTGGAGGGCAAGGATGGATGCACGGATCGGGATCAGTTGACCAGGATTCAAATCAGTTGATTTCAGAACAAAATAATGGATCCCCTGAACAGTAGACTCATCTAAAAGTTTCAAAGTATAATGGCTATATATTAGAAGAAAACGAAACAGAGGACCAGGAAGTTGGATCAAAGGATGGAGTAGTTGGATCAAAGGATGGATTCGTAGATGCCTGGTATGAAAAATACAATTTTGGTTGGTTGGGAATGGGTTTATTTGGGAGTAGTTTGTAAATTCATTTTTTTTGCAGCATTTTCAATAAAACTACAAACGTTTTTTGTCTCATTCTTGCCTTATTGTCTGATATATTACATTGGGTAAAATATATGCTAAAATATCTTTACTGTAGATACATAGTGAACGCATTATAAACCTATGTGCAACAAAGGGCTGATTCCCCTTTTATCTCAGTCTTTGGTGTAGGCCACGAATGATGCATTGTGGGTTGAAATAAGATGCCGGCAGAAAGAAGCAGGAGAAAAGGCTGCACTTCGCCAGGAGGCTGCGGCTCCGCCAATAGTAGCGCGCATCATGCAGAAGAGGGCGGGGAGCTGTTTGAGCGCAGCACCGACTACCTACATGCTTATTGTGTAAATCTTTTAAAAGCAATTACAGACCGCATTATCAAAGCTTCCCCGAGCGAGCTTGAAATTACACGTTTCTGATAGAGGCGCACGGCTGTGTCACAGTAAGGTGAGTGGGCGGATTAAAAAGGCGACACAAACTTGCATGGTTTGACACATTTGACTTCATCGTGTCTTGCGTTACTCTACGTTGTTGTCTTTCATTTAAATAGTAGCTATTCAAGTTCAGTTTAGAATAAATTATGAACAACCCGTTTTTCATCGGATCGTTTCACAGTGGTTCATTCACAAAGCGACATCGATAGACACTTTCCAAGCCTAGATGCTCCTTTTATTGAAGAGAGATTTTGCCAGGTAATTTAACTCCACCTGTATCAACTTACACAGCCAATCTATGTGTATTCCCTGTCGTGTCCAAACGGGACCTGGAGTGCCTTGATTTTATGTGATAATTGGCGCAAAAAGGGACCACATTTTAAGGGGCATGCGCACAGATGGTTCCTGAGTGTCGCTGTTAACACTTCGGCCTACACCCCCAGATCCTCTCCACGTGTAGTGATAATTTCTGCACTCTCTTGTCGTCACCAGCCACCACCATCGTCTTCAACATGACTGACAGGAAGGCTGTGATCAAAAACGCTGATATGTCCGAAGACATGCAGCAGGACGCTGTGGACTGTGCCACTCAGGCCATGGAGAAGTACAACATAGAGAAGGACATTGCAGCGTACATCAAAAAGGTGATAAACATGGCTACGTAATGACATGCACACTCTGCAGAATTATGCCAAAACTAGTTGATGGTAGTCTAGTCTTGGCATCAGCCTGTGGTCAGGACGTTATCATCAAACCCATGGATGGCACATTTTGCAAAGAAAACTGTTTCTCACAAACGGAGATAAAAATAAACCATCGACAAGCATTAAGTGAATTCCTCCTGTAGATTCTCAAAAGGGGGAGAGACTTATAGAAACTGTTAACTCTAGGATGTCATGCCCCCAAAATTAAAGCTTGATTTGTTCATTTTATTTTCAAATCTATTGTGGTGCTCTATTTGCACGAGATTTTATGGAACGCATACTCCACTAGAGATGGAAGTCTTGAACACTGCTGTGCGCAGTGAATCTCAAGAAGCTGCTTACTTTTTCCATTTGAGGCGTCTTTGAGTGTCCTGAAAAGCGCTATATAAAACCAATGCATCGTTATTATTATTATTATTATTATTAGAATAAAACTGAGATCACTTTGTTAATGCATTTCAATGTATTATATCACATTAGGTGCACAGCTTTTGTAAAAGTGCTATTTGAACTCAAAAGTATTTCCATTTTTAATGAGTTAACATTAACATTGTTTTTATTCTTCTTTTTGTTTCAGGAATTTGACAAAAAGTACAACCCAACATGGCACTGCATTGTCGGAAGAAATTTTGGCAGCTATGTGACTCACGAGACAAAGCATTTCATTTACTTTTACTTGGGCCAAGTGGCAATTTTGCTTTTTAAATCTGGGTGAGAGCTTTGCAATATGTTGATTGAGTATCCATTATTAAAAATGCACTGGTGGCTGATGTCTCCCATACACTGACAATGACATACTAAAACAATGCAAACAATGCAAACCAGCCGTGCACAGTTGCATGGACTATACACTATTGAATATATGTTACAGTAAGTTTACTTTTAATTAGTTGCTATTTAAATGCAACTAAAGTAGTATTTTGTTATTGCTGTTAAATTTTAGGTTGTGGAAAAATATGGCCCTTGATTGTATAATAGGAAAGCATAGAATGTATAGGTGCATCTGCTTTCCCATTTTAAAAAACCCCTTCCTTTGGGCTCGGGGGTGAAATAGTCCTGTTTGCACCAGTTACAACATTTTATTAATCTTTACAAAACCTGGATTAATAGTGGACATATAAAGCGGTTCCTTAACTGAGCCGAATGTTCATTTTACTACAGTTTTGGTATACAGTCAATGCATGTGATGATGATTCATTTAGGTGGAATAGTTATACACTGGATAAGCAGTTAAGCACACTTGAAATAAAGAGTGTGGCCAAACAACATCCAATGTCCATACAGTACTTTTGAAACGTTTCACTGTGAAAAGAAATGGCTCCTTCAGACCAATGCCTGTAATATAACATACAGTTCATCTCTACAGTCACATGGATGCATGTATGGCCTTATGATTTTACTGATATTTCAGTTTATGGATATAGTAATACTTTGTTTATAATGACTATTATTTCAGTGGTTGTTATATAATACAGAAAATTATATATTTTGATGAATGTGTCTTTCAATCTGATTTATTTAATAGCCTTAGTCGCTAACGCTTTGTTGCAATGCCAATGTTGACTGCCAGATGAATAAAATACAATGGCCTTCTATGATGAGATTGATTAATTGCTTGTAGATGGACCTCATGTCTTGTACATTTTAAGATATATTTTGTCATGTCAGTATTTATATTGTTTAACAGTGGATTTTCTAGAAACTGCTGTGGTTAAGAGCTGAGTTAGTTGAACCACCACACTGGGTGGCTCTAGCACCATAGCTTAAAAGTAGATCTTTACAACTGACCTTCTTGAAAAAGGTCATCCTGAAGTAATGTCGATTGTAAAATGTATTAGTATTTTGTTCTGGCATGTACTTTTTGCTGTGTTTGTGTAGGAGAAGTTCAAATGCTGTTACATTTGCACAAATTGTGTGCTTAAGTACTATTGCACTTCATTAGCGTTATCCAGTAGGTTGCTACAAAACCAAAACCATAAACTCAAATAAAGATTTGTTGTTGACTTGTCAGAGTGTTGCATTTATTAATGTGGACTTTAAAAGCAACTATGATTATAAATAAAAACTCTGAATGTGAAGTTACCAAATCACTAAACAAGCATTATTGGTTTAGTGTTCCAGGTAAGCTGCCTGATTGTTTTTATTCTCCTGTGAATTAGTGCTCAAAGATCACAAGGCAACACTATATTGAAAGATTACTCACCAATACATAATTTATTGGCACAGACCGATGAAGAAATGTGATCCTTATATGGTTCACTGCTTTGTACAGACTGGTTTAAATGTTCTCTACAGTACAGTACAACAAGGAACAAATATTGGGCGGCACGGTGGCAGAGTGGATAGCACTCTCGCCTCTCAGCAAGAAAGTCCTGGGTTCAAATCCCGGTCGGACCAGGGCCTTTCTGAGTGGAGTTTGCATGTTCTCCCCGTGTCTGCGTAGGTTTCCTCCGGGTACTCTGGTTTCCCCTACCACTAAAAATATGTCCAATAGTTCTGGCATGCGCCTCCTGTACTGGCGACCCCGCTCCCATCTCTGTGTGGAGTGAGAGACAAATGCCCATAATTAACAATTGTAAACCGCTTTGAGACTCAGATCTGCAGTGAAAAGGCGGTATATAAATAAAAACTTACTTACTTACTTACTTACTAATATGTAAAATAATTTCTTCCTGCTGTTCATTCAGTGCAAACAAGGCATGCATCAAAGCCCTTACAGTAATATGTTTTACTTCCTGTACTGTGGATTTATCTCATCATACTGATCAGGCTTTCTCAGTCTTATTCTAAATCTATTCTACAATCCAGTCAGACATAAGTTAAAACAGTTTTCAACCACAGATTTAGGTTGTTGATGGTACAAAAGTTGAAATGAGAGTTAAAATATTGTTGTGTGATCAGTGCCAAAAATTAAACTTTAAGACTTAGAACAAATGTCTAGGCCAGTCTATCTGAAACAAAACTCACACCAAGCTCTACATCTTCTGTGTTATTACATATAATGGCCTTGAAAATTGGTCATTATATGACTGGTGACAATATTTAAAATAACATATGCTTGTTGACCATTAGAAATTACTTTCTAACATAAGAATAATATGGCAGGTTTGTGAATCTTAAACAAATAGGGATCTGGGAAAACCTTTGGACAGTTTTTAAAATTTCTTAAAATGGTTTCCCATGAAGATGAATTGGCACCCGCCCTTCAACTGAAATGGAATTCTGCAGTGAACAAACCAACCAAATTTGAGCATATCCAATCACTGTGTGCTACCCTGAAAAATGTCCATTTCAGTAATCTATCATCAGGTTGTTGCAGTGTTGAACCCCGTTCGAAAACAAAATAACAGTAATTTAAGCGTGGCTAAAAATACTCCATGAATGAATGAAGACCTCACTTCAAATCAAGGACAAGATGAGTCATGCTGTATGTGTTGGCAAAAAGGGACAGGCTGTGCTTCAATATTCAAATTCATAAGAATACTAGGAGAAAAGCCATTTCCATGAGTCCACAATGGTTAGTTTTCCCAATATCCCCCATGGCACAGCAATCTAATGTGGCCTTTGAAAATTACAAAATGAATGAGGCTGGAATGGATGAAGTACTTTGTGCTGTGACGCTTGTTGCCTACTCTCACCGATAATAACAGAGCAGAAAGGTTAAGAGCAATTTATGTCTAAGCCTATTTACCGCATTTTATTAATAACACTACATGTGGAGGCATTCGTGTTAATCTAACTTTGTGCTATTTAAACTTTGACAAAAACACAGAAAAACATACATTAAGATTGAATTAGTCTAGTTTATGTTGGCCTATCATATATTGATCGGAGATGATCCTTGTATAATTGAGCGCTTTTGGTATTTTTCCAAAGAAGCATAAACTAGAATGAATAATACACAATCTATATCTAGCTTTCACGCCCATGTAATCTTCCCACATTTCAGGGACATCCCACAACAGACCACTAGAGGACTGTTTGGAGCGCACAGTCAAAAAGTATCATTTACTGTATATCTCTACGTTATTAGGCTGTATATAGTATATTATGTATTTTTCTTTAGGTTTGCAATATATTTGTCCTTGTATAGGGCAGCCCAAGGCGACTGGCTGCAGGAGCAGTTTGTTCTAATGACTTCCCTTGGATAGATGTCTGTCGTGAACCTGCTCTACCCTGCGGGAAGTCTGTAGTTTTACCCCAGGTGTGGAATCACTAATATGCCATTAGGTTCATAATGGCCTATTGCGGACATTAGAAAAGGAACATTTCCCTGTGACCGTTGGTTAAATAGTTTTAGCAGAACAACAGCTACCTTTCCACCCTGGATGGAATGATTTCAAAAACACATACAAAAGTGTTGTGTCTATATTTATTAATCATTGCTATCAGAAAGAAGGAAAGGTTGAAAAAGGAAATACTTCCAGATCTCCAGCTGCATGAGGTGAAGTACCTATGGCCTTTTCTGCCCACTTTCTGATCTTAAGGTTTATATTTTTCATATCGATTACTATTAGACTAGATTCATATTTATTAATGTAAATACATTATGTTAAGGTGAAAACAGTAACATGTAACATTATTGTTGCATTGGTATCATTGGTTGGTGCTTCCCTGTTACTGGTCCAGTCTCAAAAGGCCTTATCAGAGCCAAACCCTTTATGGACCATCACCTCATAATCCTGTGCCTTTACTGCCATGTCTGAGCGCGGCTTTCAAGGATAAGGTAATCATCTTATCACAAAGACTTGATTTATAAAACTTCAATGTAATGAGGTCACTCTGTTTTGGAATATTAAGTGGCATTGTTTGAAATCACAACTTGCACCATGATTTAATTATTTTATTTAAGGTGTGACCTAAAATTTGAAATCCATCATTGCTTTTATAATTGAGTCTTACTTTCATCCCACCTGGATGAGTCGCTCTGAGGAATAAGAAGAGTGTTTCTGCGCTTTCTTGCCTTATCTGAGATCATATCCCGGGACTAAAGGCATGTGATGTTGGGCAATAAGGCCATAAAACAGGTCAACTCTTTATAAGGACCAGTGACTGGCTGCAGGGGAGCGACTTTGGCTCACTGCACAACACAAATATCCACTGTCCGCTAAAGCGGCGTGAGTCATGTGTAACTGTACAAATACTTTCACAGGAAAAGACATGAAAAAGAGAACAGTATATTTGATCTATCATAGCATAGCCACATGGGGGCAGTAGAAGCAGAAAATGACCTTTTCTGACCTTAACTTTTTGCTACTACATAAATAAAATACTAAATAATTGTATGAACTTTGCTAGACATTTCAATAAAGCAGTTTTTATTTAAAATCAAATGAAATAACAAGGCAACACGTTATATGGTATGTTCACCCTCCCTGCCCTGTTGTATGGACTGTATTGTTGTGAATGTCATCCAGAGATGTTTTATCTTGTCTAATTTAAATCAAACTAAAACTAACTCAGAGACACTTTTAAGACTTTTGTTTGAGGCTCTTAACGCCTAAGTTGCGCCTAACTTTCAAAACACAAAAAATGGAACAATGCAATAATGTCCATCTGACCAGCCTCCTGGTTATTAACTCATTGACTGTCAGCCGTTTTTGATGATTTCACTGATTCTCCACAGAATGTTATGTGCTATTACTATGTGAAATATGAAACCAGATTCTGAAAGATTGGTTTGTCTACTTTCATCAGAGGAAAATAAATTTGTTTTTAGCTATTTTTGTTCTCCTGTAATCCCCAGTGGAATAGAGGGAAGTTTGACAGAAATCACTAGTCTCAGACAAATACGTCAATGGCAGTCAATGAGTTAACTTATTATTCACTCTTTAAAAAACTTTCTGTAGGAGCAAATAGCATGTTTGATTTATGAAAAGTTATGGCAGCAATCAAGCCAAGCCATCTACCAAACTTATTCCTGTTCTCGATTTCAACTCAACAAAAAGTCCACCTCCACTGTGACCTCTGCAGTGTGACTCTGGTCGACATTTCAAGGCCCAAAACAAAATTCTCATTGATCCAAACTCCAAACGTATGATCAGTGGACTGTAACAGAGCCACAAACGTACTGATTTGTTTGAGCTCCTCTTTTATGATAGTATTGTTTTATGGTGGCATAGTGCACACAGGTGAACAGGCCTTGGGGAGAGGTAAGGTGTGTGGTGTGTACGCTCACCAGGGTTGCGGAGGGGTCACTGGCCGAAGCAGTCATACAGGTCCGGGACATTGACACCACCGCGTCCCCCCGTGTTCAAACGCACTCTGCATGACTGAGCCCGGCCCCAAACTAATGGGCCACAATTGAGAACCCGTTGTCCTCCAGAAAGCAGTCAGTGTGGCGTGACTCTCTGAGGCGATGTCTGCACACAAACACACACGCCCATTAAGTGCTCACCATTGATTTAACCGCACAGTGACAATAGAATTTACGTTGTGTACAAATTGATAAAGTTCTCCTTTCAATGGCATTTCTCGAGACAGTCATGGTGGGAAAGAAGCAATGAAGAGGACCTGGTGTCAAGGGTCGAAGTGACATTTTTTCCATGAGGATGCCTCTTGTGGTCAGGGTTAATGTGGAGTTAGAGGAACTGAGATGTGCGGATGAATTAATTTTAAGGATGAGCAGAGAAGCGTGGAGAAGCAGGGCCAGAGTCCAATGGTGCACAGAGGTGGGGGGGGGCCTCTCCGTGTGGGTCTATGGACAGTGACTTTTGACAGTCTACCTCAGCGTTCAATTATTTACAGATTAAAAGTAATACGGTTTGTTCACCTGCCAAAGCCTGAGAGATGCAAGATATTTGATAATATATAATATCATATATATATAGACTATCATATCTCTTCTCAACTTTTGCAGAAGAATGCCCTAATATAACCTTTACCATATAATTGGTGCTACTACTACTACTACTACTTCTACTACTACTACTACTACTACTGCTACTACTACGTCTACTACTTCTACTACTACTGCTACTACTACTACTACTACTACGTCTACTACTACTACTACTACTACTACTACTGCTACTACTGCTACTACTACTACTACTGCTACTACTACGTCTACTACTACTACTACTACTACTACTACTACTACTACTACTACTACTACTACTTCTACTACTACAACTACTACTACCACTACTACTACTACTACTACTACTACCACTACTACAACAACTACTACTACTACTACTGCTACTACTACTACTACTACTACTACTTCTACTACTACTACTACTACTACTACTACTACTACTACTACTACTACTACTACTACTTCTACTACTACTACTACTACTGCTACTACTACTACTGCTACTACTACTACTGCTACTACTACTACTACTACTACTACGTCTACTACTACTACTACTACTGCTACCACACTACTACTACCACTACTACTACTACTATACTACTACTACTACTACTACTACTACTACTCCTACTACTACGTCTACTACTACGTCTACTACTACTGCTACTACTACTACTACTACTGCTACTACTACTACTACTACTACTACCTCTACTACTACTACTGCTACTACTACTACTACTACTACTACTACTACTACTACTACTACTACTACTACTACTACTACTACTACTACTCCTACTACTACTACTACTACTACTACTACTACTACTACTACTACTACTACTACTACTACTACTACTACTACTACTACTACTACTACTACTACTACTACTACTACTTCTACTACTACTACTACTACTACTACTACTGCTGCTACTACTACTGCTACTACTACTACTACTACTACTACTACGGTGAGTCTTAATACAAACTATTACAAAACTTTCTCCTTGTTTTGGGCAACCACAATCTTAAAAACAATATTGGTGTACTAATTCTAACCCCTCTATTCTATTTCAATTTGATTAACATCAAATTGAATTCAAATAACATGACAGGTTGCAGAATACAATATTTGTGACAGTATGATAGAAATACTATAGGAAGCTTTGTAACGTTTATACATGGGGTCCAACATTTATAACATTCATGCATCTATTCAACGTTCTTCCAAGTACTGCATCCATCTCTAGGCTGATCACTCACAAGTTAAAAAGCGCAACAACAGAAAATGTTGAATCACACTGTATATGGAAATGACAATGGCTAAAATCTTTCTTTTGACTAATACATAATTGTGTATTTACTGTAGATGTATGTAAATGCAAAAATACCTATACTGTAAATATGATAATACATCATATTACAATCTTAAGAGTAATTCCAATTAGAAAGTTGAATAAAACAAGCATTATTATGTGTGTTATCTTTTCAATATTTGACTTGACATTGATCCCTTTTTGCTTCCTCTAAGTCAAGCCACACCAACATCGATTGGTGTATGAACTAAAAGGAAATGTGCTGAATCCTTTCACAGCAAGTTACACATTAACTGTTGGGAGAAAAAAAGAAATAAAACGAGCATATATACCTGGATGCGAGGAGATAACCTGCTACTGCATCTGTCAAAGCAGGCAAATAAAATGCTGACAGAAAAGAAATAATCTTGGCACTAAAGGTCATTGTAGCTACTGTCTCTGTGTTGTGTTAGCTGTTACTTTATGATCAACATGAATATGTCATAGAATTATGATACTCCATTTAAATTCAGTTATTGTTCAATAGAACAATCAGTCATCTAGAGTTCAAAATCAACAAAAACACAACTCCTGACGGAAGCCTTTTAAGAGCCAGACTGAGGCCTTAGTCTGGCTCTTAAAAGGCATGTGGAAACATGTCAATTATACTTGAAGCTGGGCTGCCTCAATTTCTATTTCATTAATAACACATTTTGCTAGTCCAAACTGATCAAAAGATTTGTAAAAATATAAGTAAAATGAACAAATTCGACCACAACATGATCGCTGCATAATATTAGAGCACATGCTATATTTTGCAAAAGCCCTGAGGCTACATGTATGTGAAAACTAGTGCTAAAACTGTTTTGAGAGCTTGTTTTGGTTTGAAAGTGAAGTTCCCCACCGTGGGACAAATAAAGAAATTATTAATCTTTAAAGAAGAACTCTGCACTTACAACTAAAGGCTCCTATAACTAGTAACAATGCATTCTATTGTAATTGACAAACAGATCTGTTCAATCCTTACTTAATCAGTAAAAGTTGAATTTGTCTCTTCTGCTGCATTGTCTGACACTCTGTTGCTGCTCTTACATATTATATATTGCTCTGGTCAGTGCCCTGTGTTGCACCTCTCATAGCTCTGGCTAATGGCCTGGGCGCATGCCTGTGCATTAAGCAGGCCGCTGTGAACCAACCCTTAATTGCGGAGGAAGCCAGGCAGGTAATTACTTCTGAATCTCTAATTGAGCAGACTGGAGAAAAGAAAAGCATGAGTAGTGAAGCGTCTTTAAAGCGTTGATGTCTAAATAACAGTATTTTTTTTATTCAACATATTGTAATGACAATAGGGATAATAGCACTGAGTTGAACAGGAAACCCTCTATGTTTACATACACAAAGTTCTATCCAAATGCAGAGACATTTATGGCCAAGAAACAAATGTCTGACTGTTTTGAATGCCTCTGCTGTCCAAAAATATGCAAAAAAAAACAAAAACTTCCCCAAAATTGTCATGATGGAGAAATGTTTAACCTGTGTACTTTTTGATACCATTCGTGGTGTATAATACTGTATGTGAGTTATGTGTACGGTTTGACTGCATACAAGGCTCTTTAAAGAAAGCCATCTCCTTCATATTAGTCTTAAAATTGGTTACAATTCAAATAATTTTTTAATGGCCCTGTATCATGGCAGCAGTTGTCTCGGAGGACTTTACAAAGTAGTCGCATTGCCATCAAAAGATCAGAGAATCAACGATTGAGCCCTGAAACCTATAAGAGATAGAGGACTACTGAAAATAAACTCTTTAATCACTAATGTGTGTTTAATCATAAATGAACAACATCAGGTAAGATTATGTATTCATAGGTAGCTATAGAAAGGTCCCTGGAGTCGTTTCTGCTATCCTGCTATTCACCTTTAGGGTTTATATTTCACACTTCAGATTTCAACTAAGAATAGCCACAAATGCTCAACATTATTGTTATGATATTGATTTCCTGCCCTAGATCATAGTCTATAACAGGTTATGGACACAAAACCCTAAATTGCATCAGACCATTCTTCAACATATTACAACCACAATGTTTCCTATTTTAGATGGGTATGTTCAAGGTAAGATAAGGTAAATATTGGATAAGGACATTTGAGTCTTATTTATTTCAGTGGTAGCAAAGGAAGAGTGGTTTGTCACCAGCTCCATGTGTGTTCGGTGAACAATCTTTGGCCCATCAGATTTATGACGCTGCATTGGACACACCCAACAAAGACCTGGCACTGTTTTTTTCTGAGCGATACAGGGTCATACGATATGGATATTATGGTAAACACAATTATCTGTACTGGGAGTTTGACAAGGGTAACAGAATCAGGTCATATGTTAATATCTGTCTATAAAACATGGACCAAGGTCAAATCACTGGAACATTCCTGGTGCTAGTTAAGGGGTTTCTAAACTTTTAAGACCAAGACCCACAGAATAACCACACATCTGCCCTGGACTCAGCAGCACTATTTACCAACACACAAAAAAAGAATAGAAAAAGAAGTGAACATGCTCATTCATGATTTCCTGCTTGGTTGTTCATCTTTTGCTGTTCTCAAAAGAACAAAACCCGGTCTGTCTCCATTGTCACAACTGCACTGCTATGCAAACTGAAGCACTGGTATGGATTCAAGGTGAATGCCAGGGCCATGCAAATCTATCTCTGTCTCTAAATAATCAATAACCAGAGGAAACCAGTTAATTTGGATAAATATCTCTTTTACATTATTTTAAATATTTATATATCTGACTCCATTTTGGGAAGGTATTTTTTATATTTTTGAAAGGAACATATGACTGGTTATTATCTACTGGCTAGGCCTGCCCACAGCTTTGATCCTACTTATGTTATTATTGCTGTTTAGTCTCATATGAACTAAAAAACAAGCTATTATTGTGAATAAACAAACTACTAAATTGATAATAATGATAATGGATTACGTGTGTATCAAATTCCAGAAAAAGCATTATTAACTTGTTTAAATGTGCATGTTTGTGTGATGTCATAGAGACAGCAGGTATATCTCATCTTGTGCTTTAGACAAAAGTGGCTGTGCTCAGATCCCTGAGTCAATATTGACCTCACAGGAGAGCAGCCGCAGCAGCTGGCCCGGACAGCCCCTGCACACAGAAACATCAAATCATATATTTGACAACTGTAGTCTCAAATCAACTCACTCTTACTGTATGCATACACTATCATTATAGATAGATAGACACTTTATTGATCTCTCGTAGGAGAAATTCAGGTGTCCAGTAGCAGCTGAAACAAATCCAAACATATAAACAAAACAAATAAATAATTCTAAAAGTATAGCTAACAATAATAATACAATACAATTATCAATTTCAGAACAACCAGTGTTGTCAGGTCACTCCAGTTTAATTAATGATATCCATGTATAATTAGGAATACTTACTGCATTAGGCAGTCAGTGCTAGAGATGTGTAAAACATCAGATAATGTATATCACAGGGAACAATCACTGAAAGCAAAATTTTTATGGATTGACACAATAACATTGAAATATTGTTGCAGTAATGTGTGTGATTTTTTGCACCCCCACTGTATATGAGAAAAGAGCACTCTCTCTTATAAACTGACAATAGCATGGGGAGAGGGTCTGCAAGTTGATCTGCTGGATGGAGAAGTGGAGGGCTGAGTTCCAGCTCATTTAAAGTCGCCACAAGAGAAATATTGTCCATATTAAGTATTAGCTTGAAAATTGTGCAGTCACTCAAAAACAATACTATTCCAACTACAGCTTTAACTTAACTTGTCAGTTAAATGTTACATCCCTACATTCCAGCTGTGGCATAAAAAGGCTTTAGAACACAGCACAAGTAACAATGGGCTCATGTTAAAGCCTTGTCTCTTTGACATTCTTTTAACATTATGTTTTTGGCGCTGTTTCAGTTAAAGACCGGGAGTATGTGTCTCGACTGTTGAGTAGAGGGGGGATATCTAAAGGGTCAAACTGCCCTCACAGCACAGGTAAAAAGTGTCATTATTTACCTTTTGTGCCTGGAATATTTCTGCCACCTGTCATCTTGGAAAACACAAAATGCATTATTGACTTTTGAACGACAATATCCAAGAAAAGACATTAATTCATTCTCAAACAAAACTAAGACAGAGGCTGTGATTAACAACTGAAACCTCAAAGCCACTCTGATCTGACATGATTTAACAAAAGAAGGAAAAGCAACGTTTTTAGCTATACACACGTACACACACACACACACACACACACACAAACACACACACACAAACACACACACACAAACACACAAATGCACACACCTTATGCAGTCAAAAGAATAACAAAATACTTGAAGCTTACGGCCCAGATTCAAGCGTACAGACAGACACACGCCCTGGTGCACGGTGCTTGTTGACAGAGCTAACAGTGTCCCAGGACGAGGCCAAAAAGAGAGCCCGCCACCTCCACACCGGGATCATGCACCGGTCATGTTTGTGATTTGGGAGGAGTGGATGGATACCAGCTCTCCATCACTTTCCTCTTCCTTATACTCAACAGGGATCACTCAGGAGCAAACAGGGAAATGCTATTGAGTGCTAAATCTGTGATCCATGGGCTGTCTGATCAAATCTTGTCGACCAGATAAAGATCAAAGTTGATGTTTCAGTCAGTGATACAATCAATGTAGTAAATAAGGCAAGGCAAGGCAAGTTTATTTGTATAGCACAATTCATACACAAGGCAACTCAAAGTGCTGAAGAAAACAAGAAAGCATTAAAATCATAAATAATCACAGTACATTAAAAGATAAAATCCCTCAGTTGTATGCACAGCTAAACAGAACTGTCTTTAACCTGGTTTTAAACATTGTCAGAGAGGAGGCCTGTCTCACATCTTCAGGAAGACTGTTCCAGATTTTAGCAGCATGAATCTGAAAAGCAGCCTCCCCATGTTTAGTTCTGACTCTGGGCACTAACAGGAGTCCAGTCCCTGTGCTCCTCAGAGTCCGGGCTGGTTCGTATGGTACTAACATGTCACTAATATAATTTGGTGCGGGGCCATGGAGAGACTTGTACACAAGCAGAGCTGTTTTAAAGTCTATTTTCTGAGCCACAGGAAGCCAGTGCAGAGACCTGAGGACTGGACTAATGTGGTCGTACTTCCTGGTTCTAGTCAGGACTCGAGCTGCTGCATTTTGAATGTACTCCAGCTGTAACCCAAATCTGCCCACGCATCTCCTAAAGCATTACTGTGTTCGCCTTATTAACAGATTACACATGATTGACGAGTTTGCCCGCTTTAGAGAATACAGCTAATACACAATGCTTCTAAAAATGCTTGTTAAATTGTTGGCATAAATACAATGTTTATTTGTTATTGCGATTTTGAGTGCATAAATACAAAATGTTTCAATTATTTCTGACGGGTACCACAGTTCTACTTACTGTAATGTGCCTTAACAAACTTAATAGTCTTATTAGCTCAGTTTGGTTTAGTTCTGGCCACTCCAACTTTGAGTGAAAAGCGCCATTACTTACACACTCACCAATTATTTTTGTCAATTATTTGTCAATATAGTGGGGGACACGACTAGCTTTGAGGGGTAAATAGGCACAGGTTAGCAGCCATAGGTCAGTCTACCCCAGGGAAGTTGTGACTACACCTCTGGATTAAAATGTCTGATGAATGGCCTCTGTCCGAAACATCACTACGTGGTCTGTAAATAAAAGACACTGATTGGGAGCAACATAGCTGTGCAGATTTTTTTCACTGTTTTCACGTTTTGCACCTTTTTAATCCAGCACCCTAGTCCAGACTACAGGAGTAAGGTCCAGATCACTCTGTGTAACGGCTCGTACCCGATGTGGCCTGAGACTCACGCACTTGCTCAACCTCGCCCTCTTTGTTTCAGCCTCTTCAGTACAGGTCACCAAAGAACTCTTTCAACCAAGTACAACCAGACCATAAAAACATACTGTGTGTCCCCGCGGCAAATACAAACAGGAATATTTTTTCTGAAAAAACAAAGAAAAAAACACAATACATAGTCAGATTAATGGAATAAAAAAAGCTAAAAAATGGCTAGTGATGTAACAGTATCAATAGCAATATTCGAAAATATTATAATCACAATGTACTAAGTTTAGTTTGGAATTAAGTTATTCTTCTTTCAGTAATTATTCTGCTTCCAAACAAATAAAGACAATTAATCTACTCTATTGTATTTTTTACAAAATATAAATTATCATCAATAATAAATATGACTATGATTTTCTCCATCATTGAGCCGACCTATAGGTTTGAGGACATCTCTTTATTTCAGGTTTTATTACACATTTGCATATTGGTTTGTGAAGAGAACTTAAAGCATTCTGGTTAGTTCTTGACTTTTCTTGCCCAATCCAGGTGTCATAGAACGGTGTGAAAGAGTAATGAACAGGACATGCTCCGTGCCACGCTTCAGTTCACAGCCACCTTTCACAACGGACGTGACAATCTCTGTTTTTGCTGTTATTTTTTGCTGTTAATCGTTGACAGATATTAAAATGGAAAATGTGAGTGTCAGGATGTGCTGATCTGTTGGTGCCATCTTTGGCTGTTTTAATTTGCAACAATGCATTCCTTTACGTTTTATGTAAGTTTCCAAATTTTACCTTTTACCTTACCTTATGTCTGCCCTAAATTGCATGTTTTTTATTTTGCATGGGTTTGTTGAGAGAAAAAAAGCTGTATTGTAGGTATTTGATGAAAGTATAGGTGTATTCAGAATGCTATTCTTTAGTAACTGTCTTTAGAATGAAATACTTTTTCTTTAGGTGGTATTCAGAATACAGTTAGATTTCATAAAAACTTTACCTTTAATGGTGTGTTCTGATGTATTAAATTCAATGTTATTTATACATATATTTTTGTGTGATGCAAAAAAACCAAACAAGTTGTTTTAATCCATTGCAGCAATTTTACAATATATTAATATTCAAATAGGCTTAAAAGTATTCCAAATATTTAGAATACAGAACTCTGGTTGAACCATATATGGGAATAAACTATAAATATATAATCATGTTTTCAGTATTCTGTATCAACATACATTTTGAAAGTATTCTGAGAGTAACTGTCAATAGATTTGATTTTGAAAACAATTACTTGAGAATATCAATGACATAGCCAACAATAAATCGAGAAATAATCAATATTATTTTAACAATTTAACAATTTTAACAACAATTTTATTTTACAAGCCAAACCATACCAAGCTAAATTATTATGCAACCTGTGTAAAGACCTGTGAAATTAGGACACTTGTCTCATTAAGATTCACAACTCACACATTTGTGACTGTATTTGATGTCTGCGCCATGCAATTAACTTATCCAATGCAACATTGCTTTTACAGCAAGGGCAAAGGGCAGAAAGAAAAGGTGTGCATCTAAGGAAATCTACCCACAGTAAAAACTAAAGATAAATGGAGTAATCAGTTCTACTGCCACAACCATAATGAAAATAAAAACAGTTGTAATGTCTTTGATGAAGCGTCATCCCAAATGAATGAGAGCTGCGTCACTGTACCGTTCTATCTGCTGCTTTTTGAACCGTAAATGGAAAGCACATTGTTAATAATATAATATTTATCTTGAAATTAGTGCTGTCCTCTTGCAAGTGTGAATAGACGTGACCTCATAGACAGTCAATGCATATGTGTCCAGGTAATGTTATGAAGTATTTCAGCTTATTACTAATGATCAACCAACGATACTACACTGAAAGATTACAGTTCTCACCAATAATTGGCTAAGATTCTTGTTGTAAACCTCTATACATATTTACAGAGGTTATTGCTGTCTATTTTCACTTTTTCTTTGGTGTTTGTTTACAGCCAGACAAGTGTGAACAACTTCCAAAGTTATTTTTTGTAATCCAAGAGTAACAATTCAAGTAAAATACTTCCCAATTATCTTAATTATTATAAACAATCTCCTAGAGTCACATCTAAATGTAGGTATACATTTTACAGAGAAGATACAACTTACATAATTTCAATTTGTAAAGTTGTATGGTAATTTTACTTCCTTCTCAAATGCAAAAATATGTATGTCTGTCACAGATCTCGGCCTGCTGCCTAGCCTTATATCTTTCCTATACTGAGAAGAGCTGATGTTTCACACTAAAAACAAAAACAAAAGGAAAAGTAGGAAAAGTTACATCAATCAAGCAGTACCCTTCTTGATAAATGCCAAAAGAAAACTAAAATGTCAAAATATAATGAGGTCTAAAAGTCCTCTGATCAAATGCCCACAATGTGAATGTAGATCTCGCCTTTCTTAAAAGCCTTTATGGCATTTTCGACAGGGTACAAAGTTCATGAAAGTTTTGCTGATAAGAAGAGCCAATAAAAGCGCCGGTGGAGCAGTGTAAACACGTCTACCTCGGCCCAGAGCGGCTCATTGTGCATTTACATAAGGCCCATCAGCCGGCCCACTCATTACCATGTTTTATATCCCCTAGCTGCGCCCAGAAAGAATCATGGCAAAGTAGCTCCATCCTCCCCTCAAAGGCAAAGTCGGATTTGTCAGAGCAGGTGCCAGCAGCGGTATAGACAACAGCTCTGGCCTAAAGGAGAAACTTTCTTATGACTTTTTCAGCCTGGTCCCTTCACTCCACTTACCCACAGCTTCCTATGTAAAGTTTTTGATGTTCTCCAAGATGGTATCCAGGCTGACATCTCTTCAGCAGGAGCTCCTGAGTGCACTGCTGGACTCTGGAGTGACCAAAGACGTGCTGATCCAAGCGCTGGACGATATGGACCCAAGCCCTGCGAGTTTCGGCGTCAAGCTGGAGTCGATGCCCATGTCTCCTCAGAGCAGCAAGATGAGCAGCAGCGACGCAGACTCCAAACCCGTCTTTCATCAGCTCACCAACGGCCACAGCAAGGCCAAGCTGTCTGGGGACGAGGGCTCCGAGGACGGGGACGATTACGACACGCCACCGATCCTAAAGGAACTGCAGTCTCTCAACACGGAGGAGGCCATCGAGCAGCGCGCAGAGGTCGAGCGCATGTTGGCGTAAGTAAAGAGTTTTTTTATTTTATTATTATTAGAATAGTTTACGAATTAAATATCCGAACCAAAAAAATAAAACAATAATAGTAAAAAGTACTCATAATGATAATGAAATATTGCCCGGAAAAATTATAACGTTGTCTGTTACGCCGAAACGTGAAATTTTGAGGTTTCCAAACCAACGCGTCTTGTGCTGGTTATAATTTTAAAATTATTGAAAATTGATTTGTATTCTTTGTTCAAGTTTTAACCTCAATCACTTTAAGTCAGTGAAATAAAAACATGAAAAAATAGACATAGTATTGATATTGTTGGCCTACCTAATTCCATATAATAATAGTAATAATATGAATATGAATAATGTATTATTATTATTTAATTTCATATTATTATTATTATTATTATTTGTGTCCAAAACATACCCACGTGGAGTAATGTTATTATTCATTTTATTCTATAAATCATCAACTGAAAGATACACAGTGGCGTGTGATTAGAATGAATGGAGATCTGGTTATTCATTGTCAAAAGTTATAACTAACATTTCCCACTTAACCCGCAGACTAATCGTAGGCCTCCAAAATAAACAGACGAGTGTAGATTTGCTCTAATTACTGATGTCAGTGTCGAAAGCCGCAAATCTCGGCCTGTTCGCGGTAAGTCAGTTTTTTTTTACACAAAATAGTTTTCTTGACGAAAATTTTGGAAACTTCTCTTTATTCTTAAGCCACCACTATTTGCTTGTTTATATAATGTACAATAATAACAAAAACAATAATAATGATGATAATAATAATAACAATAAAGATGATGATGATGATAGCAATAATAATATTAATGATAATAATAAGAATAATAGCCTAATGTAGGTCTTTTGCATTTTTAAATTATCCCGATTGTTCAAGACAAGTTGATAAATCGATACATAAAGCATTGATGTAGTTTGCATTTGTTTGTACTTTTTATGAATCGCTTTTTATTCTCTTTATGTGGTATTTACTTTATTGTACTATTCAAACACTTTATAGGCTATACTGAGGTGTGTTTTTACTTGACTAACCTTTGGAACTGCTGAGCCCTGTTGAAGATTTAGTGGTGGCTTTATAGTACAGTTTCATGTCAAGGCCATATACATTTACCCATATTTGATTTACAAACAAGACCATTCCATATAAGACTATTCCGAAGCATTGCATTACACGAACCCTAAAAGCAATAGCTGCATTTGGTATACTTTTGTGTTTTGAAACAGGGCTAATTTTTCTTCCCTTTCGCATAGTGAGGACCCATGGCGTGCTGCCCGCATGATCAAAGGTTACATGCAACAACACAACATTCCCCAGAGAGAGGTAGTGGACATTACGGGTCTGAACCAGTCTCACCTCTCACAGCACCTCAACAAAGGCACGCCCATGAAAACCCAGAAGCGTGCGGCCCTCTACACCTGGTATGTCAGGAAACAGCGGGAAATTCTCAGACGTAAGTTAATATTTGAGTTTCTCACACCTCAGTCATGCCCGCTAATCCACCGACAGAAACATCATCTATGATTTAGCATTTAAATCTATGGGGAAGTTTCAATGGTTGTTAGTTCCTTAGCATGCGACAACAACACATTTATTATCTATAATAGAATGCTTGTTCTGATAAGCCTAAATATCTATATAGAAATCACTGAAAATGTATTTATTTTTGCAGAATTCAATCAGGCCCCAGGTGCTGGTGGGAGCATGTCAGACAAGGGTAACCAGGATCCAGTGTATTTTTTCCCAGAGTACAACCCTGGGCAGATGGGTCAGTCTGGGGATGACATAAGTGAACCGTCCTCCAAGAAAATGAGACGCAATCGTTTCAAGTGGGGGCCTGCATCTCAGCAAATCCTGTACCAAGCCTATGAGAGACAGAAGAACCCCAGCAAGGAGGAGAGAGAAGCTTTGGTTGAAGAATGTAACAGGTATTATATTTATGCTTCTGTTATATTGAAAGCAATATATCCAGTGTATTAAATTGTTTTGTTTCTTATAGAGCTGAATGTCTGCAGCGAGGGGTATCGCCTTCTAAAGCCCAAGGCCTAGGATCTAACCTTGTCACTGAAGTCCGGGTTTACAACTGGTTTGCAAACAGACGAAAAGAAGAAGCTTTTAGGCAGAAGCTGGCAATGGACGCCTTCAGCACACCAACCCACAGCATCAACCCACTGCTGTCCCATGGTTCACCTCATCACCAGACCAGCGCTTCCCCTCCCAGTAAGATGACAGGTAGAGTGTTTTGGAGGTTACCACTGGAACGATATATACTAAAATCAAGCTATAGTTATTATTTGTGCATCTTAAATTAAGTGTTGTATTTTATTATACTAAAAAAGAAGAGACCTCCCGTTGATGAGATCAGAGAGGCAGAGAGAGAGAGAACAAGTGATCAATGAGCATGACTGAGTGAGCTGAGCAAATGCCATTGTTATTCTGATCTTTGAAAACACACTGAAAACAATCCACATTGTACCTGCAATCTCCACTCCAAAGTTAGCATGAAGGGGCATGACACAAAAGCAACCCTCGTGTGACAGGCCGAGGTCAGGGGAGGGTCATGGAGCTTTTATTCAACACCATCATTTCTACATTTCCTTAATAAACCCTGTGCTAATGACACAGCTCAGACAAATGCTGACAAACTTCATGTTTGTGTTTGCCTTAATTAGTATTGACTGAGTAGGGCTAAGGTATATGAGAGGTGATAGGATTTACAAAGCATTATCCTGTGTCATCATTCACCCTCCATAAATCTGTGATTTGAGGGACTCAATCAAGCTCTATTGTTGTCTCCTCATGTTCGAACAGGAGAGAGAAAACAAACCGTTTGCCTTGACCCGTTCTTTTACCTGTGGATTAATTGGTCTCACTTGTAGATTGGTTGTTTGCTCGAAGTCTTTGTTGACCAGAACACCTGACCAAGCTTTGACCTCAGGTTTCAAAGTCAGAGAGGTCATTGATAAGGAGGTAGGAGAGAAGTCCTGAGCAGGAGGGAAGTCTCCATGGTAGGAGGCACAACTTCCTAAAGTTTTCTGCGGCTGCTTACAAGGTTTCCTGCTGGCTGGCTGCCGACAGCATCAGCTGTTTTTCAGTGTCAGCCCCAGGCTGACAATAGCCTCCCAGCAGGGTGTCTCATTGCGTTGCTAGGGCACAGGATCTATTATGCATGCTTAATGGACAATTAAAATCCTTTGCTACTACATCTCCAAGCCCTTTGATAAGACACTTCTCTGACTTCTCCTCTCTATACTCGGCCTCAGCAGGACTCCCTATTGTTTGCGGTGTATTAGAAGACTGCAGTGACTGTAGCCTAGGTTCATTTATCTCTACTGGGCCATGAGGGGCTATTTAAAAGCCCCCTCTCCTCCCTCACCTTTATGGGCATAGTCTAGTCCTGGGCCTGGTAGAAGGCTTGGGGTAGCAGAAGCTGTCTACTGAGTTATTGGCCAGACAGAACGGATAGTCTTTTCTTTGGGTATATAAAAACTACTGCGGTTGAAGATGACAGAGGTCACTGCTAGGTCAGAACACAGGAACTCCTCTTACTTTGGGAGTTATATTGATTTGGTTTCACCTCATTGATTAGTTTGTCACAATTGGATGAACAGTCAGTGTTTGGGTCATAGTATTCTCTACAGGGGTAGAGTTGTGAAACAAAAAGTCATAAACATTGTGTATGATTTAGAGTTTGGCGCACCACGACCCGTCTCTGTCTGGTTCATTCCTGACAATTTAACTACTACTTCCATTGGATTTTTTAATGTTCAAGTAACTTCCAGTAAACATCTTAAATGAGCAATTTCCTTTTTGTGTGCTATGTCAGCTGTTCCTAAAGACAAAGAACTAAAGGTTCCTGATCAGCTACAGAAGCGGGAGGGATGTTCTGTGGGCAGTCGCCTCAGGCTAGTCCAGAACCCAGAACAGAAGATGCCCCACAGAAAGTATACCTTAGCTCTGCACTTTCCACTGTCCCAAATCTCTCAGGGAACCACAAAAGCAATGGCTACGTCCTGCAAAGACACAGGAGGTCTGTCATATGCAGCAGCAGCACAATGACTGGTGCCTGGGGTTGGGGATGCATGCTTTGATATTACATGGGACACACAGGGAGCTCAAGCCTTTTAAACCAAGATGCTTTTTGCTGCCACTCCTCTGAGGTTCTCGCCCTCCTCCTCTCACTAAAGAAGGACATTTCCTGTACAGCGTTCTCAATTTGTAAATGAATTGTATTTCTTTTTAAATAGAACAATTTAAAGCTGAATAAATCTATGCACATAAATGTTGCATTTTAATCCTTTAATACACCTAACCTTTTTTTAAAAATGGCTTTCATTCCCCCTTGGAGCATTTAAAAGATCAGCGAGCTTCGAGATAACTGCCATTTTATGGGTCTTACTCTATAGTGTAGCAATAGGGGTCATGAGTCCAATTGAGTGCTTTATTGTTCTGTGGCAGCGTTTACAAGGCCCAGCCAAGTGTCGTGAGGTTTGTAGCTAGCTTTGTTGTGGAGAATAGTATAGGCCTGTTGGTCAACAATAATATATAAGCTTAGGCTTCTTTCTTGAATAAGTGTGTCTTTGACAGGTCATCCAATATACAGTATCTATATTATATCTGTCCAGTGTTGTTTGTGTTGAGTTAAGTTGATCCTGTGTGGTCAGAATGGATGCTGCACGGGACTGCCCCCTGGGTCAGGGACGAAGGGCTGGAGAAGATGTGAGATCGTTGGGCAAACAGTCAGTCACTGAGGGTGGGGCAGTGTCTGTGTGGGATAAGAATGTGTTTGACATTGGTTTTAATTGTGTAATGTTGACTCAGTTGATATCAGAGAGGGTCTGCATCAGCAAACAGGTATTTTATTGTCAATTGTTGAGAATGGGACAGTCTGTAGACCTCCAAGTGCAGTCAATTGAGACTTGATGTTAACATAATTTGGGATGAGAAGGCTGGTAATATTGTTATATGTGCTGATCAGAGACTTGGGAGTTTAGCTTCTGCAGTGAATGAGTGTACTTAGTGAATGGCCTTGGCTGAGCTGCGTTGATAGCAGCAGTAGACAGGTCAGTGTGCTTGTTTGCTCTTTCCTCCCTCTTCTGTCTGAGGCAAGGACCGGTGCGCCAGTATTATAGTTTTCAGAGTTTTCCAACCTTTAATATTTGAATAAACAGTTCCTCTCTATTTCAGTGCGGTACAGCCAGGGGGAAGTCACCTCATCGTCCAGCATCAATCATCACAGCAGCAACGCCATGGCCACCAGTCAGTCGGTACTGCAGCAGGTGTCTCCGGGAGGATTGGACCCCAGCCACACTCTGCTGTCACCTGACGCCAAGATGGTGAGTGAACACACCTGGGCCTCAGGGCCTTAGATTAGATAAGGACAGGCCTACATTTAGTATGAACGTACAAAGCGGGTTCCTGAACCTCCCATGGACCTACTGGCAAGAGGCAACAATCAGCACATTGTGCTGCTGTGTTTGGGAGTTGCAGATGAGGTGGCCATGGCTGGACTCGTTCGCAACCTTCAGCAGCGGCACCAGTCATGTTCATCACACAGCCAATAAACCTGACAAAGAAACATTCTGTTCCTATTGATCAAATGTTCAGCAAAGAGAAGTTTCAGGTGGAGTGCTGCTTACTCTGCCAAAGAAATGACTTCAGCTTTTGATTATGTGGTTTTTTTTTTTACTATAGCGAAAGCTCCGAATCCCCCCTTAGTACAATATTTGATCAGTGACAAGGAAATGATCAGTTGCATTTTAATTTCACTGTTCCAAAGTATCTCGATACTACTGAGATAACAGCAGAAACTACAGTAATCGACACTATGGAAATACAATTTTCTTTTAGCTTTGTTGTTGCCTGACCAGCCAGATCCTTCTACGTTCTGGTGGTTCTGGTTGATCAAGCCTAGTTTTGTCCCTTTTTTACTAAAATATTATTTTTAGTAAATGATCAAAAGACCAAACACATCTTTTCAATTGCATGTCCTTTTTATGTTTCAGATTTCTGGCTCAGGCGGTGGACTTCCTCCAGTGAGCACATTGACCAACATACACAGTTCCCATCACAGTCACCAGCAGACACAGAACCTTATCATGCCTCTATCAGGAGTCATGGCTATTGCACAGAGTGAGTCCACAGTACAGTACCTATGACAAACACACGCCTCAGTGCTCTCACCCGTTGCTTTGGTCTCACACTGTCCCTGCTTTTGACAGGTTTAAATTCGTCCCAGTCTCAAACAGTGCCCGTGATCAACAGTGTGGCGGGAAGCCTAGCAGCACTTCAGCCGGTCCAGTTCTCCCAGTCGCTCCACAGTCCACACCAACAGAGCTTGATGCAGCAGTCTCAGAGCCACATGAGCCAACAGCCCTTCATGGCCGCAGTCACGCATTCGCACAGTACGTCAATGCTACCATGCCAACTTGTAATAGACACTCATTTGAGGAAGTTGATTGACAAATATTGATATATTTCAGAACAGCTTTAGTAAGTAGGTAGGACAACGTCTATAATAGCACGTCTAAATAACCTGCTATTATTTAGATTTTCTGACTACAACCTATTGGACATGTTATCAACTTGGCATCCACTTTGTTTTATTTATCTTAACGTGCCTCCTTTTCAACAGTGTACCCACATAAACAAGAACCACCACAATATTCTCACTCGTCACGGTTCCCCTCGGCAATGGTTGTAACGGACGCCAACAGCCTTAGCACACTCAGCTCTATGTCCTCAAGCAAAACGGTGAGTCTTGTAACATTGCCAACCTATATTAGAAATTAAGTTATTATATATCACAACATTTTAATTGAAAAAAAAATCTACATAATCATTGCTAAAATTTGACATTTTTGTAAACATGTTGGACTTAAATCTATTTTACCATGTCAAAATTTGGCCCAAGTAGACATGTGTGTATTGATTGTGTGTTGTTTTGTTCAATGTTAGGACATACCTGTTAACAAGATGGTCCAACTTGGGGGCCTCTCTTGGGTAAATACATTTTTATTAGTTCAGCCCACCTGAAATGATTGCACCAAACCATTCATTTGATGTAATTTCAACATTGTCTTTCTTTCAAACCAATACGCACCTAGAACACTCCTCACACCTCTTATTTCCTTTTGGGTAGCTGCCTAATTAATCAGATCTCCCCCCCAGCTTGAAAAGTCCTTGATTAATGCATCCTCCTTTCACTTTCCAAGATCAGGAAATGAGCCCCACGCTGTTAATCAAAGTCCAGCCCGCGTTTTTCCTCACTGCTCCATGCAACAGTGAAGCTACAGATGAGGTGGCCGGGTCACTGGGGGTTCCTTTTGCCATTAATTACTTGCTCTTCCTCTTTCCAACTTCTCCCTGCTCTCCGTGAGCGCTCTAGCCTGAAATGTTGTCCGTGTTGGTTTCACACGCTCAATTTCCCACAGCAAAGCAGAGAGCAAACTGTAACGCATTTCTCAGTAAGAAGAATTATTTTTATTTTTTTTTCATTTTGTGCACGCTTATTTTTTGATACTGAAGGACACTTTATGTACTATAGTCACTTTTAATTGAATTTTATTGTACATAATATATATTGCAAAAAATAGACTATATTTTAACCTTTAAACATATTTGCACACTTCCTGTCTTTTTGCACACCCTTATCTTATCTTATCTAAAAACAGCAATACAGATTTTAAAAAGGGATTTGAAAATAGGTAGAGAGTCAGTGTATCGGAAAGTTCCAGAGCCGTGAATATATATGATATAATTAAATATCACAATATCAATTAGAATCACCATAATACAATATCTTTATAAAATATGACTAGATATTATAATATTATGGATGGATCATTAAATCTTAATCAATTTTAAGCAATCTCTACTAACTGAATGGTCCCCAGATAATCTTTTGCAACGAAAAACTTGGAGCACAGTTAAGAGTTTTTAAAATGCCAACAATACTAGTCAAGTAATAATAAAACAAGATATGTCTGAGATGCATTGAGCTAAATATAATATTATAAGTAAACAGTCAGTGAACGCAAAGGCAGCTGTGTGTTTTTGACTGTTCTTTTGTCTCTTGGCTTTTCTTATCAGCACTTAGCTTAAATTGGGAGAATGCGTTGGTATGGCACAACATCACCCTGTTTATCTGGAGACCTATTATATCCCAGTGTGTAATGACTCTGGTTGTACCCGTCCCATAGGTCAGCTTTATCAGGTGGGGCTGTTTGTTGGCTGCGAGGTCGCATCTGGGTCACGTGCTCCCTCCCCTTTAGGGGAAAAATAAATTCCACAAACAAATATACAAAAAAGAAACCAGGATTTCCACAGGCAGCAGAAGAAGGATGGGGATTTTATTTGGTCAGGTGTGGCACATGAGAAGGTGCTTGGTGGTATTGACAAAGGCTTCATTTGTCAGGGGCTCGCTGGGAGGCCTCATGGTGCATACAATTCTAATGCCACATTCATATCAGCATGCCATTGGGATATAAATGAATCATATTCTAAGTAACAATATAGTCATCACTATTTGGAATGCACTGTCAATGTTTAGGCGTTTAGTCGATTGTCGCTAGTGTTGTTTGCAAACAATTATTCTATTTTTCTAAGTGTTTCTTTGTGAAAATGGCCATACATGAGAAGATGTGGAGATACATGTTGGTACTTAATTTTACGTTCAAGCTAGATCAAACTCTCAATTCACATGTTTAATTAATGTTTGTCAATTTCTAAATAGTTCTGTTGGTTTATGCCTAAATAGTTGTTTTCCATTACATATAAGTACAGTTTAAATGTAATCAGATGCAAAAGATTTTTAAGTTTTTTAAGCTTGATTATGAACACAAATGATCCATAGATATGAAAAATGGCAAAACATGAAGAAATAAAAACAAAGATATCAGACTCTTTGTAGCAGTGTCCACACCTCTTTTAGTCAACTAATTGATGGACTACAGCCCTAATATTTTTAATACATTTTACATTTAGGTTGTGCTACCCCTAAAATTCATTATCCATATTTTATCATATTTTTCCAGAGCACTACTTTGACAGGAACTTTGAAACGTTGAAAACACAACAAAGTAACTAATACAATCCATGTAACTAGTTCCTGGCTGTATAATAGTTTGGTTCTGTAACTAGTTCTCACATACATATGCCTCTTACATCTTTAGCTCTCAGCTTTTTCAGTGAAAAGAGAGCACCAGCTATAGCTCAGCCAATCAGCTCTCAGAATGTAGACAATTAAATGTTTTCTAATGAGTTAAAGACAGCATGGTGTTACTTAAGTATTAATGATACAACGGCAGCAGTTAGATATTCCAGTTTGAATACCAGCAACTACAGGGGACATTAGAAAAAGAATATTTATGCTTTTTTTTTTTGAAGCGTTAACATTCCCGCCCTCTTTGCCTCCTTTCTGCTTTCAGTGTCCGCTTCAGGCTTGGTGAGCGCATCCACCTGACTTCCCCGGTGCCCGGCAACTACACCGCATTTTCCACCCTCACGCAGCCGTAACCCATGACTACGTGTGATAACTAACAAGCAGCGAACTGAAAGATGAGTCAGTCGACAAACACGGAGCGGTCTGCTGGTGGTGCATAGACGAAGGAAAATAAGAAAGACTCCTATGAGCGCACGGAGATGGACACAAGATTGTTGCACACTGATCAACACAGACTTCAAAATGTGATAACTATTTTTTGCTTCAACCACAATCTGATAACAGTATTGTATTTTTCTATTCCTCCTTTGAAGATTTTCTGCTATTGCGACAAAGGAACAAAAACAGCAAGAACTATAAAATATAAATGGACCTAAATGAAGGAGAATTTGAAGCACATTGATTTGAAGCGGGAGACAGAGACTCTTTAAGAGAATATATAATTTCTGGATGGCTTTGACAGAACCATCACCTAGCACACAGGTGGAAAAGTTTGACAATCACAGCCTTGGGGCATTAGAAATAGACTTTACTGGCCAAAAACATGTCTTCCACATCATTGTTTTATTTCTGTATTATTGGACTGCTTTTTTCAGTTCTTGAATGTTTTTTACTGTGATTGTACTTTGACAATCTTATGGACTATGCAATATTCAACTACTTGGTCTAACTTGACGAAATGGAGTAGATTCACACAAATTTTGAAGTCGATGAATGCTGCCTGTTAAAGCACACACGAAAAAAGCTATGCCAAAGGATAGTCATATTTTGAGTTCACCTCTCAAAGTTGACCTGCAAAGTTTATGAACCGGGTTTGCCTCAGGGGAGGTCTGACTCATGCCTTAACTGCGTCCCGTGCACTTCCATAGAAACCTCTGGCTAATGTTTGCGCACACATTCAGGTGCATTTTAGAAATAGCTCTCTCCACTCCTCCCCTCTCCCACTTCACCCACAATGTGAAAAGATACAACTTAAGGCGTGTAGACTATGCCCCCTTGGGAAGAATGAAAATATTGACAAGTATTTAAAACCAAAACATGATCCTAATTGTCTGGTAATAGGGCATCAAAGAATGCCTTGTTATGAGAGCAGCTTGTGTAATCATACAGGAATCCACTGAAGATAAAGAATATGTAGACTATTGGATATTACATATAGTTTTTATATTGTTATCTTGGTATTTTAGTCCAAAATGTTGCTGATATTTTCCCTTTTTTTTTTTTTCTCAGCTGCCAAGTCTGTGTGTGTTCATGTGTCATTCACAGATTATTTGAAGACACTATCAAGGACACCTGAGAATGCAACTAGGTTACAACTGGCTGTATGGTTGTTACAAATTTTCAACTAATTAATGTGTTTGTTTTATTTTATATGAAAAAGAAATGAATTTGCTATAAATTAACAAGAAATACGTAGCTTTACTTACATGCGATAAATTAAAACTTAAAACTTAAAACTTGCAAATTGGCCAAAGCAGCAACACAAAGGACTCCAGGACTCCCTTGAAAAAGAGGTTCTTAATCTCAATGGGACTTTCCTGGTTAAATAAAAGTGAAATATAACAATTATTTTGGAATATTGCCTAAAATCTACTGGGACCATCTCTAACTAAATCACCTCTCCACATATCTTTGACCCAAAGCCCCTTCGTCTGTTCAACATTAGGTCACTCTTATTATTGTACTGGTTGTTTGTAACTTTTTATTGGCACACTGACTGCCATGTAATCAGGCAATTATGTGACAGGATGTGATTTTATTGTATTATTTTGTATAAATTTGAAATCAATCATAAATCGTTATTTATACTTTCTGAGAAAATATTAATATTTCAAGTAAACATTTGTTTTTCTAAAATATTTGTTGTTTCATTACTTTAATAATTGTGGACAAATGCCACAAATTGTATTGAATGATCGCCTCATGACTGTAATCAAGAGTTTGTCTCTTGTCCCTGTGCTGACCTGCAGCCCTCAGGAGCCCTGCTGAGGGTGGCCTTGTAATCCACTGATGTTGCTGCATTTGCTTTTCAATAAGGCCTTTGATTTCCAGACCCAGGATGCCTCTAAAGATCTGAGAATGTATCTTTTTGAAAAAAGGAAACTGTCAGTTTCATTAGCATATGTTAGAGCTTAAAATACAACTTGATCCCATTCAAATTCACATTTATGTTATTTGTGCTACATTAGCCGCTTCTTGAGAAAACAACTTAAGGGCACCTGCTAATAACAATTGGGTGCATTTATCAAAGCCATTAACAAAGTGTTGAATTAGTTGTTTCATTTAATTGAGAGCAACACTTTTCCTAATAGACACTGTTAAAATTGCATGTGTTAAGGCTGTAAAGATGAATTGATTACTTTTTTGGTAAACTGTTTTAGTAACAGGCTACTTGCTGTATGTCCCCTAACAGACCAACACATGTGCTCTGAGATTATAACATACAATATCTAATTTATAATGAAAAAACAAAGTTTATGATGGAAATATGATGACCTCAAGCGCCCTCAAGCAGCTACTAAAGCTTAATCTGTGTCAAATCTAGATAAAATATGTGGGCAAAAACAACTAATCGATTCATTGAAAGATTTTATGGCTGGTACGGTGGCTGAGTGGGTTGCTCATGTCTCACAACAAGGTGGTTGCATGTTTGGATGTGTCCCTGTGTCTGGATGTGTTTCCTCTGGGTGCTCCGGTTTCCCCATCACCAAAATAATGCAGCATAGGTATAAAGTAAAGTAAATATACCTTACCTTAAACATACCAAGCCGCTAAATGTAGAGAATTTGCTCAAATACTGCAAAAACAAAGAGGTATTGGTGTTTTAGACACAGTTATAAAATCAGTCTATCAAAAACCTTTTTAACAAGCCATATTTAAGTGCGCCCCTCTTTGCAATAAATTCCTTATTGAATGCTAACAAATAGAAGCATTATTTATTGCTGAATCTACTCATTCTTAAAGACAGTCTGTCTCTACAAGGCTTGGTGCATTTGCTTTTTGAACTGCATGGTCCCACCATTACAGTCTGTTGCTTTTGTCTGACCCGTACCATAAAACCATTAAACGTTTTAAGTAGCTGTAACATGCCACTAATAAATCTGTTTGGGCCTTGGTTGATGGTAGTATGTTATGGAACCACTGGCAGGCCTTTAATATATAACTGTATATGAGAGTTATACAGAACAGATGAAATGGCAACTGGACAGAAGAATAAAGATGACACAGGGAGGTCAGAAGCCCAAGAAGAGGTCACCATGAAGAGCGACACAACAGCGCAGGGAACGGAGAACAACAAAGATGCGGAAAGTGGAAGCGGTAGGCTGAATGTGCCAGTGTGTTTTGCAGTAGCAGAATAAAAGATACTACATCAACTCCAGCCGAGGCCCAAAGAGTTAATGGATAAGACTACACAGCAGGGGCCAAGGGTCAGGAGGCCACTCTGCACCAGGGCTAATTGGTCACTCCGACCAAGAATTACATCAAGTTTCTATGGAGAAATACATACACATGTATGGAGCTGCTGTGACAGGACTCTTCAATCACCTCTGGGATCAAGGGTCGTGACGTAGATCCGTCAGGCCTCCATAGACACAATCAGCCGCCTTCAACCTGCATAACCGCTGCTCCCACCTACAGAGAACCAGGAGGCATTAGGCTCGAGAAAATGGCCTCCTCTATTATAAATGTTTTTAAAAATATTTATATTCTAAATGGCCGCGACCCGGCAACGGATGAAACGGAAGAAAATGGATGGATGGATGGATATTCTAAATGTCACTAAAATGTAGCTTAACACGTTTGGCTGGATTTTTCCCACCCACATGTATATTTTAAAAAAGCTTTTCACTACGACACACTGTTCATTTGCGATGATAATTGTTGGCATGGTTGTTGGAAAGGGTCTATATATAGGGTCTTGGTTGTGTACAGAATGAACCTGACAGACTGATGTTGTCATGCGGATCCTGTCAGGTTGATGCTGGACATGTTAATGATTTATAGCGAGTAGTGGGATGTCAGAATGGGACCCTGGTTAATGTTCAGCTCTCTCCAGACCTCTGGGGAGCAGCCCACTGCCCCAAAAGAACAGGGGACACAAGTGACTGGTGTCCTCCAGCTAAACCTGGCACACTCAGCAGGTGGTGGCTCAGCTCAATGCACAAACGCCTGTGAAAAGGATCAGCAAAAAAGGGTGAATTTTTTGATTGGCTGTTGAAATGAGAAAAATATTCAAAATAATTGAACGCATAAGGACTATGGAGATTTTATCATAGGCCTTGGATGATGACATGATTAAAGAAAAGAAATTTGAGATGCACATTTTTGTATGACCATTTCTAATGTCAAACTCACCACAAACTGGCAATGTTTCAGGCTGACTAAATAAACAAGATACAAGGTTCTTATGATTTCAGATATATGAGAATCTAGAATTAATGTAATAGAGATAAAAAAATTATATACAAGCCAATGTATATTTCAAATGGAGGAAAAAAGTCCTTAAAATGTAGCATGTCACAGGAAGCTGAAAGTATAGGGATATCGGACGTTTCTATTGATGCAATTTCTCTGTTTACTGGCTGATATTAATTCAGAATGTCATTATCAACTACTTATCTACTGATCAGGTAGATCAGTAGATAATGAAAACCTAAATATCGACATTAGTATAGGACAAAAAGAAGCTAAATTTATGCATTCCTCAATAAAACCAAGCAAAAAATTCAACTTAGATCAATATATTACAGAATTATCACTGAATATTACTCTAATTAGAATCTGTTATCTAATGGACCAAAACTTAACCCGTATGGTTCTTAATTAGCTGCATTTCTCCTTCTGTCACGTATAAATCACTTGTGTACAAAAGAGCCGGGATACAAGGAATGATAAAAGGAAGATCAGGTGATGGATAGTAATCATCCACTGTAATTAAGCTGTAAATCCTTCACTGTAGCTTTTAAAACAATGACCACGGAGCTTTTTACTTGTTGCTCCACCTTGTCATTGGTGTAACAATGAAACAGCCAACTGAATGGCACAATAACTACAATGGAACTAATGCCTGAAATGTTGGTCGCTAGGTTTATCAGATCAGTATTTCAGACTTTCACAATGTGTTTGTACAACACTTGGGGTT
The DNA here is from genome assembly GCA_964034765.1 of Knipowitschia caucasica. Classification (NCBI taxonomy): domain Eukaryota; kingdom Metazoa; phylum Chordata; class Actinopteri; order Gobiiformes; family Gobiidae; genus Knipowitschia; species Knipowitschia caucasica. Next base: position 13,054,748 of record OZ035832.1, read on the forward strand.
TTAATAAATGATGACAATGAATAAGGTGCCATTTTGATTATTGTAAACACATTTCAGAATTTAAGGTTAGTTTAAATTGATTTGAGCTATATTGAATATACCCGTTCTTGAATGTTTTAAACCATATTTAAATAGGAACACGCTAAAAGATTTCAGTTTTGCGTAAAATGGGATAAATCTACGGGCTGTAGTTAGTTTTTTTCTCCTGTAGAATCTCAATGCTACAGTCTGAATTGGTTATCATTCTGAAACAAACAAACATTGAATTACAAGAAGCATTCTAGAAACAACGTCTGCACAGTGAACACATTATACAATATTTACCTTACCTTCTCCTGTTTTGTTACTTGTAAATTTTTTTAGCACGCGAGAAAATTACCATTGAGGGAAAACCATAGACTGTACTGTTCAACACTGACTCCTGCTGGAGAATAATGGTGCTACAATATCAGATAATTTGTTTACCATTTCTTTGTCTTTCAGGCTAAAAATAAACATATTTTGTTTAGATGTATTACCGTTTTATCATATGATATTTTTTTGTGTGGATAATATTTATTTACATAGAAGGTAAATTAACGTCTGCGCCTGCGAGACCAAACCCAGGGCTTTTGTGTTTCGCAGGGCTGGAGCATGGATGACGTCATCCAGCGATTACGGTCATCAAGATGGCGCTGCGACCAGGACCTGGGGGAGGTGGCAGGTATTTGGGCCATTTAAACCCTTATCTTTAACATCTGTGATCTATTTACTACATTACACACATTTAAACCAAATTTGGCCTTTGGATTAATGTGCGACACTAGTCAGGATGGCGCCAGCACTTATTTTGAAGTCGAGGGAGGCTTATGTGATGAGATGGCTGGTTGTCAGGTGCCTGCGTTAACAGCTAGATTTGCAACCTGTATGGCTGTCATTTTATCATTCATCTGAATTTTTCTTGGACCTTACTGAACACAATGTTGTGGATTTTTCTACCAGAAACATGTTTGACTATACTGGCTTTAATATGCATAATACATGTCTTATGACGGTACACAGGCCTCCAAACAGCTGATCATCTTCTGTCATGTCTGATTCAAATGCATTTACAGATTGGTTCGTTCCTTTGTACTTACTCATGTATTAAAGATGCTTTCTACTACAGACCCTGTGTACGTCTTGGAGCAATTTACAGCCGGTATCACCCTGAGTTGACTCGTAATTTATTCATGACAGATTTTGGGCTCTATAAATAATTGATGTGTTCCTGTTCCGTGTGTCTTAACTTACTGAAGACAGTGATCCAACAGGTGAAACTCAAACCAGTAGCAGATCCTAATAAAAACGGATATTCTGCCTAATGAAGAAAGCAAGTGTAAAACGTGCAGGAAATTTGTATAAGATGTGTCCTTATACACGTTGTGTTCAATCAAATGTCCTATGGCAGCACTGTGTCACAAATGCGTGCTATTATATTAGATTAGGTTTTATATTTCCATGTCATTTTAAGTATCTCAATTAGTGCTTTAGGTTCCATTTTCTATTCATCGTTGTAAAAGGTCTAAAATGAGTCAAGCTGATTTATTGCATTTTAGATATAATTTTAGTTTGTGGACTATGTCTTCATATTTAGATCTTTAGAAAAGCAGCTTGTTCAATATCCACCAAAGAGTTTGTCCTTGGTTAATAGAGGCTCTTCAGAAGAGATGGCACTGACAGCTTTCACAGCTGCTGTTGTTGCTGCTTATCTCTTTGGATGGATGTTAATCTGTTCTTCATCCTGCGAGTTATGTTCAGCACTGAGAAAGATAAAAGCTTTGGAAGCTGCATGTTTTGGGCAGCAGATGTCAGCATCGGAAAGCTCTTCAATCAATGATTTCAGTTCTTGATTTCATTCAGTGTTATTGTATTAGTAATGGACTTGGGTAACAGCTGATAAAATAATTTATTCATACAGCATCATTTTTGGGAGAAATATGTTCATCTGTAAATAGCTACAGGCATGTGCTGACTCCAGTCAGTATTTGCACATTTCAATGAATCTTAAAGGGTTGTTTCTCAGAATAACGTGTGATGACACAAAATATTGAACTGGTATTATTGAAAAAAATAGTTGTTTGTTTGTTTTTCATTTTGCTCATTCAGATGATTATTGAATGAATTATGTATTTATATTTTCACAGCAGTCATTATTCTATGTTTTATTCTCCTCAGCTTTGTGTACCCAGTTGGAGGAAGTTTAGGTCCACAAGGTCAGTAATTATTGTACAATATTTTCTGATATTATCTGATTTAAAAAGTACACAAAAAATTAAAATAATAGTTTTAATTAAGTTAAAAACAAACACTTTGTGTGGTTTTAATTCAAATACACTTACTGCATTTAAACTACAGAGTAAATGAGGCTTTTGTTGTGGCTTTAGTGATTTACATGCTTTACCTGTTCTAATGTTTTATTATGGAAGCACAAGATATTTTATTCTTGTTCTTTGATGATAATTTAGCAGCCGGAGCTACTTTGTAAACATTTTCTTGTGCAGGTATGGTCCCCATGCAACAACAGCAGCAGCCTCAGCAGCAGGGCTTCCCTATGGTTCAGGTCATGCAGCCCAACATGCAAGGAATGATGGGAATAAATTTTGGGGGGCAAATGCCTCCTGGTTCCATGCAAATGCAGGTGTGTTTTTATTATTTCGATTTTGTTTTGTATAATCAAGAAATAACTATGACTATTGGCTAAACAAATAACTTTTTTTTACGGCTCGTTTCTCTCAACAACAGGGCGGGATGGCCATCGGGATGCAGGCGCCTGGGATGCAGTTCATTGGTCAACCTCAGTTCATGGGCATGCGACCGGCTGGGCCACAGTACACGGCAGACATTCAAAAACAAATGGTTGAGGAACACCAGTAAGACATTGTGACAATAATGCTCCAACAAAGTTGAATGATATTTTTATAACATGCTTGTCTTGTGCAGAAAACGCTTGGAACATCAGCAAAAGTTGTTAGAAGAAGACCGGAAACGACGACAGTTTGAGGAGCAGAAACAGAAGCTACGGCTGCTGAGTAGTGTGAAACCCAAGGTTTGTTTCAAGATGCATTTTGTCTTGTGCAATAAATATTCCAATATATTATGTGATAGTTACACTATTATTAGTCTCAGACAGGAGAGAAGAGTCGGGACGATGCCTTGGAGGCAATAAAAGGCAATCTGGATGGTTTCAGCCGAGACGCTAAAATGCATCCTACGCCATCAGCACAAAGCAAGAAGCAAGGTAAATGTACTTATAACTCACTTTCCTGCAACGCTTTCTCATAAGTAAGTATAACATATGAAATAATGTGGACTATATGTTGTCTTTTTTCCTGAACTAGTTCAAAATACTTGTGAGAGAAGTATGTATTTGAGAAAAAAAAAAAATCATCTTTCTTTTATACAAATATGCGGTATTCCTATGTTTCACATTATTCTTCCGTAGTTTGTGCCATTATCACTGCTTCTTCATTTTTGCAGACTCATCGTCATCACATCCATCTGTCTCCACTCACTCCCTCCCCTCAACTCTGTCAGAAGAGAAGGATGAGTTTAGTGACTTTCAGGGTCCTGTAGAGATGACTGCCTCCTTCCCTTGCTTTCCCTCATCCTCCACCTCTGATTTCACCCCTCAAGCCCACCCACAGGCTTCACCCCTTAACCATAAGATTTCTGAGGATGATGATGAATTTAGTGACTTTGTTCAAGGACCTGCCAAAACCTTTACCCCCGTAAACCTTAACCTGCCCTCCCAAGTGCCTTCTCAGTCCCCTTCCTTAAGGACAGGTGTGTCTTCCTCCACTCCATCACAAACCTCTCTCTCAATTCATTCTGCTGTCAGCACCAGTTCCCAAGCTACATTTCAAGGTAATTTTTCCATCCTTACTCCCCGCCTCCTCACTCCACTTGATGAAACAAGAACGATAATTAGATAAATAATTCTCATTGCTATATCTGCTCTTCTTGCCAATGCGGAATATATCACATGGTACTGCGACATGTATTTCACAGGAAGAAGCCACATCACATTCAAACTGTTAAACTTGATATTTAAAGTTTAATACTCATTCACTTCTTTAGGCCCGTCATTGGAGGAAAAGCTATTCTCATCCTGTGACCTGACAGGTGATAAAATGGCCCAGGTTAGCTTTAGGTCAAAGCAGAGCATGGCTGGAATGGGTCCTAAGAATAAGGTTTCAGCCCGGTTTCATTCAAGCACCAAAGCAAGGGATTGGGCTGCTTCCAGTGAGGACTTGAGTTCCGTCTTCACCACAGAAAGTTCTCCTGAAGTCCCTCTGTCAGCACCTGTGCAACCAGCAGCTGCTGACTCATCCTCTCAATCCAGTAGAGAAAGTGGTGAGAGAAGCCCCAGTTTTTTTAGATGCCCAGCCTCTCCCCTTCTGTTGCTGCTCTTCCATCATTAATGCTTGCCTTGTTTTCTACCACATTTTTATATCAAAGCTTGCAATGCACCGACTATGTGATGGTAAAGATATGTATTTTCTCTGGCTGCTCTTTTCTTTATCAACCAGGTGAATTGAGATACTGGTCTATCAAATGAAACTTTGTTCTCTAGTACTGCCTTTTCTTCATAGTGGTGGTCGATCTGTGCATATACATGTACTTAAAACACATAACAAAACTGACAAACTTCTTTGATTCACCATTCAACCAAACTGGTCTGGCATTTTGCTACAATCAGTACTTTCCAAACATTCTCTGCTTTCTGACTTAAGCCATATCCATTTTTCACACATATGGTTGCCTTTGATTTATTCTCTCAAAACAGAATCAAACTGAAGAAACATTCAATCAAGGATGTGATGCTGAACAACTAAACCACATATTTTTAATCAATAGTTATTAATTACGTTTATATGTGATACAACAGGTGTTGGTGTGTTTCAACAACAAGAACATATCCAGTCTATATTGCCTGCCTGGGTTTACAATGACAGCCTTGTTCCAGGTATATTGATCACTGGGCACATTATATTATACAAACCATAAGAAGTAATTTTGCTCAAATCCATGTTTCTTTGTTTGAATTTCAGAGATGTTCAAAAAAGTTCTTGAATTTACCATGACTCCAGCTGGGATCGATACAGCCAAGCTCTATCCCATTCTCATGTCATCTGGACTTCCTCGAGAAGCGCTGGGCCAGATATGGGCATCGGCCAACCGCACAACACCGGGCATGTTGACCAAAGAGGAGCTCTACACTGTGCTCTCTCTTATTGGTGTTGCACAGGTAAACACCATTCTTAAATTTAAGGAATAATATCACAATTTGAAAATAGTTATGAAAGTAAAACAGGTTTGTTTTCACTTCTTGAGATAATGTTCATGTTGTTATTTTAGAGTGGCCTCCCAGCAATGAATGTGGAAATCTTAAATCAGTTTCCATCTCCGCCTGTTCCTAACCTGCCCGCTCTGGCGTTGGCCTTGGCACCCGTTATGCCACAACAGCCGCTAATGACCCAGCCTCCAGTATCAATGTCCATGCCGACTCCTGCATCATCTGTCATGCCTATGGCCCCTGCCGCGCCCGCTCATGTACCTGCAAACACAAACTTCATTGCCAATTTCCCCCCTGCTCAGGTACCTCCTCAGTCTTGTATTTGTTCATGTTGTTGATGCTGTCTTTAACTATTGTGTACGATGTTTCAGGCGACAAAAACAGATGATGATGACTTTCAAGATTTCCAGGAGGCGCCCAAACCCGGGACAGGAGACTCATCTTTCACTGATTTCCAGGGAGGGTCGAGTAGTAGCTTATCTGCCTCTGTTCAATCACAACCACAAAACAGGTACACACCAGTTGTACCTTTCATGTAATATTCTCCCTGCATTTTTCATTTGAATATGTCATTGTCAGCATTTCAGTGTTTGTTTTATTTCTATAGTAGCATATCTTAACATTGAGTATGGGTTGTTGCTTTGTGAATGATTCATATTGGACAAATGTGATAAAACGTATGAATGTTTTCTTACAGCGTGCCAGCCATGCTTACTCCTGTGTCTGGCTCCAGTTCTGCCTCATCTTCTGATAAATACGCAGTCTTCAAGCAGCTGTCTTTGGATCAGCCTGCAGAACCTCCCCCTCCCTCTTCAGGTACCTTTTTATGGCAACGGGAAAACAAGTTTGATCATAGGTCTTTTCTAATGTTGCTATGTTTGTTTGTGTCCAGACAGTGGAGACAAATACAGTGTGTTCCGACAGCTGGAGCAAAGTGCTGACAAGAAACCAGTTGGTAAGAAGCTTTTCTACACAATATTTTACCCCTGGCTCACCTGACTGCAACTTTGACGCGGCATTGCTGTGCTATTATTACCTATTTTTGACCACACGCCAGTTTCCCTTTTTATTTATTTATAATACCCCCAATGCTCTCAAAAGCGCAACTACTCATAGCCACCACTGACCACTGGTGTAAATCATATGATAGGTTCTGAGATTATTGTTCAGACCGTAGCAGAGGAAAAGTAGGATTTATATTTTGAATTGAACTGAACTGCTCACACATAGTACAGATTGCGAAGACTCCCAGGCATCATTGTTCATATACATTTTTCCCATGCCTATTTCATTAGAGCAGTTTCCGATGCAGACAGCTTTCACAGCGACAGTAAGTGGAGTTTGCAGTGACCTTTGCTTTTATCTTCTATCTTTCACCAACACTGTGAACAGGTTTTCTATTTCAAAACATTAATATCTAACAGTTTGTTGGTGCTGCTCTGGACAAATATGCATTCACATTCCAACTTGTATCATCATAGCCAAATGTTTGTGATCGCTGCAAACATTGACAATTTTTTTTGGATGCAGTTTCTGAAACGATCCTGATCAAGTTTTACCAAGCGTTGTGTGCATTAATTTATTTACTGTAACGACTGGTATAATATCAATGTCCCTTCTTTGGTATTCTCATTTTATAGACTTGTTTTTAATGCTTTTGATTTGATATATTCATTCTTGTGTCCTTTTTTTGTCATTTTCATGCATTGTTTTTACACAATTCATGCAAACTGTATCTTTAAAACCAAAACCAACAAAGAATAAAAATAAAACATTTTATACTTAAAAGCTTGATACAAAAGACAGATTGAAGGTTTTCTACCATCATCTGTAGAATGGAGCGTCTTAGCCTAATATTAAAATATACTAAAACTATATAAGATGAGATAAGATAGACTGGATAGAAACACTCAAGATTGTGCAAAAGAAAGAAATGTGAAAACATGCAGTCAAGAAACAGTGTCAATAGTAGTGCAGGTTTTTCAGTCCTAATGCAAGTGACTTAAAGTGACTTATTGTACAGTCTGACAGAGGTGGGGATAAAGGCCCTGCGGTAGCGCTCCTTCCTACACTGAGGGTGCCTCAGCCTTCCACTGAAGGAGCTCCTCAGCTCCTCTACAGTCCTGTGCAGTGGGTGGGAGGTGTTGTCTATGATGGAGGTGACTTTGGCTAGCACCCTCCTGTCCCTCACCTCCTCCACAGAGTCCAGGGAGCAGCCCAGAGTGGAGCTGGCCGTCCTGACCAGCTTGTTGAGTCTGCTCCTGTCCCGCTCTATGCTGCCCGGGGCCCAGCACACGGCAGCGTAGTAAATGGCAGAAGCTACCACAGAGTCATAAAAAGACCTGAGCAGAGGCCTGCTCACTCCGAAGGACCTCAGGCTCCTCAGAAGAAAGAGGCGACTTTGGCCCTTCTTGTACAGGGCATTGGTGTTATGGGACCAGTCCAGTTTATTGTAAGACTAAAATATATAACATATAATTACATACTTTACTAAGAACAAAGAAAGTCAATTAAAAAAAGCTGTAATGTAGAATTTAGGGTTTTGGTTAAGCGTCAATCAACAAGTTTTAAGTGAAGATAGGCCTGCCTTCTGATTGCCTACTATGCATTAGACACATTTATATTGTAATGCTATTATTCATCTACATTATGAATTCAGATGTATTTTTGTAATAACCAATGTTTTACTGATGTTCTTCTTTTCACAGGGGAAGGATTTGCAGATTTCAAGTCTGTCAGTGCTGATGATGGCTTCACAGACTTCAAAACCGCGGACAGCATCTCTCCATTAGACCCTTCCGAACAAGCAAAGATCTTTCAGCCTTCTTTCCCTTCTTCGTTTCCGAGCTCTCAGTCTCTACAGCAGCTCCCACAGCAGCAGCCAGCTGTAACTTTAACTCAGTCCAAAAACCCACTCAATATGGCTGACCTGGACCTGTTCTCTTCTATTGCTCCATCTTCTGTCTCTGGCCCCTCTGAGGCCAAATCTAGCACATTTCCTACTGTTGCTGTACCCCCTTCTTTAGTACTTCATCCAGGTGGACCTATGTCGGCATCTGGTCCTGCAGAAGACTTTGGTGACTTCGCTTTGTTTGGTTCGACTTCTGAGGTTGCCCCAAATGCAGCAGCATCAGCAGGAGGCAGCTCAACTGTGCCCCAAGATGACTTTGCAGACTTTATGGCATTTGGTAACTCTAGCAAGGAAACTAACAACAGTGCAGGGACTCGGCGAGAGACCTCCAGGTCTCACCAAGGCTCAGACAAGTATGACGTGTTCAAACAGCTGTCTCTAGAGGGCGGACTGACCTATGATGACTCAAAAGAGAGTGGCGGGGGCTCTTTCTCTTCTCTCAAGAGTGACAATGATGACTTTGCAGACTTTCAAGCATCCCAGTACTGTACAGCCCTGGGTGCCTCTGAAAAGACATTAGTGGACAAAGTGACAGCATTCAAACACACTAAAGAGGACTGTGCCTCTGTCAAGTCTCTCGACCTCCCGTCCATCGGTGGCAGCAGCGTGGGAAAGGATGACTCTGAGGACGCGCTCTCCATGCAGCTGGACCTGAAACATGACGTTGGTGGAGACTTGAAGCATGTGATGTCAGACAGCTCCTTGGACCTACCTGGACTGTCCTCCCACCAGCCCCCCGCTACAGGTGAGGAGCTCGTGCGCTTGCTCTGGTGAGGCTCTTGGGTCAGACACATTCAAAAACTCTGTGTCTATTATTGGCTCCAAATTTGAGTAATGGTAGGTTAAAAAGCCCAGGACAATTTGGACACTTAAAGCATATCCATTTTTCTCATACATTTCAACAATCCATACAATCCATGAATCATTCATCTATTTTATTATTTATTTATTTAAGTATAGATTATTTTCACTGCATCTTTACCATAATTTACATGGAATTGTATTTACATCCTTATCGGTATTTGTTCACTACGGCTGTGTTGGCTGCCATTGGTCCTGCGATTGAGGCTATTGTTTTTGGCTACGATAAGTCCTCAGTGTTACATTGTGTCTCCACAGACAGTGTGGTGTGTGCTCACTATTAACCGGTCGACTGGTGCTGACAGGGGCTGGCCTGAATTCCCCTGAATGAAAGAAAGTTCAATTTGATAGGAAAAGTTGTCTTTTATTGACCGATGTTGTAGATGTGATTAGTTTACTGATGATTAATTGCGTAAGCTTTCAGTATGAGAGTAAAACACTTTGGATTTAAATAAGCAAAGTAAGCACTAGTTTACATCTTCTATATAAGTTTCCAGTATTTCAGGTACTTTACTTAAATGATTGTACATTGTGATTTTAGTTTTCCTTTAAGTTATGTATTTGACGTTCTTCTTACATTTCTTTTATTGCATTACTTTTGTGGAGATGCCCATTCTCGGTCCACCTCGTGCTCGTCTGTGCTCCATTGTTTTCAGTGGTCTATTATTCATTACGCTTCTCATTTACCACGGCTCTAGTTTCAGGGCATAACGGGACTCGACGCTGCACATGTCCCTGTACATTCCATTCATTTAATTTAATTTAAATCACTGATCATGATTTGACCAAGTACGTGATCATTTAACTGCTACCCACTATCTGCGTTCAGACTCATCGTAGGCTTAACGTTATTGGTTATATGCAGATGTTTGCAACTTTTGTCAACACAAAATCGCAATGCCTTATTTCAGTACCCATACAATGTAGTTCAATGACTTTGTTTGGCCTTTATGTGAAAATATGTGTAACAGTGTTAAGACCAGAATTGTAGTTTCATGAGCTGCAGCAAACAGTAGGGCCGTACCTCTTTATTATGGAGCAGTATTAAGTTATTACAGCATGGATTTACCACTTGTTGCAACCGTCCACTAGTCAACATTGTTCAATTCTGCATTGCCCTTCCTGCCTTGCTTTTTGCTGCAGTATGCCTGCCTTTACAATTTGTGAAATTGACAAGAACATTATTACAAGCTTATGCATAACAGTATTGCAAGTTTTTATTCTGAGAGAAATGTATAAAGATCAAATAGTATTTTTATTACAGGAATATATACGCTTTTATTGTGGAATGGGAAAAAAAGGCTTCTCAACATGCGAAATGTCACATTTAATAAAGTAGGATTCACTTCTTCTCTACAAATCTAAACAGCTTTGTCTTTGCTTTCATCTGTGCATTTTGGACTGCTAATAAACAATCTCTGTAGCAATAGACTATTTTATGTTAGTTTTTCTTCTCTGTAAAAATGGCCCCTCTGATACCTGGTGATGGGTTTCTCCTGTTTCTATAACCCTCTGAGTGCCTGACATCCTGATAATCAGTCAAAGCACAGTCATTCCAGGAAAACGCATTTGGCTTTATGTTTTTAATTTTATTGTACAGAAAAACATGAACCTTCAGGCGCTCAAAGGGTTAACAAATTCTACCTTGAGCATTTAAATGTGGCTTTCAAATGTTCAGTTCTTCTTTCGAAATCATTCTATCAAAATTAAAACCATCTTCCCAGAATAACTGACTTGCTGTGAATGTGCCTTCTTCTCATTCTGGTTTCTGCTTCTAATATCCAAAATCAATTGTGATTTCCTTTTACAGTTTGTTTTCTTACTTTGATCAGACTCTGCATGCCCTGTACTCCTAATGACTAAAGCCTACATTTTCAAGTGTTAGTTTGACAAACCTCTTGTATTGATAGAGCTCTTTTACAACTTTGTGACGCTTTCCCTCTCTCTCTCATGTTGTTGTAATAAATATTACTGTTGGAATTGCTGCAACATGTACGTCTTATTTTGTCCTTTTTTGCTTGCACAACTTGTATCTTTCCAGTAACACAACGCAGATAGCTGTAGGTCCTTGTCAATTTCACAAATTCCTCTTGAATTGAGTTAAGTAGGATGTTGTGTGTGCATGTGTGTGAATGCATGTGTGTGAAGTCCTTGCTTTTGACACACAAACAGAAGGCCTGCATTAGTGTACAGTACTACAGGACAGGTAGGGTTCACATATAGGATTATTAGAAGATAATTTATTATTATTACTAATTATTATTAATAGTATTATTATTATTAATAATAATAATAATTATTATTATTATTATTATACTGATGGGTGGAAAGTATTGTAAAATATGTTTTTTGTTTTTTTTTCAAATCACATTCATGTTGTTTCTCTTTTCTAAACTTGCACAAAACATCACTACTCAGTCCATTAATTCTTAAGTAATCTTAGGTATATTTTTTGTAGCTGTATTTTTATTGATTGATTTATTGCATAGATTTGCTTACCATTTATTATATTGAACTTGGCCAAAGGTGGACTGTCTTACTTTTGAAAGAGTGTTCAATAATAAGTAACAAATAAAGTAAACTTGCTATAATGCACCCGGCTCAACAGGACACCTACCAAAATGATTCATGATCGACTCCTTAGAGCCAAATGGGGGGTGGGTCTGTTGGGTGGTTGGTTTGATGGATCATGGGCGTATTGGACTGTTTTTAACCAGAATTCAAAGCACTTTGTGTTGCATATATTTGTATGAAACAAATACAAATACAATTTGATTGATTGAAATAGACACAGAAGCACTTGAAATCTGCCCCCAAAACCACTTGAAGGAATTACAAAACACTAACTCAATGTGTTGCCAATGCAGTCAAATATATACAAATCATAAAAATAATGTGTCAGAAAGCTCAAATACCCACCACATATCTTCATTACTCCAGGAACCACTTGTTGTATGTCTGTTGTCATTTCAGAAGGAGATGACATGAAATTTGACCACTTTGAGACCTCCGCACTCAGCACCTTGGCAAACTACGACTGGTCTGAGCAGGAGGAATGCATCTCTGCTGACAGAAAGCCACCAGCTCAGGAGGTGTTGTCCCTTCCTTCTTCTGACTCGACACGCCGAAAGGACTTCAGTTTTGGAAGCTCTGAAAACATCACTGGAACCTCACTGGGGAAGTCTACCAGCTCCTTTCCCGCTGAGGACAACAAGTTTGCAGCCTTTGCAGATTTTGGAGTTGTGGACCAGACTGGTGTTGAGGATGATGATGATGATTTTGGGGACTTCGCCAGCACAGTTTCTGAGAAGTCCGACTCTCCGGCTGCTGTCACAGAGACGGGGTCAGACGGAACCCAGAGCGAGGCCCTGGATGAGTTTGGGGCCTTTCAAGGAGACAAGCCCAAGTTTGGGAAGTCGGACTTTCTCAAAGCAAGCACCCAAGCCAAAGTGAAGTCCAGTGAGGAGATGATCATAAATGAGCTAGCAACTTTTGACCTTTGTGTTCAAGGTGAGTGTTTCAAGATTTGTACATGTAGACACTAAACTAACACATGTTAAACACTTGGCTCTCAACATTTCTGGGATTATGATTTGTGCAATATGGTAAATCAGTCAGTTATAAGCCTAATGAATGAATAACTTTCTCCTATAATTAATATTTAGCAAGTTTCAGATTAGCAGTGCGATAACATTACTAAACAGTAGATGGCACCGTTGAGATGGTGGTGTAATTCACAGAGAGTAAAGAAACCTTAAGCAAATTGCAAACAATTTGACCTGGAAATAATTTTTGATATTTATACATGTCCTTGCATTTTGGTAAAGTGACAGTAGCTAAATTCCAAACAGCTACAATTGTAAATACATATTAAAATCAATCTAACCAGTTGTCAAACAGTTTTGTTCTATCACAAGTTCACATGCATGCATTCTTTGGTCTCTGTTGTAGCTTTCAATCAGCTTTTTCAGACAGAAAAGTGAAAAAGTCCAAAGCGTCAAATAGTGACTCAAATTGCTGTTTCTTACAACCATGCAGAAGTTAAACGTTTTCTTGTGGTCTGATGTGATCACAAAATATTACTTTTACTCTGTTGAAACCATGTGATAACATATGATCAGAAGTCTCATGGGTAAAGAATCAGCTTAGGATCTTAACAGCTTGTGGTTCTCTGGCAAAATGTGTCTGTAAGTGAATAATTAATGTATGCATTTTGTGCTATTTGATAATTTTATAGTAAATCACCCCTAAAAGTATTTGCTTGTGCCATAGTTAGATCCAGAATCTAGAGTCTGTTAAAAAACGTTACATGTTCTATGAATAATTTTGTTTTATTCCCTTACCTAACCCTTCTCAGGTTCACATAAGAGAAGTCACAGTTTAGGTGAGAAAGAAATTGGGCACTCACCCCCCTCTCCAGCTCCAGAGCAACACTTCAGGGACCGCTCCAACACCTTGAATGAGAAGCCTGCACTGCCTGTCATAAGAGATAAATACAAAGACCTGACCGGAGAGGTGGAGGTGAGACAGACATGGACTAGATGGATTTACCACTTTATGAGAAACTAAATGTCTGCTATTGTTTCTTAGGAGAGTGAACGTTACGCATATGAGTGGCAAAGATGTCTAGAAAGTGCTTTAGAGGTTGGTATTTAAAGCTTCGGTTTGGATGAATTCAAATTGTAAGGAGGCCTTCCCTTTGTCATTGTTTGTCTACAGGTAATTACTAAAGCTAACAACACACTTAACAGTATCAGCAGCTCATCTGTCTGTACTGAGGTGATCCAGTGTGCACAGGGCATGGAGTATCTGGTTGGTTAGTAATTTTTTATCATTTATTTCAATTCATAATGCATGTCTGATAGTATAAATCAAGCGTGTAGCTGAAATCCTAATAAGAAGCCAGTAAAAGCCAGACCATGTTATATTCAGGGCACTCAGCTTTAAAACTTGAATCCTTTAAATATCTAACAGTGAGTTCTTTTGTCAGGTGTTGTTGAGGTGTACCGCGTCACTCGCCGCGTGGAGCTGGGCATCAAGGCCACAGCAGTGTGTTCAGAGAAACTACAACAGCTGCTGAAAGACATCAGCCGAGTGTGGAATAACCTCATTAGCTTCATGTCACTGGCAAAGCTGGCGGTGAGACGGACCAACAATCATGAAACACTGTATTAATGTTAAAGACACACATTTACTGTATATTTAGGTTTGATATGTGTAATTGTAAGGTTTGTCTTCCAATGCTGAATACCGACTCGGTGACTACTGTGGGTCCGTTAGGATAAAATCTATGGGATATTGATTGAGTTTAGATGTTTCTGCATCTGATGGTGGTTTGATGATGTGTTCGGGCTGAATGACAAGGATAGTATTGATTTATTCAGCTGTCTGCAACAGTCTCTGAAGCAAACAGATGAGGGATCTGTGCTGCTGCAGAGGGAAATATTGTTTCAGCAGATTCAAATAATGTCGAGAAAAAATGCGAATACATGGTTTTTATGTAACGGGTGGATTTTTTTTTTTTTATCATTCATGTTGCGTTATTAGTTGAGTAGTTGGGGCTTTGAGAGTAAATGTTTTATTGGATTCTTTACAATAATAAAGAACGTATTAAATCTATTCTATTATTTTCACAGCCGGATGAGACCTCTCTAGATTTTTCCTCTTGTATTTTACGACCTGGCATCAAGAACGCCAAGGAGCTGGCCTGTGGAGTGTGCCTTCTGAACGTTGATGCTCGTAGCAAGGTATGTTTCTATTTTCCTAATTCTTTGAATTCAAATTCTTTATTTCAGTTAAGTATATGTCCGATATATATCCATTACTGGATCGTCTCACATTTTGAAAAATTTTGCAGAAAAAAGAGGAAAGCACTATTGGACGCCTGTTCAAACGAGTATGAGACAAAATACTGTCAACCAAATTTAATTTCAATCATTTCTGCTGAAATCCTCTGGGGTCCTTTCCTCTTCCCACTTGCCCCGCAGACACCAAAGTGACAGGATTCACATTGCTGCACTTTCCTTAATGAACAACAGTTGTGCTTCTGCACACATCGCCACAGTTAAGTCGCTTGGCCAAAGTCGGTCTCTTTTTCAGTTTTAGGTCCAATAAAAGCGATGCATTCGTCCATCCAAGTGTGTGCGAGTGAATAGTCACTTTGGTGCGGCACTCTAGAGTTTGGTTTCTCAAGGTCAACACATTAACAGCTTCAACTAACCCTCGTTTTCAATTAACACCGCTGATTACTATCACTGGTCCCTGCTTCTCCTGTCTCCTCCCTGATTGTGTTCAGCCTCTAATGTGTGTTCAGACTTCACACTTGAAAGGGCAGGTGGTGACACTGATGGGTCGCTCTGTTGAAAATGAATAGGCCACAGGCTTCAAATGCATCTTGGTTTGAAGCAGATGTGGCTTACCCATAAGTCATAAGCAGGGAGTACAGCTGGCAATACCTGGTACACATTTCTATTCAGCTTTCATTCTGTTTGTAGAGGCATTTCTGTCCCTGAGATGCTAGCACAGAGATTAATAGCCCGTATTTTAATTACATTTTTGGCCGAGCCATGCTGGTAAAAGGCATGAAGTGGAGAATAGCATCCCTCAGAGCATTATGAAGCAGAAAAACAGCTCATGGCGACACAGGCATCGCTGATTAGAGCTTTGTCATTTATTGAAGGAACCGATTTGTTTTTTTCACCTGAAGGTAAAGGTAGTAAAGGTTGAAGTTGCATCCAGTTGTTCTCAGAAATCAAGCTTAATGGCCTCTGCTTTAACAGCACTATCTGTCTTAATCTTTACACGTTCTAAATGACCGCAGTTTGCCTGATTTTTTCTTATCAAACTTCCAGGTGCATCTTTGCTGGGCACCTGTGCAGAATATTTTACTTTTATAACATGTATTCTGAAGTTACCGTACACATTCTTAAAGATCTAAGATATACAACATAGAATTTGTCTTTTTTGTGTATGGAATAATTCTAGCACCCCTTGGAAAGTGCTTTGGTTCGTTTTAAACACTGAGCGTTTTGTTGCTGTTTCCTTAACAAGAGCCGTTACAATCTATGCCATTAGTCGGCCAGGGCAGGGCAGTTGTAGCTTGATACCACCACTGTTATCAATGATATTTTTCAATTCCATAAAGAATGGAAGGCTGTATTTTTCTGTCATTTTTCTTTGGGTGATTGAACCACTCTCCTGGTGACAAAATGGGGCTTTGCTGAATCATTTTGGCTTTAACTTTTTCACTGCATGAGTCTGTGGTCATACGCTGACTACTCTTCTGCTTACAGGCATTGACTAGAGACAATGACAAGAGGTTATCGGTAATTATTTGATTTTTGTCTTTAATTTGTTTTTTCTTTGTCGTATTTGAGACAAGCAGATTGTGTCACTCCCTGATTGAAATGGTGTGCTCTGAATAATCTGTTCTATGAAGTAAGATGATATAGCCATACTTGCATGCGAAAGCTAAGCCAGATCCCGTCTGACGTCTGAAGCTGTGCAAGGCAGGGCCTGATTACTACTGTGATGGGAGACCTCTGGGTACCCCATGTGCCACTGTGGGGGCAGCTGCGGCTGTAAAGTGCCAAACTGTTGTTGTGTCCATAGGAAAGTCACTTCACCCACATTGTTTAGAAAGAGTCTGGTGTGTGTGTGTGTTGGGAATGGCTGGTGGTGGTCGGAGCCGATAGCACATACTGGTTGCCTCGCTTCTGTCAGTGTGCTCCTGGGCAGCTGTGGCTACAATAGTAGTTTACTACCACCATGTATGAAGTGAAAGAATAATGACATGTGAAGTGTCTTTGAGTGTCCTGAAAAGTGCTATATAAAACCAATGCATTATTGTTATAGAGTTTATACTTTGTATGCAGGCTGAGAAAAATATCTTAGTTTGGCTGTGTCTGACGAGGCCACTGCACAAAACGTTTCTGGAGAAATGTTTGAAGAAATGTCAACTGCAAAATGGGAAGGTGTCATTCATTGGAGAAAACCTTGACAATCTGACTTGATGTTGTAGTTGGTGCAGTTCTTTACGTTGAGCTGTATCTTTGTGCACGTCCCCTCTCCTCGTGAGTGGGAGGCAATGATTCACTGCACGTTAGTCATGCCTCTCTGGCCGCAGCTTCACTACTTCAGCAGTGATGTAAACATAACCTAAAACTGACAACAACATCAGCAACTCTGCAGAATAAATCTAACGCTCCATTTAATCGGAGGCCATTGAATCAGACAAGTGGGAAGAGTGCGAATTCTTATTTTTGGCTTGGACAGCTTTAAGAAAATCTTAAGCTTAAGCCAAAATAAATGACACAAACTCACACATACAACTTTTATTCCTTTCTGGTGTTGTCTTTAGTAGTACTCTGATGTTCTACTGTTTGTCTGTTTCACATCTGAAACAAACTATGTCACCTGATGAATTAATACATGTTTTGTGATTTTTGCTTTCTACTTTATAGAATCAGATTTTTATTTTTAATTCACTGTAATTTTAGGCCTTTAACTCTGAGACGGACAACTTCAAGCTGCTGTATGGAGGCCACAAGTACCACGCCAGCTGTGCCAACTTTTGGATTAACTGTGTGGAGCCCAAGCCCCCTGGCCTCATCCTGCCGGACCTCCTCTGAGTTAACACACGCCAACACCAGATACCCACGATACACTGTACCCGGGAATGACTGGGAACTATCTGGATATGGAATGTTCTTTGAACAGGCTTAAGTTGTCCATGGGTCAAAATGAACCACCACAGTGATTAAAAGTGGTAGAAAATACCCTAAATTAGGGTTTGAAATGGTCTAAATGACCCAAGGCCGGTCAGGTTAGAAAAGGTAATCAAAAATCAGATAAAAAATAATAATGATTTTGCTTATTTTATCACTGTGGAGGGTCAATTTGACCCAAGGATAGCACAAGGGTTTTTAGGTTATGAATGATTGGCTAAAATAAGACCATATCCAGTGTTTTGTATTTCTTCTGTCCTTTGCTCTGATCTGCAGGCTTCTGGGTCCAAAATAATGTGAGCTTGGTGATGTCATTGTTCAGTCATTGGATCATCAACAAGTAAACTGCCAATGTCATAGGCAAGAAATATTTATACTGTTCATTTTAGTCTTGTTTTTTTGGCTGCTGTTTAAATATAGCTTTTCCCTACTCTTATTGAATATATATTATGTACATATACACATATATATACATGTGTGTGTATATATACAAAAGCTGTTTGGGAGAAACTTCGTATATGAACTATTTTACTGTACTTGAAAATGTAATTTTTCATAATGCTAATATTGACCATCAAAACGTGACTGCTGGATTACATATGAAATGTCTATCATTAATGAATTGTGTTCAGTTGTTGATTTTAAATGTTTTTTGCACTGGGCTGTGATAGTGAAATGGCAGCAGCACTTGTATATATTTACTCAGTGACATGCTGTAGCCTTATAAATAAACTGTAATGTGAATAAAATAGTATTGACCCAATTCATCATCACTGAAAATCTTGATTTTAAGCCATTGTCTTTGGTTTCTTTGTCATATTTTATTGATTTGATTTTACCTTTCTCCAACTACCAAACACACATCCAAGAAAGTATATTACATATCATTTTACAAACAAAATTTGAAACTGCATTTCACTCATCCTGCCGCTGAAACCATCAGAGGCACTTTAAGCTCAGTCAATCACCTCCAGAGCGTGAAACCATCTCATTATTACTCTCTCCTGTGTTCAGGTGCACTCGCCAACATCCATTTTATCTCTCGCCATGTGCTAATCCATTTCCTGCAGAAAATGAATCCTCTTCTCCCATGCCGAACATGGGGATTACACTAAATTACAATCAATTGCTGAATAAGGCTGTGTGATTTAAAATGCAGTCTAGCCGCCTGTCATCTTCACGCCTCTTGTCTGTGATGCAGAGCTCAAACAATTCCTGGAGACTGTCCAGACTGTAACGCATCGGATTATCTGGCTTATCAAGTTAATGACTTCGAACAGATGTTTTATACTAAAAATCAACACTTTTACTCTGGTGGGAAATAAAAATGATTTTACTTTCTTATTCCTGAAGTAAACCAGTCACTTGTTGCACCCTAAACTAAGATGTTAAGAGTATATTGATCAAATGTTTTATATCCTTTTAATCATTTATAAATAGTTGAGATGCAGAATAATTGAAAAGTGATGATTGGAATTTGTTGTATTACACTCACTACAGCTTTTCTCCATGCAGCGGGGAGATCTTTGAAACTGTTTTTATATAGACAAACATACTTCTTGACCCTCAGCCTGACTGGTGGCCCTGATTGTTATGCCCCACACATAAAAATCTAAATATAAGTTATCTTAGTTCTAAAAGTACAGGTTTGGATTCTGTCCAACTGTTAAAAGCTCATATGCAAGCAGATAGTTCCCTTTATTCGATCTTCTTCTAATGGGGTATTTTATTAACCAACGTACGTAATGTATCACACATATAATTGATGTCATATAGTTATTGCAATTACCACCAAACTGAATAATGAAAATTAAAGGTGATTAAGCAGTATGCTATCTTTGCACAAAGATTAGTTTCACAACTGTAAATAATGTTTGCAAGTTGCTTTTGTAGTATGAGATGATAAGGTGATGCTGCTATCAAATACTGCTTTGAGTCAAATTAAAATTTAATTTCCATTTGTTTCTTTGGCACTGTCGGTAGAGCATGGTTTCTGCTGTTAAAGTCTGCTGTCTTAAGGATAACTATGTTCCCACATTAGAGCAGCGCAGGTGAAGAGCCTGTAATTTAAGACCATTAGTTCTGAATGACTGTGGTGCCCTATCATTGTGGTGCTGGTATTTTGTCGTTTCAAATGTAGACACAGACAAAAATATAATCAAACAAATTTGCTTTATTAATATTTGATATTGAGACTTTCAATATTGTGCTACAATTAGTAAATCCTAACATACAGGATTGTTTTGAAGGAAATGTGAAAATAAAATATTTTTTCTAATAATATTAATGCATAATTAGAATTTCATAACTATAAATAAAACACTGGTGGCAGTGCTATCTGCTGTACTGAACAACATCTAATGGCTCTCCATAACAGTGGACGACAACATGAAAGCATCCTCTCTGCAGTGTACAGACCCCTCCAAAAACATGACTAGACCACAGTCATAGTTCCCTCAAAATAATGTCTATATTTTCTGTACACTATTTGCTACCATAGATTTAGAGCAATCAGCTGCTCACACATAAACATGTTGTATACTAGCACATGACGCACGTCAGCCACTGAACTGCCCTCACAAAATGTCTTCAGGATCTGTGGTCACCTGTTTGATGCTCAGAGACCACACCAGGTGCACATCTCCAGCAGCAGATGAAGCTGAAATCCTTTCTTTGGAGCTGGTTTTTCAAACAGAACTCTCAGAGACACACACTTGTCACTATGACTCGTCACTCTGGGGAGTAAATCGCTGAATCACAGGCCCCAGTAGGGGGCCAGGCTCCTGCGGTCCCTCTCATACACATCTGGGATCACCCCATAAGGAGTTTGTACCATCTTCACAGAGTTTCTCCCAAACAGCTTTCGTTCATACTCAATGAGCTGCCTCCAGAAGCCTCCATTAGGCCGAATGACGGGCCGACGGGCTTTGACCCAAGCATGGGCCTCTGCGAGAGACACACGGTGGTATTTCATGAGGTAAGCCAAACAGAGAGAGGCTGAGCGGCTCACTCCGGCAGCACAGTGCACCAGCACAGCCCCCCTCTTACGGCCCACACTGTGGATCTTATCAGCCACACTGTCAAAGTAAAGCGAGAGCGGTGAGTGAGGCATGTCGGCCAGTGGCACCTTCACATACTCCATGTGAGGCCAATTGAAGTTGGGCAGCTCGATGGTGGCGTTAACCACACAAGTGATGCCTTTGGACAGCAGCAGGCTGCGGTTCGAGGCCACGTTGCCTCGGCTGAGGAACAGGTTGGGGGTGATCTGTGCGATGCCGCCCAGCAGGCTCCCACTCTCCGGAAGCAGCCGGGGTACTGTGGTGGGAACCATGGAGCCGCGGTGATGATGATGATGGAGGAAGCCGTGACTGCGGGAACCCATTTAGATCAAGTCGAAAAAACACCAAAACAGTGGAAAATATTCAGAAAATCTTCACAGACATTCGTATCAGCCAAACCGCTCCTGAAACAAAAACATATTTCACTCTGTTAAACAGTGTTCCCCCTGTTTTTCACAAACACAAACAAAGAATATTTATCTCACACAAAAAAATTGTTTGTCCCATTACTGACTCGCAGTTGTTCTGGAGGTGAGGCTGCTTGTTTGCATGTAAATGCTGTTTCTGGAATTAAACCTATCCAGCTTCATAAGGAATGTTCCAAACAAACCAGATCCAGGAAGTTACCCGATGTTGCTTAAAAATGATCAACTAATGTTTTTTTTTCTGTGATGCTTGTTGTGCATGTATGTGCAGTACCATGTGACCCCATAAGACACATCCATGGTCCATCACACACGCCTCTTACGTTATTTAGTAGAACCTTCATTTTTTTCCAGGCTAATCCAGGCATTAATGACTAAACCAGAGGTAGGTCTGTGTCAGTGATTTTCTGTTTGAGTGTGAATATTGGGTACTATAAAATAAAGTCAATGTGACGTTTGGATTCCTGGGTATTCTGATGAAAATGGCGCCCTGATTGTGACTGGTATTGAAGAATTTCCAGAGTCTACAGCCAGTCATGCTAGTTAAGAAACATAGCTACTACGTATTTTCTATATATTGTGTGCTCCCTGTGTGCTCTTACTACTGTCCTGTATGTGCGCTGCAAATTTCCCCACTGTGGGACGAATAAAGGAACTCTCTCTCTCTCATTCTCTCTTTCTGATGCAGTTTGTTATCAGCTTCGTTTGAGACACTTTCATACTTCACTGCTCTTAGAATGTGTCATCGTGAACCAGAGCTTCTGCACATTCAGGCAAAGTTACAAACTACTAAAAAATACTATTGTATACTGGTCTGACATTGCACTGTCATAGTGAAAAGTGATGCTCAGACACACTGTACTGTGTCACACGTTGTACAATGTTTTGTTTTACTAAAGACTGTGATCATCATGTTACAGCGTAGCTTATCCCCTTCTCTCACGCTGTCATCCGGAAAGACAAGGCAACAATTACAGCAGACTGAGGTATGAAAACCACAGTTTGCCTTACATTACTGCAATGATTGTTTTAAAGTCAATTTCAAACAGTACAGTTGTTTATTTTATTCAGGAGAATTTATTGTTTTCAATGCTGTTTTAGACGAGTATATATATTCAAACAATCCTTCCAGAGACATTAAAACACATTTAGCAAATACTACATTGTTTTACCACTGATCTATTTGGTGATGAGCAAGATCACAAGCACATTTGCCTTGTCTTTGTTAGTGCATAGGTGCCAGTCAAGGCAACAATATCTGGATGAAGACGTGTTGTTGCACACCAGCTCTATAATTTTTGCCTCTAGATAGTCTCATCACTCAGCTGTTACCAAAGCAACAAGCCATTCATTCGAAAATACATTACATCATGCAAACGTGAGGACTATGGTCCATCTTTCTCTATCTTATAAGACCTCTCTCTCAACAGGTGGTCCCATCTCAAATCCTATACTGTCGGTCAGTGGGGCCATTGCTTGACTGCTGCTGTTACAAATGAGAAACATGACACACTCAAGAATATATATAGAGAACATATAGAACACACTCAACTGTATCATTGAGGGTGGAAGACCTTGCACCAAATAATATAGAGATCTGTAGTAGTAAAACATTGTTGTGCATTATCCTAACTATATTATTAATGGGCATTAAAATGACTCTTTGATATATTAAATACATTTTCTGAAACCTTTATCCATCCGAGATGAGGGCTTGTATGTGTTTGTTTTCAAGAGCAGCACTGAGTAAATGTTTCTTACTGTGAGTTCACTGGTTGTAATGTTATATTTTTAGGTAATGAGTAATTGTATTATGGCGGCACAGTAGGGGGTAAGAGTTGTTCAACAGTTACAGTGCCTTGCCATATTTTATTTTTTTATACAGAATTATTAATAGCCTTTTCTTACACCACTAATGGATACTTTAACAAACAAAACCCAAAGGTAGACTAATTTTAAACCCCACAGTAACACATTTCTTTAAAACCAGAACTAAAATGATATCCTACTCATAATTGAATCAGACCCCTTATTGTCACGTATGATTAGAGTTACACGCTGGGAATTCCAAACAGCAGTGAATGGTACCAACAAGTGCTCATTATTGGATCATCTCGACACATTGTTATTATGTTTAGTTTGCAAGACTATATAGGCCTATTCTCAGTGTGAAAAAACACCTTTAAATAAAGAGTAGATCATATCTCATTGTTGGGTAAGCTGGAAGAACGTAAGGCTTTGGTGAATAAGTCTTGTTTGTTGAAACATTTATGTTTTAAAGTGTGAGTTACGGGTGCATCTGGCGCGCGCCTCAGCAGCTCGTCCTCGTGCGCGTGACGTCAAAATCTGCGCGTGTTAAGTTGAGAAAGGTATGAGGTTGGCATCAAGGGAAATCTAGGGGAATCTTGTGTATAAACCACTGTCTTTTTCTATTCTAGCTCCAAGCCGAATGCTATTTAACAACAGGACAAGCGTCTCGCTCTTTAGTTGTGATGCTGTGTTTCAGATGTGTCAAATGTCGCGTTAGTAAAAGCATCCAAGAGAAGTCGAACTTACCAGAGGGCTCAAAAGGAAGATGGAGCTGAGTCCGGCTTCACCCATCCGGGCTGCGCGTCTCCTCCGCTAAAACTCTGGGCATCTATTTCCGAAGAGTCCGTGTCTTGGACAGGCCTGAGCGGTCAGGAGCAGGACAGAGGGCCCGGTGCAGAGACAACAAGTGCAACAGTCTGAGGCATCATGTGGAAGTGTCCAGAAACACGAGCCAGAGCATCACTGCTGCACGAGCCGAGGCGTGTGCGCGAGCAGCGGGCACGAGAAGAATCTCATTGAAGGAGGCGTGGCCTGTGCGAGGAAGGGGTGGAGGAGAGGAGAGGACACACCCACTGGACACACATGTGGGCACTTATTATTTTCAATCAACTAAGTGCAGAGCCTAAACAGGGTATGTGCATGTTATCAAGTATTTGAACAGATTATTCACGAAGCCATCCAGTGTTTGATAATATGTCGTTGGTTTAATTGGCTTAGAATATTTATAATCATAATTTCTGTTGCAAGATGTCCCCCAAAATCCACTATCTGAGGAACAATCTTTTATATTCAACAAATAGATTCCAGATATCCAGAATGTCTATTCTGAAATCTACTTGATGTCAGAATGTTATATATTCTTGGACTTAGACCCTGCTCGTGAAATTAGACATTCATTTGACCACTGTGCGGCCATAATTGAGTGAGACTGACCTTATGAATGTTTTAAAGTGGGAGATGGCACTATGGCTGTCTGTGAATAACGGGAGCTTGAGCAGAGAGAGACAAATGTTGTAGAAATGGTAACCTTGAATCCAAGCTAAGTGAGACACTCAGATGGATAGAGGGATGTTGCTGCTGAGAGAGGGAAATAGCTGCCAGCTGTAAGACCAGGTCCTCACCGAAATGTCAGATGAGTCACAAACATTCTGTGAAGACAGTGCAGGTTAATATGGCACCACAGTCTGGCTGCAAATTTACAATGACACCATTACTATAATAATAACAAGCACCTGTAACCATGGCTGAAGGAGCTGCCCTGAAGTTACACTAATGACCCCTGACAACAACACAGGGTAATACAATGATGTCACCGGAATCTTTTGGGCAGTGAAACAGTCCACACTGGCCTGTGGTATGTTCTACTTCAATAATTACTCATGTATGTGACCTAATGTTAATGATGCACTGTCCATTCCAGCAAAAAAAAAAAGAAAAAGAAAAAAACACATTTCAAAAAGTACATATAAATCAGTACAAAAGGTTGAGTTTCCATTTCATTGTCTTATTATTATTCGTTTTTTATTTATTTAGACTTTATCAAGGACTCACATGCAAGCACAGGATCCATAGCTAAAAATAATGAAAGAAAAGTTAAAAAAAGAACTGTGTTAAAAACACACTTAATAATCACATATATTCCCAAATACAGTATACAGCAAGTCTCACATACAAAGAAGCACGCTAGTGACTTCAAAGTTTAGAAGTGAACCTGACTGAGCTAATGTAAGGGCAAACCAGAGACTATACAAAAGCATTAGGTACCCTTACAACTGTACACATAAACTGATAGTAGCAGTGACACAGGACAGCAGGAAAGGAGCGCACTCTGCACTCAGCACTAGTGTTTGGGGATCTTCAGCTGCATCCTCATGGAGTCATTATAGGCTGTTAACCTCTGCAGACTGGCTGCTTGTAACTCCGCCACATTTGGGCTGTGTATAAAGGGGCAAATATTTATTTTTAGTTTGAAAGCTAGATAACATTGGTGTACATTATTCTTCACTACATTTAGGCTTTCTAAACCACAGATAACGGTGAGCAGATTTCATAGTACTTTTGGGAGAGCTGAAGCAGGAAAAAAACACAGCCAGGAAATCATGTAATAGTTGCTCAAACCATTATCCTTTCACTTCACATTAGCAAAGGGGCAGGATCTTAAAACGTATTATTAACGTATTACTTTGATGCAGATTTGTTTAGATAATGACTGTCTGGTAAATAGGGGATAGAACAATATCAATTCAACCAAAACAAAGCCAAAGTGATGTCATTCTACGTTGACACGAGCTGTCAATGTAGACAATGTGAACATTTTTAATAGATTTTAAAATACTTTTTAGACACATTTTTATTCCGTTATGCATTAATTCTAGCCCCATTTGAGTCATAAAATGTATTTATGGCTTGTTTAAATCCATGTATCATTCAAAATCTGATTCATTCATTTGTCCCAATATCAATAATTATCAATGTATTAGTGAATCAAGTAGGGTTAGTAGCAACAGGTTGACAGAATTAATTCTCACACTCAAATTTATTTTTTTACTTATTCAATCTGTTATCAAATGCTCCCAGACTATTTTAAAAGATTATCACATTACTGTAGCAGTGATGTTTCTAATAAGTTAAGTCAACAGGTGTTCTTAAGTGTGAATTTGTTTTGAAAATCCAAACCATAATCTTGAGGAAACTCTAGAGATGTGTATTTCAGTCTCGTTGATTCGCCTGATGAGGAGTGGCCACAGTTGCTATGCAGAGAGACAGTGGAAAGTGCTTTGTGGTCAGCAGCATTGGCTTTGGGAGCTGCTGGGGATGTCTCTAAATAAAGTTGCTGTCGTTTCTCCAGCTGTGACTCCCTCCAGAAAATAGACACGGATTGTAATGTTTGCTTTGGCAACATGTGAAAGCAAAAGGTGCATGGGTGCGTACAGCGTGGTGCCTCTAATCGGATCTGAAGCATGCTGACATCAAACAATACTGGGAAAAGACCTCATACGCAGGCCTTCTGTATGTAATGAAGAACTACAATTGGTTTAACACATTCACTTCATCATTCATCTATATTTGAATATGATACCTCAATAGCCCAAAGGAGACTACTATAGATAATGGTCCAAATTTATTTCATCAATACTTTGTCTATTAAAAAGGGACAGTAATCAACATGTTGTCTCATGGCAGGTTGATGTTACAGCCATCGACAGATTAAATGAAAAGCAGTTAGAGAACATAGTACAAGACATTACAATGTAGTAACAGACATTTACAGGAACATTAACCACCGTTTACTGAAGATAAGTCTGCATTTGGCCTAATGAAACAACGGAAGAGTGAAAAAAACACAATTTACAAAAAGTCACTCAATTTGTATTCATTTTATTTATTATTAAAATTAAATGGCAGAGTGGTTAGCACTCCTTGGCAAGAAACAGGGCCTTTCTGAATGGAGTTTGTATGTTCTCCTTGTGTTTGCATAGTTTTCCTCCAGGCAGATGGATCTCCAGGTGCTCATTGCCACTGTAGACTTGACTGGTGGCATATAGTAGCACCGCAGGATGAGTCAAATGTAGAGGACTATTAAAGTCCTCTACTTTGACTCAGAAATAAACTAGGTTGCTCAATTTCCACTGCTCGCTTATTTACTTTGCGAGGGGTAGAGTGGTGGGCATCTCTTTAATTCAAAGCCTCAGTCACGACTTGAGCAGCAGCTGAGCGTGAGCAACAGGGTGAACCGGTGAGGTAAAATAACAGCTCGAGGGATTATCACCATGGCAACATACATTTAACCTTGTTAAAAACAGAATGTCCATAGACCACAAAGACGTGACGATTTGGGCTAGTGGTGAATCCCAGAACACCTTGTGGCCTTTATAGACCAGGTCAAATGATCATGTTAATGTCCATCCATCCATTTTCTTCCGCTTCATCCGTTGCCGGGTCGCGGGGGCAGCTGTCTAAGCAGAGACGCCCAGACTTCCCTATCCACACACACTTCCTCCAGCTCGTCCGGGGGGACTCCAAGGCGTTCCCAGGCCAGCTGAGAGACATAGTCCCTCCAGCGTGTCCTGGGTCTTCCCCGGGGCCTCCTCCCGGTGGGACGTGCCCGGAACACCTCCCCAGGGAGGCGTCCAGGAGGCATCCGGAACAGATGCCCGAGCCACCTCAACTGGTTCCTCTCGACGTGGAGTAGCAGCGGCTCTACTCCGAGCTCCTCCCGTGTGACTGAGCTCCTCACCCTATCTCTAAGGGAGCGCCCAGCCACTCTGCGGAGGAAGCTCATTTCGACCGCTTGTATCCGCGATCTTGTTCTTTCGGTCATTACCCAAAGCTCATGACCATAGGTGAGGGAGGGAACGAAGATTGACCGGTAAATTGAGAGCTTTGCCTTTCGGCTCAGCTCCCTCTTCACCACAACGGTCCGATACAGCGACCGCATCACTGCGCACGCTGCACCGATCCGCCTGTCAATCTCACGCTCCATCCTTCCCTCACTCGTGAACAAGACCCCGAGATACTTGAACTCCTCCACTTGAGGAAGGGCCTCTCCACCCACCTGAAGAGGGCAGGGCACCTTTTTCCGGTCGAGCACCATGGCCTCAGATTTGGAGGTGCTGATTCTCATCCCAGCCGCTTCACACTCGGCTGCAAACCGTCCCAGTGCATGTTGTAGGTCCTGGTTCGTTGGAGCCAACAGGACAACATCGTCTGCAAACAGCAGAGATGAAATCCTGTGGTCCCCGAACCGGACCCCCTCCGACCCTTGGCTGCGCCTAGAAATTCTGTCCATGAATACAGTGAACAGAACCGGTGACAAAGGGCAGCCCTGGCGGAGGCCAACGTGCACAGGGAACAGGTCTGACTTACTGCCGGCAATGCGCACGCAGCTCTGGCTCCGGTCATACAGGGACCGGACGGCCCTCAGCAGAGGACCCCGGACCCCGTACTCACGGAGGACCCCCCAAAGGACACCCCGGGGAACACGGTCGAACGCCTTCTCCAAATCCACAAAGCACATGTGGACAGGTTGGGCGAACTCCCATGAACCCTCGAGTATCCGATGGAGAGTGTAGAGCTGGTCCAGTGTTCCACGGCCGGGACGAAAACCACACTGCTCCTCCTGAATCCGAGATTCGACCATCGGCCGTAACCTCCTCTCCAGTACCTTGGAGTAAACCTTACCAGGGAGGCTGAGGAGTGTGATCCCACGATAATTGGAACACACCCTCCGGTCCCCCTTCTTGTAGAGAGGAACCACCACCCCGGTCTGCCACTCCATTGGCACCGCCCCCGATCGCCACGCGATGTTGCAGAGACGTGTCAGCCAAGACAGTCCTACAACATCCAGAGACTTTAGATAGTCAGGACGGATCTCATCCACTCCCGGCGCCTTGCCACCAAGGAGGCTGCCAA
Source organism: Knipowitschia caucasica (assembly GCA_964034765.1). Lineage (NCBI taxonomy): Eukaryota > Metazoa > Chordata > Actinopteri > Gobiiformes > Gobiidae > Knipowitschia > Knipowitschia caucasica. Next base: position 13,083,769 of record OZ035832.1, read on the forward strand.
CCACCTTGGTGACCTCTGCCAGGGTGACAGAAGTATCCGCCCCAACATCCTCAGCCTCTGCCTCCGGAGCGGAGGACGTGACGGGGGGATTGAGGAGAACCTCGAAGTATTCCTTCCACCGTCCGACAATATCCCCGGTCGAGGTCAGCAGCTCACCCCCCGCACCGTACACGGTGTTGGCAAAGAACTGCTTCCCCCTCCTGAGGCGCCGGACAGTTTGCCAGAATCTCTTCGAGGCCGACCGATAGTCATGCTCCATGGACTCTCCGAACTCCTCCCAGTCCCGGGTTTTTGCCTCTGCAACAGCCCGGGCCGCGGCACGCTTGGCCTGCCGGTACTGGACAGCTGCCTCAGGAGTCCCCCGAACCATCATGGCTCGATAGGACTCCTTCTTCAGCCTGACGGCATCCCTTACTGCCGGTGTCCACCACCGGGTTCGGGGGTTGCCGCCGGGACCAGCACCAGAGACCTTGCGACCACAGCTACGAGCCGCCGCATCGGCGATAGAGGAAGAGAACATGGTCCACTCAGACTCAATATCCCCCTCCTCCGCCGGGACCTGGGAGAAGCTCTCCCGGAGGTGTGAGTTGAAAGTCCGTCTGACAGGGGTCTCAGCGAGACGTTCCCAGCAAACCCTCACTACACGCTTGGGTCTGCCAGGTCTGACCGGCTTCCTCCCCTGCCAGCGGATCCAACTCACGACCAGGTGGTGATCGGTTGACAGCTCTGCCCCTCTCTTTACCCGAGTGTCCGAAACACGCGGCCGAAGGTCAGATGATACGACAACAAAGTCGATCATCGACCTCCGGCCTAGGGTGTCCTGGTGCCACGTGCACTGGTGGACACCCTTGTGCTCAAACATGGTGTTCGTAATGGACAAACCGTGACTAGCACAGAAGTCCAACAACTGAACACCACTCGGGTTCAGATCAGGGGGGCCGTTCTTCCCGATCACCCCTCTCCAAGTGTCACTGGCGCTTCCCACATGGGCGTTAAAGTCCCCCAGGAGAATGACGGAGTCCCCGGGCGGTGCACTGTCCAGTACCCCTCCCAAGGACTCCAAGAAGGCCGAGTACTCTGCACTGCTGTTAGGCCCGTAGGCCGTCACAACAGTGAGAGACTTGTCCCCCACCCGAAGGCGGAGGGACGCGACCCTCTCATTCACCGGGGAGAACTCCAACACGTGGCGGCTGAGATGGGGGGGCAATGAGTATGGCCACCCCAGCTCGCCGCCTCTCCCCGCGAGATACACCAGAAAAGTGGAGCGTCCAACCCCTCTCAAGGAGTTGGGTTCCAGAGCCCAAGCTGTGTGTGGAGGTGAGGCCGACTATCTCTAGTCGGTACCTCTCGACCTCCCCCACAAGCTCGGGCTCCTTCCCCCCCAGTGAGGTGACGTTCCACGTCCCAAGAGCTAGATGTTGGGTGTGCGGACTGGGTCGCCGAGGTCTCCGCCTTCGACTGCTGCCCAGTCCTCTCTGCACCGAGCCGCCACGGACCCCTCTGCGGGTGGTGGGCCCACAGGAGGGACTGCCCACGTCGTCCTTTCGGGCTGAGCCCGGCCGGGCCCCGTGGGCTAAGGCCCGGCCACCAGGCGCCCGCTTTCGGGCCCCGACCCCAGGCCTGGCTCCAGGGTGGGGCCCCAGCTGCGCCATGCCGGGCGACGTCACTTGTTCTTTCATGTTAATCATGTTAATGTCAATTTACAAATTGAATATGAAGTGTGTGACGTGATGATTACAATATACATAACATTTATAAAGTCAGTGTTTTACTTAAAAACATTAGGGTCAACCCAGCACAACGTGGGTAAGTCCGTGACAAATATTTGTCCCAACATGTGTACAACAACATGTTTCATCAGTAATTTTTGTTTAAAGTGGAAGATAATATTGTATAGGAGGCGATTCACTCTCTGCCAGACCTGGTTGCCACAGTAACATCTTGTGTTGATGGCTTCAGTTCACCTCCACTGCTGATCACCCTCCAGAACATAATAGTCTAATAATGACTACCGGGGGTGAGGGCAGACCCAAGCCAAAAGGAAGCAATGGTCCTATTGAAGTACAAGTATATCAAGAGGAGATGTGCTTTCTGATTTGTTAAAACAAATGATACTAATGAGTATTTGAATTGTTAATTCAACATCTATATACTGTAGAGAGTATTAATGTAATAGGACACGGAATCCGGGACATATATCTATGGCTCAAATACTGAACACTGTTATACCTGTCTATCTAGACTCTATATTGTCTAGAAGACTGTATGTACATCACGTGGAACAACAGAGTAGATCAACAATGTCATGTGGTGTGGTGGCTGCTCTCCTGTCTCTCCAGCCGTCCATTATGCCCTGGTCCTCTCTGTGCAGGTCTTGGGAGCCATGTTGTGCAACAGATGGAGCAGATGTTGGTGTCAAGGCTCGGTGTTCTTAAGTTGCCCACACAGTCTCCTCAAACACAGTTGCCTCCTATTCAAACCTCAACGTCACACCATGTTAAACCAGGACAGGACATTAAAGCTAATGTGGATCTAAATTAGAGCTGAATAAAGGAGATACATACGTTAAATTAACATTCCCAAAAACACATATACCTCCAACGGATGCTGCATTCAAAACCAATACCTATGGAATGATTCATGGTAAAACCTGAAACACTTGCTCTGTCTGCTTTAGATATAAACTTCTCATAGAAACAAACGGCTGCACTTGTATACACATACAGTGGTCCAGGTATTAATTCAAGGCGTTAAAGCATTTTTGGATGACTTGCTCAAGATATAGTTTAGGACTAAAAGGACATTATCTGCACACCAGGAAATGAATAGCTTCCATTGGTAAATGTTAGATCAATAGGTCATTGCAGCTTTGTGTCTGTTATTACAGGAGTTGGTTCTCTTTGACAGTGCCCTTATCAAAGCCTGGTTCTTTTTTCTAAACAAATAATTTCTGAGGACCAGCACTCTTCTCTGCTTCCTGAGTGCATATTTGTTATAACAAATTTCCCAGATGTCAAACAAAAGACCACAAATAATACAAAACACCACAAATAATACAAAACAAACAAAACATTTAATATATTTGAAAAGAGCAGCCATCAACGACAATGTTCTCACAGTATGATTCAGTACAATGATATGCACAAACATTTGGTGTCCACAACAGCTTTAGGCTTTAGTAATGTAGCCCTCCTTGATGAGAAAGTCATATATCTTGCGTGTCTTGTTGACATCGATCTTGATTAGCGCTCTGGCTTGGGCGAGTCGAAGCCCTCCTTGCCGTCTGCACTCGTTCAGAAGAGCTTGCTTGTATTCGAGGTAGGCTCCTGGCACCAATCGCACCACCTGGCACAGCTACAAGCACAAAACAAAACGTTCTTACAAAAAGTGACACTGAAATAGTAGCAGACCTTTACCTAAAGTGATTCTGTATTACATTTTTCCAACAGCTCTGGCTCCGGTCATACAGGGACCGGACGGCCCTCAGCAGAGGACCCCGGACCCCGTACTCACGGAGGACCCCCCAAAGGACACCCCGGGGAACACGGTCGAACGCCTTCTCCAAATCCACAAAGCACATGTGGACAGGTTGGGCGAACTCCCATGAACCCTCGAGTATCCGATGGAGAGTGTAGAGCTGGTCCAGTGTTCCACGGCCGGGACGAAAACCACACTGCTCCTCCTGAATCCGAGATTCGACCATCGGCCGTAACCTCCTCTCCAGTACCTTGGAGTAAACCTTACCAGGGAGGCTGAGGAGTGTGATCCCACGATAATTGGAACACACCCTCCGGTCCCCCTTCTTGTAGAGAGGAACCACCACCCCGGTCTGCCACTCCATTGGCACCGCCCCCGATCGCCACGCGATGTTGCAGAGACGTGTCAGCCAAGACAGTCCTACAACATCCAGAGACTTTAGATAGTCAGGACGGATCTCATCCACTCCCGGCGCCTTGCCACCAAGGAGGCTGCCAACCACCTTGGTGACCTCTGCCAGGGTGACAGAAGTATCCGCCCCAACATCCTCAGCCTCTGCCTCCGGAGCGGAGGACGTGACGGGGGGATTGAGGAGAACCTCGAAGTATTCCTTCCACCGTCCGACAATATCCCCGGTCGAGGTCAGCAGCTCACCCCCCGCACCGTACACGGTGTTGGCAAAGAACTGCTTCCCCCTCCTGAGGCGCCGGACAGTTTGCCAGAATCTCTTCGAGGCCGACCGATAGTCATGCTCCATGGACTCTCCGAACTCCTCCCAGTCCCGGGTTTTTGCCTCTGCAACAGCCCGGGCCGCGGCACGCTTGGCCTGCCGGTACTGGACAGCTGCCTCAGGAGTCCCCCGAACCATCATGGCTCGATAGGACTCCTTCTTCAGCCTGACGGCATCCCTTACTGCCGGTGTCCACCACCGGGTTCGGGGGTTGCCGCCGGGACCAGCACCAGAGACCTTGCGACCACAGCTACGAGCCGCCGCATCGGCGATAGAGGAAGAGAACATGGTCCACTCAGACTCAATATCCCCCTCCTCCGCCGGGACCTGGGAGAAGCTCTCCCGGAGGTGTGAGTTGAAAGTCCGTCTGACAGGGGTCTCAGCGAGACGTTCCCAGCAAACCCTCACTACACGCTTGGGTCTGCCAGGTCTGACCGGCTTCCTCCCCTGCCAGCGGATCCAACTCACGACCAGGTGGTGATCGGTTGACAGCTCTGCCCCTCTCTTTACCCGAGTGTCCGAAACACGCGGCCGAAGGTCAGATGATACGACAACAAAGTCGATCATCGACCTCCGGCCTAGGGTGTCCTGGTGCCACGTGCACTGGTGGACACCCTTGTGCTCAAACATGGTGTTCGTAATGGACAAACCGTGACTAGCACAGAAGTCCAACAACTGAACACCACTCGGGTTCAGATCAGGGGGGCCGTTCTTCCCGATCACCCCTCTCCAAGTGTCACTGGCGCTTCCCACATGGGCGTTAAAGTCCCCCAGGAGAATGACGGAGTCCCCGGGCGGTGCACTGTCCAGTACCCCTCCCAAGGACTCCAAGAAGGCCGAGTACTCTGCACTGCTGTTAGGCCCGTAGGCCGTCACAACAGTGAGAGACTTGTCCCCCACCCGAAGGCGGAGGGACGCGACCCTCTCATTCACCGGGGAGAACTCCAACACGTGGCGGCTGAGATGGGGGGGCAATGAGTATGGCCACCCCAGCTCGCCGCCTCTCCCCGCGAGATACACCAGAAAAGTGGAGCGTCCAACCCCTCTCAAGGAGTTGGGTTCCAGAGCCCAAGCTGTGTGTGGAGGTGAGGCCGACTATCTCTAGTCGGTACCTCTCGACCTCCCCCACAAGCTCGGGCTCCTTCCCCCCCAGTGAGGTGACGTTCCACGTCCCAAGAGCTAGATGTTGGGTGTGCGGACTGGGTCGCCGAGGTCTCCGCCTTCGACTGCTGCCCAGTCCTCTCTGCACCGAGCCGCCACGGACCCCTCTGCGGGTGGTGGGCCCACAGGAGGGACTGCCCACGTCGTCCTTTCGGGCTGAGCCCGGCCGGGCCCCGTGGGCTAAGGCCCGGCCACCAGGCGCCCGCTTTCGGGCCCCGACCCCAGGCCTGGCTCCAGGGTGGGGCCCCAGCTGCGCCATGCCGGGCGACGTCACTTGTTCTTTCATGTTAATCATGTTAATGTCAATTTACAAATTGAATATGAAGTGTGTGTGACGTGATGATTACAATATACATAACATTTATAAAGTCAGTGTTTTACTTAAAAACATTAGGGTCAACCCAGCACAACGTGGGTAAGTCCGTGACAAATATTTGTCCCAACATGTGTACAACAACATGTTTCATCAGTAATTTTTGTTTAAAGTGGAAGATAATATTGTATAGGAGGCGATTCACTCTCTGCCAGACCTGGTTGCCACAGTAACATCTTGTGTTGATGGCTTCAGTTCACCTCCACTGCTGATCACCCTCCAGAACATAATAGTCTAATAATGACTACCGGGGGTGAGGGCAGACCCAAGCCAAAAGGAAGCAATGGTCCTATTGAAGTACAAGTATATCAAGAGGAGATGTGCTTTCTGATTTGTTAAAACAAATGATACTAATGAGTATTTGAATTGTTAATTCAACATCTATATACTGTAGAGAGTATTAATGTAATAGGACACGGAATCCGGGACATATATCTATGGCTCAAATACTGAACACTGTTATACCTGTCTATCTAGACTCTATATTGTCTAGAAGACTGTATGTACATCACGTGGAACAACAGAGTAGATCAACAATGTCATGTGGTGTGGTGGCTGCTCTCCTGTCTCTCCAGCCGTCCATTATGCCCTGGTCCTCTCTGTGCAGGTCTTGGGAGCCATGTTGTGCAACAGATGGAGCAGATGTTGGTGTCAAGGCTCGGTGTTCTTAAGTTGCCCACACAGTCTCCTCAAACACAGTTGCCTCCTATTCAAACCTCAACGTCACACCATGTTAAACCAGGACAGGACATTAAAGCTAATGTGGATCTAAATTAGAGCTGAATAAAGGAGATACATACGTTAAATTAACATTCCCAAAAACACATATACCTCCAACGGATGCTGCATTCAAAACCAATACCTATGGAATGATTCATGGTAAAACCTGAAACACTTGCTCTGTCTGCTTTAGATATAAACTTCTCATAGAAACAAACGGCTGCACTTGTATACACATACAGTGGTCCAGGTATTAATTCAAGGCGTTAAAGCATTTTTGGATGACTTGCTCAAGATATAGTTTAGGACTAAAAGGACATTATCTGCACACCAGGAAAGAATAGCTTCCATTGGTAAATGTTAGATCAATAGGTCATTGCAGCTTTGTGTCTGTTATTACAGGAGTTGGTTCTCTTTGACAGTGCCCTTATCAAAGCCTGGTTCTTTTTTCTAAACAAATAATTTCTGAGGACCAGCACTCTTCTCTGCTTCCTGAGTGCATATTTGTTATAACAAATTTCCCAGATGTCAAACAAAAGACCACAAATAATACAAAACACCACAAATAATACAAAACAAACAAAAATTTAATATATTTGAAAAGAGCAGCCATCAACGACAATGTTCTCACAGTATGATTCAGTACAATGATATGCACAAACATTTGGTGTCCACAACAGCTTTAGGCTTTAGTAATGTAGCCCTCCTTGATGAGAAAGTCATATATCTTGCGTGTCTTGTTGACATCGATCTTGATTAGCGCTCTGGCTTGGGCGAGTCGAAGCCCTCCTTGCCGTCTGCACTCGTTCAGAAGAGCTTGCTTGTATTCGAGGTAGGCTCCTGGCACCAATCGCACCACCTGGCACAGCTACAAGCACAAAACAAAACGTTCTTACAAAAAGTGACACTGAAATAGTAGCAGACCTTTACCTAAAGTGATTCTGTATTACATTTTTCCAACAGCTCTGAGTGTTGACTTATCTGAAGCGCTAACAACACATTGTACAGTTTTTCATGCATTCTTTGGTTTTATGAGGCTGCTGTGAGCCAGACAAGGGATAAGTACCTCTTTCTCTCGCTCATTGAGCTTCTCTGTTCCCGGTAGTCCTGTGAGGTTCAGGGGAGGGGCACTTCGCCTTCCTGATGCTGTAAAAACATCACATGAAAGAAACAAACTCAAAAACAATAAATAAAATGTAGTGCTTGGATAAGAAAGGCATTTGAAAAAGTATATTTACCCGAGACTGTGAGCATTGTGACAGGTGGAGTAATGCCGGCATCGCTAATGAAAATAAAAATTTACATTATCACCAAAGAGTACTAGTAAACTTTCGAGAAGTACTAGAATTTGTCCTGTAAATCATCACTAGAACGTTTATAAATCTTAATAGTGATAAATAATATAACAAAAGAAATAAGTCAGCTGACTTCTACATAAAAAGCAGTGTTGTCATCGTACTGCTCCTTACAGTATGTCACTGCATCATTGTGTCATTGTGTATGAAACATAATTTTCTCATATGCCCTTAACTATGATAAAATGCAAAACAAAATGAAAAAAGTTGTTCCTATAAAATAGGTTTAATCCTGTTTTCTGAATGTTCCCAGGATACATTTGAAGGGTTTCAGTATTCTGCAAATACATTTGGCTACAACTAGATGCACATAAAAGTTGATTTTGCACAACATGTCGGCTTTTCTATATGAGTGTGTTCACAGTAAAGTGACAATTGAAGTATCTGGACTTTAAAAGGTTATAACTTAAAAACTAAAATTACTTTCATAGATTGGAAACAAGATTTCAAACACAGACACATTGAAGAGATCGTGTGGAAAAAATCAAAAGGAAAGATTGACATAAAAAATTTTAGCAACATTTTAAACGACCAAATGAGCCTCTGATTGGACCATTCTACTGTGACGCCAGTTACATAGAAAATAAAATGTCCTCAGTCTGAAAAAGCAGAAGATGAAATCCCACAAGATTTACATGGTTACCACAACAGAAGGAAATCACTTGATATAAAAAGGAATCGTAAAAAAATAAAAATTAATTAATTAATTAAATTACCCTTGAAAAATGTATAACGGACGTGATGAGGACGGTCCTCTTTTCTCTAAAAATTAAACTTGAGAAAAAAAAAAATCTGGTCTGTTTTCACATTTAATTGCTTGATAATATGAAAGTATCACTTTGCATCTACTTTGTGTAAAAAAAATATAATCTCTGAATCAAATGTGGACATCTGAAAATACCTATCAAACTTGCACAAAGCTCATTCCGTCAAATCATCACGTCCGTTAGATAAAATAAACAGGGCCGCTATAGGAAACTTGTCTAATGTATAAAACAGTTATGTTCTAGCAACTTCTAATGGACAGAGGAAGTATTTGGAAACATGAAAAACATAAAATATCTTCTGATTATTAAAATGTAATTTTTGGCCTTTTGTCACACTTTTGTGCCCTTTAGTGTGAACAAGCCCATATAATAGTTTTAAACCTTTGTTTTAGCAACTCCATCCATCCATCCATCCATTTTCTTCCCCTTAATCCATTTCTGGGTCGGGGGGGTGGCAGTCAGAGCTGCACCCAATTCACTTAGCACCAGCCCCTCACTGATCCTCCTGCAGGTGGTGAGTCCACAGGAGCTGAGAACTTTCAGTGGGAGCTTCAGGCAAAGTGGGGTTAAGTGTCTTGCCCAAGGACACAACGACAGCAGTCATCAGTGGGAGTCGTGAAGTAGGTCTTATGGTGGGCTTGAACCCACGACCTTCAGGCCCAAAGGCCAATGCTCTACCAACTGAGCTGTCGCCCCACTGAGCTACTGTCGTTTTAGCAACTCATGACACTCAAATTCCAGTTTCGATTATAGACATTCAATAGCTAAGAAACAGAGGTAACCCGAGGATCAGGTCACCTTCCCTTGGCCCCTCGTCACACAAACTTAACAACAAGGAATTTGAGCTCTCACATTGCAGCTTGCTTGCTAAGCCACTGCTGGCAAGCCCGGCTGTCCTGGATATACTGCAGCACGTCTGAGAGCATGCTCCTCTTCCTGCGCTCCTCCTCACGCACATGCTTCATTCGGTCGTACACCTTTGCACCTATAGGCAAACAAACACATCGTCACACTAGTGAGACTAGCAGAGATTCAGTTATTAGACAGACCACAGGAGAGAAATTCAAGTAAATATTTAGCAATATTTTCCAATGAAAACTATAAATACACTGCTCACAAAAACTTACGGAACACTCAAAAAACACATCCTAGATGTCAATCAATTCGATTTTTTGGATGAAAATCTTTATTCATTGTGTGTTGAGAACAAAATAACATAAGAATGATAAATGGAAATCAAATTCTCAGCCCCTGGAGGTCTGAATCTAAAATTATAGTCAAAATCAAAGGGACAAATGAGGTAACTGGTTGATCCAAATTCTGTAGAAATTCCTCAAAATGAGTCTTTATCATCACCAGTAGAGTGTGTGGCCTCCACGTGCCTGAATGCACTCCCTACAACGCCTGGGCATGCTCCTGATGAGACCACGGAGGTCCTCCAGAGGGATCTCCTCCCAGACCTGGATTAGAGCATCAGTCAGCTCCTGGACAGTCTGTGGTGCAACGTGGCGTTGATGGATGGACCGAGACATGATGTCCCAGATGTGCTCTATTGGATTTAAGTCTGGGGAACGGGCAGGCCAGTCCAAAACATCAATACCTTCATCATGCAGGTACTGCTGACCCATTCTTGTCACATGTGGCCTGGCATCATCATGCATCAGAAGGAACCCAGGGCCCACAGCACCCGCATATGGTCTTACAATAGGTCTGAGGATCTCATCCCGGTACCCAATGCCAGTCAGGGAACCTCTGGCTAGCCCATGGAGGGCTGTGCAGCCCTCCAATGAAATGCCTGCCCAGACCATCACTGACCCACCACCAAACCGGTCATGCTGGATGATGTTGCAAGCAGCAGAACGTTCTCACATGTGCTCAGGGTAAACCTGCTCTCATCCGTTAAGAGCATAGGGCACCATTGGACAATCTGCCAATCGGGCTGCACGGTGTTGGGCAGTAAGCACCAGCCCAACTTGTGGACGTCGGGCCCTAATACCACCCTTTTGGAGTCAGTTTCTGACCATTTGAGTACCAACATGCACATTCGTGGACCTCTGGAGGTCATTTTGTAGGGCTCGGGTAGTGCTTCTCCGGTTTCTTTGTGCACAAATGAGCAGATAGCGGTCCTGCTGCTGGGTTGTTGACCTCGGTTGGCCCCCCCCCAGGTCTCCTGGTGTACTGGCCTGTCTCCTGGTATCTCCTGCATGCTCTGGACATTGCGCTCGGAGACCCAGCAAACCTTCTTGCCACAGCATGAATGGACATGCCATTTTGGATGAGCATCACTCTCTGAGCAACTTCTGTGGGTTGTAGATGCCTCCTCATGATACCTCTAGTGGTGAGAACACTGGACAAATGCAAAAGTGTTCCAAAAATATGGTACAAAGGATGAAGACAGGGAAATGGTAATGCAAAAACCATTCCTATTTTGGAGTGATCTTGCTGATTGCCTCTCATTTCCACCTGATGTCTGTTAAATTTCCACAACACTAGGTGAAATTGATTCACAATAAGTGTGGCTTCCTAACTGGACAGTCTGATATCCCAGAAATTTGACTGACTTGGAGTTACATTTTATTTTTTGAGTGTGCCCTAAGTTTTTGTGAGCAGTGTATATATGTAGTATACAAATGCTAGAATAATAACTACAGCAAAAAACATTTAACGCTTACTACAAAAAGACTTGATTCCTTCTCTCCTGTACTCCTGAAGCCGGTGGATCTCTTTCCTCAACTCAAACTCTACTGAAACACAAGACAAAGAAATAAGAAACATTAACTTACAAAACTAATTCTCATTCAGGAAACAAAAAAAACAAAATCAAAAATCACAGCAGAGACACTTACAAGCATTACTTTCAATGAATTTATCATGTTCAGTCGGTCCCACCACTCGAGCAAAGCGTTTCATCACATCATACATCTCCTGCACTTCTTTTGGGTAGCAACGTTCCAATACTAAAAACAAACAGCAGAGGTGAGTGGGCAGCAGCAACACACAACTATAAGTATGAAAAGAAAATACACTTTCTTTGAAACCTCATGATGCTGTTAGTTTGAGATTTGACAAAGATGTTTTGTGCTTTTAGAGCTGTTTGTGGTTACATTCTGCTATTGACAAATGTGAGGCACTTGAACAGAATGCTCATTAGTGTTCAATGCAAAAATCATCATTAATCTGCTTCTTCTCAGCCCATTTGACAGCTCCATCCATCTATCCATAGTTATTGCTATAAGTCTGTACCTTCATTATAAATTTAAGATTTATTCAAAACATTTTTATATGGCGCTTTTTTTGGACATTCAAAGACGCTTCACATCACATTATTCACTCGGTACATAGTGGTAAATTAATGATAAAGTTATTGTGAGTTTTTAACCACCACCAATCATTCACGTACACCCAGACTCGTACTCAGCAGTGAGTGAGGCTTTAGCACTGTGGCCCCTGGTGTTCCCAATGGCCTTCCAACATGTACGGCCACACATTAATTGCATGAACTAAAACTAAACTAAAAGTATTACAATAAAAATGGTTTTGGAAAAGCAGTACAAACTTGAAATCTCTAATGATTTCTACATATTTCAGTCATATGCTAGTGTAGTGTAAACTTTTCTTTAATATCGTAGAAAAAAAAATTCCTTGTTTAAACACTTACAAACAGTTAATGTAACGGTACTGTGTTGAAATATATCAGTTAACAGGGAGCGCGTGAGATCCCAGGTAGCGCGCGCGGCCCCTGGTATATAACAGTGAAGTTTAAAATAAAGCTGTGATACGTAAGGACTTGTTATTTTGATCAGCTTTATGCTGTTTTACCCGTTGTGTTCTCCGGAGACATTAAAGAGCTAATTTTCCACATCAAGTTGTCAGAGTGGTGTAACACTGGACATGAATCCATTCCATTATTGGATTATTGGATTAGGAGAACATTAAAAATTTCACTCAAAGCATGTGCTCATTTAGTACTTACATTACTAACATTATATATGAGCCAGAATACAAAAGGTAGAGTTTTGTTCATCAAAATATCTGCATGTTGCTGAAAAACAGACGAGTATCAAAGAGGAGAGAAAGCTGTTGAGTGGGTGTGACAGGAGTAGCTGTATGTTGCCGGTGCTAAAATCAAATCTTTTCCATTACTGCTTTTAAATACAGGCACTAATTAGCAGTTGCAAATTATATGAAATTGTGAAAGGAGTGGATACAAAGAGATGGATAGTGCACACTCATGTTATGTGACCAAAAACAAACACAAAACAAGTCTAGTTTATCATGAGCAGAGGTTGCACTCATTTCATGCAACAAGCTGCTTCAGAACTGAGCCTCACACTACAGAACTGTGGCCACAACAGGAGCCACTGTGCCTCCAGCTACAACGGAGACATGATACTGCGCACCTCGAGGCTGTAGGAATGTATGACACACACACACACAATCTTTGACAGTCTCCATGACAACCGGCCTGCAGCTCAGTGGCGACTGAGAGTCCGCTTTTGTCTTGAAAGACCGAAGAGATAAGGAGAAGGAAAGGGAGGATACATAAATAAAACATGAGGACTCTTCTTCTCACAGAATTGCGTTGGTCAGTATTTGGTGGCAGCAGACAACATTTAGAATTGTTTCCACGACAGCGCTCTTTGTCTTAGTGTTAAAGCCTAAACCCTGAGGCAGGTGAAACAGTCAAAGAAACCTACCCCTGTCTCATACTATGGTTTATACCACAGCAGTACTTTTCAGTTTGGCTTACAGAAAAAAATCATTCAAAAGAGATCCTATTTTACATTATCCTGAAGAACATTACATTGAACTTGGATAGCGTGTTACCGAACCGATTCATCTTCATATCAGGAAAAGCTTTTGACAATGTAAAACATCTCAAGAAAAAAAAAAAAAAAGAAAGAAAAAAAGAGTGTTGCTATCTGTGATCTTTCCTTACATGTGCAAGGATCAGTAATTCTATTTCCACAACAGGAGTTTTCTTTTTGTGTTACTGCTTTAACTAACACTGGCTTTCTAAGCATGTATGTGGCTTCTTATAATTGTTGCTGTTTGTTTATTTACAGAAATTGGACATGGAAGCATGTGCACTGTTCGATTTAGAAAAACAAATAAATAAAACAAGTCATGGCACATCCTATTGACTATATTCAAAGACTGATCATAAATACACACTTCTGTCAGCTGCCACACTCTGGCCACCTCAGGGGGTCCTTGGGGTTAGCGCTGGCTAATACCCTATACTGTTTGCATGTGTCCAGACAAACTGCCTTCCACTATTTGTCTGGTGGATATCAGATTCCGCCACAGGTTTTGGGGACGTCACAGTCAAAGTGTACATTGCAAAATTACTCACTCTGATATTTACGCAAGTTGATGAGACCATGATCTCGGATAATCCTGAAAGAAATCAAAATTTACAATAAAATATTGTCAATTTGTTCTTTATTCGTAGGTACAGTATATATGCAATTGTATGTTAATTATTGTAGACATTAACCTAATATGAATTATTTCAGAAATTCAATAACCAAATTTCTCAGAGCCAGACCTATGAAGATCTCGTGTCATACACTCTGCAAGATTTATTGATAGCCAGAGCTAAAAACATGCCTGCCCATCCTGACATACCATTCCTCCATACTTGGAGAGTACACAGTCGTTAAGGCTGATTCAGAGAAGGATTCATTACAGTCTGATAGACTGCAATGCATTCAGGGCAGGTGTTACAAACAACTCACGGCAGCAACAAGATATGCAAATTAAAAAGTATGCCCAAGAAGAAATATTGCAAACTCATAAAACTTACAGAATGCATAATCTGGAAATAGAGTGACATAATGGTGTACAAAATGCGCCATCTAGTGATGAATGGGGCTCATTACAGGTAGCACAAAAAATATCAACCTCCTTCTTAAAATTAACCAAAAGCCACTTACTTTTTCCTTCGTTGCCTCTCTCTTAATCTTGAATGATAGATATCAACAACAGACATCTTTAGTGCTGAAAACATACATTCTGATAACTATCCGATTACTGGTACCTATAATGCCAACCCTTAGTTTGGCCATTTTAACATAAAAAAAAAAATTAAGCTCACCACGCAAGACATCAGAGTCATCATCCACAAAATCTATGTCCTTCAAATCCCATTCAGCATAGTTGTCAAACTCCTAGAGAAAAAATATCTAATGTTTACTTATTGTAGACAGAAGATCATGTATTTTATATAGATTATAGGTATCGAACCCTCACCTCCATGAAATCAGCTCTTGCAGGCATGTAACCAGCCATATCTCGAGACAACACTGAATCAAAGGTGGGACGAGGTGGGTCATCGGAGGCTACAAAAATGAAAACATGATGAGCAAATTACAATTTACATTTCATACAATAACATTATTCTACCGTAAATGCAATATTTTTGCACTACACAAATTCATACAAAATATGCCTCCAGGAAAAGACATATGTCACAAATAATTTTTTTACATACATCTTTGTGTAAGAGACTCACGTTTAAATGGAATTGCTGTATCTGAAAAGTGTGAGTCTTTTGTTTTTTGGAGGCCAAGTAAGGTAGAGGAGAACAGAGGATTATTGATGAAATTTTTCATGTAGTGATGTTCACATTCTTCTTTGGTCTTGGTACGCATTTGATATGCTACATCCTGCCTGTGGAGTGATAATTACATCGTAAAGAAATGCAAATAGAAAGACAGTTTATGTTATGTACTGTGATGCAATTGTGCTGCAAATAGTTACTCATATTTGTTACATGCCTACCAGTTTCCAAATCCACAATCCATTACTGCTTCTAAAAGAGACATTTCTTCTTGAGCTGTCCACCCAGGCTCAAGCACTGGGAAGTCTGAGGTCTGAAAGAGAAGTCATTTTAACTACGCAATACACTTTACAAAACAAATTGTCTAGGGTCTAAACAAGTGAGGCTTTCGTTAACTCTTAAATGAGCTCAGGGTTGGCACAATTATTAAGTCATAAGGCCGATTATAAGAAGAACATACAATTTAATGTGGCATGACTGAGTAGGTTTATGGTAAAATAATAGAGGGCCCGAAGCCATGAGTTTGGGAAATTAAGAAAAATGCATTCCCCAAAATGGTTGTTAGGTAAGGTCCATACATTGAAAAGCAATTAAATTAAAACAACATACCATAATTTCATATTTGTGATCACTCTGGTGTTTCTTGTTTTCAAACCCTCGAGTGAAACACTACGAACACACACAATGTTGGAAATTAGTTAAACAGCATTGAATCTGAAAAAGAAAAAAAGGGTGTACCTGGAGACAGAGGAGAAAAGGAGATGGGCCACACTCTGCACACTTGATGTAGGGTTCAGTGAGGTAAGATGAACAGCCTTTACACGGTGGTTTATCAAACGGATCATCTGAAACATTAAAAATCCTTTTGTGACTAAAAGAAAGTGTTGCCACGGGAAAACGACGTCTCAAAAATGAAATATTGTAACATGAACATGATAACATAACATAAACACTTAGCACACGATGCTAACTTCTGCTGTTAGTTCGTACCTCCACATTATTTGTCTAAGCTAAGTTTATAACGACTTTACTTTTCTGTAAGACATGCACTCACTTCCATATGGTCCCAGGCGATCCATATTTTTCGACTTTGTGTCGAAACAATTCACAAAAATGGTAATGCTAACGCTAAGCTAATAGCTAGCCTCAGTGTGTGTGCGTGTGAGTAGCCCTCTTGCCTCAAGGCGGAGCTATAGTCAAGAAAAAAACTAATCGATTGCAAATAAAATGTAGGCAATAATTCTTAGAGCATCCAAAATAAGTGCGCAATATTCCCCTTTCTAGACAACAATGGAATAATAAAATAGCGATAAGTGACGTTATAATTGAGAGTGAAATTGCAATGCTTAAATAGTGACACGCGGTGGCGCACTTGGACCATACATTTTTTTTTTTTAACCAATAGACTTAGATTTAAACGATATTATAATAGATCCATGGGTTTCAACCATGGACTCTAAACCGTCTCTGAACCGTCTATGTTTTAAACAAATCAAACCTATAACAACTGCACAGCAGATGTGTGTCTTTTAATTATCTTTATGTGGTTGTATTATTAGTGCGCTGTGTCTGAACAGTCTATGGTCCGAACACGTTTAATGTTCGAAACAATATACATGTGTATAAATAACCACAATATATGTTTTATTAAACTATGCAAAATAAAGTTTCATTGTAATGTAATCCTTTCTGCTCTTTGCTCAATCTGTAGGTCATATGTATGATGGGATGGGATTTGAGGCTATTATTATATGCCTGCTAATAGTCTATGACTATTTATGTATTGTATGTGTGTCTTCCTCATCAGGTCTTGAGCAAATTATCACATGTCATATCATGTCATATCACTCAAAAATCCTGCGACACATAATGTGTATATTGAATTTAGAAGAAGGTAATCCTTTACAATCAACAGTATTTTTTTATGTGGACAAATATAAAAAATATTGTATGTAATATACAAATTTGATCATTTATCTATTTAATGTATTAACTTCGTGCCTTGAATTAAATTAATCACATTTTAGTTTGTATCATGTCAATAGTGATGATGCTGATTCATTCCTCTTCTTCTTTTACTTTCATTTAGAAAGCCAAAGCCCTCTAACATCACACGTCCATTTGAAATGCCAGGGTCAGCATATGTTGAAGCATACTGTAGAAAATCACATCTTGGCAGTGAATGTGGGCAGAATACATTATTCACGCTGAGACAAAGAGAATAATGTCAGACTCACAAGTGACATGTGTGCCTCCCTACCACGGCCCCTGCTGCAGCAGAGCCTGTGGGCAGACAACCTGCTGTCGCTCCAGCCACATACCACCCCGCCCACTCAGGCTCACTGCTTTTATTCAGTGTTCGGCATCACAGCATCAGGCCTGAAAGACGCCACAAGCCCAGTTTGCGGCTATCACACAAGAGTCCTCCCAAATAGCCGTGTGCCTCTCATTATATCCCCCACCCCAACTTGAAAAACTCCACTGACTTGGGCCATTACTTCACCTCCTACAATTGCACTTCCCAGCTGCTGTGATTTGAATACGAGGGCCTCTGAAAAGAAGGGCATCTGGCACACTCCTCAGAGACTCACAACTCTCCTGTCATGGAAATGCCCCTAAACAGGATTAAGACTTTTGAGGAGAAAAAATGAGCAACTTAACATTTCACAAATCACAAGCTTTAATTTCTCAATTATGAGACACCTGTGAAGATTTAGTAGGTATTGTCTGTTCTATCATCAACAATAAGGGCTGTTCTCTCACCACACAGTGCATATATTTTATTCTACACAATGTAAACATTTGATGGGACAAGATCTCTATTTTCTTTACTACACCAACATAGATTGTATTACATGAGACCCCTGAAGAGTGTAACATTCATAGAATTGAATAGAGAAATTTCTCCAGTGTGAGATCAATAAAGTCTATCTTATCTTATCTTATTGATTCAGATTAGAAGATCCTTTATTTGTCCCACAATGGGACAAGCTACACAACAGTAATAATGAGGAGCACAAAACACAAGAGATGTGAATATTAAGTATAACTCCATACTTAATGTATATTGTCTTAACTGATTTATCCTAAGATCACAAAAGTGTATGTTCCGCATCTTCTACTTACTATTAGTCATCAACCATATTACATTGCCTAATGTATCTTATGTTGTGATTATGTCTGTATCATGGGTCATTGCATCTTTATAATAGAAAGCAAACTCCTCAGAGGAGTGTACACCTGCAGTGAAACTCTGTAGTGAAACTATCTTCAGGTCTATAGAGGCTCCATGTGTCTCTGACTCAGGTCAGAGCCATGTTTTCAAAGCATATTATGAGCTGATGAAACACTAGACAAGAGAAATGTTCCTCATTGTGTGAGCAGCTGTCCGACTTGTTTGTTCACATCTTGGTTTTGTTAACTGTTTAATGTGAGGTTAAAACTCGTCTTGCATGAGAGTCCACAAATGAGAATCATCGTAGTACCACATTGTGTTGTGTGTAAACATCAGGCACCCCTCCTGACCTTGTTTCCTTCATCACCGGCCAACCATCACTGTGAATATATTCATCCAAACACACGACTCATTCAGATTTATTTTTGCTTAATTATTGCACATGACCAAGGTGAAGCCCCTGTGAAGGTCTTGGAGGTCACCAACTGGTGCGGAACTTTTTCCAACATGAACTGTCTTCACTCTCTGGCTCCGAGAGAGCATCTGTTAAGTCACAGAGCAGCAAACTCTGAATTCCACAAAGTTATGTCTTGCACAGAAGTATTTAGTCTCAAGCCAACATTTACAACACAATAGAATAGATCCTTTGTTTTTATAATCTGTTATGGAATAATATTTGTGTGATAAATTATTTTTATCACACAAATATTATTTGTCCACTCTTATTGTGACATTTCCAACATTTTTTTTCAACTGAAAAGTGTCTACAGGTAGCCTACAAATTACAGAAAATGACCATCGCCTCATGCTCCAATAGTAGTATATGATGCATTGACAACAGGAGTAACATTTTTGGGTTACAGAATCCTCTATGGTCCATTAACATTTACACAGCTACAAAGAGTGACTGAAAGTGCTCGGCCCGTGTGAACATCTCTTTGCCTCCATTATCCTCTTACAGCCCAGCAGTTCTCCCACAACAGTGTCAGGACCGATCAGCCCAGTGACTGTCCCAGCCGCGCCTCTGGGTGCCACTGCGTGCCTCTGGCTTTAGCCTGGCTCCCCGCTCTCATTCAGCCCTCCTCTATCCCTAACACAATATTCCCCTCGGCCTAATCTCCAACAAGAATGACCAAGTGCATTATCTATGCTAGCTTTTCGGAGAAAGGACAGGAATAACAGGCACGAGACAATGAAGAAAGTTTAGTAAAAGACTGAGTTGTGGTTGTATCTAGAGCGTCTTAAGGCCCTCGGGAACAGTGGGAAGAGTAGTTCACTGGGACATAATTGAACAAGGCCCTCCCTCACTCGCTTGTAGGTGCTAAAATGCGTCATGTCATCACAATATTCTCCTCTCTGCGGTATGTAGCTCAGTATTCTTAGGTGTCACCTGCTCAAAAAGTGAACGTGTTGTTAACCAGTGGTCACAGAGACACATGTTGGGGAGCCATTAGTTGTCGCCAGTCGCACCAGGTCAAGATTGTGACATGCCACTTTCTAACACACACCACACATTTACGCCTGGTATGCACCGAGCAGCTTCTCTGTGGGATCACGGCGGAGGATTAGCCAGCTGTTCACAGGGAATAAGAGGTTTGTCTCTTAGGTGGAAGGTCACTACTGAGTCAGCACTTAAGCTGAGTTGTATTTTAGTGCAAATCTAATTAAATTAAATTTGAGTATAACATAAATACTGTAGTCAAAGTTAAAAGGAGTGCCACAATACAACAGCCAACGTACAGTTATAAATGTACAGTTTATTCTAGTAATCTATCTATAATTCTAGTTGGTTTGATCTCTTGTCGGGCCTCTGCTTCAGTGTGGAGTTGGCATGTTTCTCCCTGTGTCTGGGTGGGTTTACTCTGGGCGCCCCGTTGCATTGTAGCAACCATAGCTCCTGACATGTTGCCCTAGTGGCATTGAGGGATTGGTCAAATGCAGAGGACAATTAAGTACCTTAACCGTAACCTTATAATAGGAAAGACATAGTACATCTAATCACCTGTTCACAGTGATTTCACTAAATAACTTTTAACAATTGCAGAAGTTTGCAGGCTGCATTATCTAAATCTGCATAATCATCACTTGTTCACAGCAGTCGTCTAGCACCGTCTGAGGCATTCTATACATTTTTGAGTTTCACTAAAAACCTTATATGACTTTGTGATTCTATGTATTTTTGTGTTTCTTCTTATACCAACATTTTTCAAAGCAGTCAATTCTCGCCAGCCGGTTCAGCACAATGTTATGAACCTGTTTATTAGTGCATTGAGCTCTTCTTCAAAGCTTTCACATAAAACACATGTTTAGGTCTGTCAGTGTTATCTTCACATCTGTCAAGTCCAGAAGTGTGGTTGTTAATTCAGAAACACAAACAAGATAAATTAGTTTCCCGATGTCAGTCACCACATAAGTCTTCATACTATGCAAATCAACACTAAACCTGTTTGGGATTCTCACCAATGTTTGAAAAGAGGAATGAATACAGTGCCATTGTTTGTTGGCTTTGAGAACTGTGGTCCCACGAGAAAGGACTGGACTGAAACCAGGGTCGAGAGTTTGATCTGCTTCAGTGCAGTGAATGATCATTGAACTGGCCTCGCCGCTACACGTGATCAGATCTAAACCACATGTTGAAGCCACATTGTCTGCGGGCTCTTAAAGACGCCCCTGGCCCGAACACTCTGCTGCTTTGCATGTTAGAAACATTTTTCCACTGGCTGATGCAACAGAGCCACTCACTGGGACTGTAATACTCCTGACTAAGGACTTTACAAACTGATTTATAATACCACATAGAAGCAATGGTGGTGTAATGTTTTTCTTTAGTCTCTCTTTAGTCAATAAATTAAATAATAGAAATGTGTCCAGTCTAGATAAACAAACTATTGCTAGATTCATCAGAGGAATACGTTTCGCTAACGTAACCTACTTTGAAAGGTTTCATGCTGCTGTCTTTGTGAGGGAAGGGAAGACTTCCTGTTTGGCCTCAGGCTGTTGGTGGTGGACAGACTACTACATAATAATACATTTGTTCACAGCAGAACACATAACTCAGCTCTGGAGAGAGCAATGCAACATTTTTGACCATCTTAAGTTAAATTATAACCCTTTCCATAATGTATCTTTGGAGCAATCATAAAGGTACATTATGGGGAAAACAAAATATTCCCCATAGCCCATGTATCAGATTTACATTAACTTGCGTTACTTCTGATGTTGCCTACACACATGCATACGGTATTTGCAGCAGTAGTTGCACATATTGTCAGAAGTTCTACTGGTGTAATGAAAGGTGTGCTGCCACACACTGTGCCTTATCTACAGGACCAGGCTGCTGAATGGAGCAGCTGAGTGTCCAGGCATGTCTTCACTCGGTCACACTCACCCCTGCTCATCTGCTGCACTTATTAATGTGGCATGGGCGTTTTCTGAGGACTAGCCCACTGTGGCGTGTTGATTTTTTACAATACAAAGTCAGCAACTGCAAACGAAACAAATGCAAGCCGATTGTCATTAAGGGCCAAAAACTATTTTTGAACCATATGCAGCTGTGGTAGGAAAAGAAATAGAGTCGAGCTTTTGTGCAACTATTTTTACATGGAGGCGACGTGACGCGAGTGTGGCCTATGAACTCTGGCTACAGTTAAAAATCTTCACAGACTATATTCCCACAGCTCCACATCAGTGTCCCGCCTCAAGGCACTGTTAGGGGCACTGGTAACGCAACAGAGACAAATCAATGATATAAGTCAATTTCTACTGATGACTGTGGTTATTGATCTTCTATAGTTTGTGGAGAGATTGTAGTATTAGATGTTTTTGCTACATATATAAAAAATATATATTTACGTAATTAGATTAGATTAGATTACTTCAAACTAGACACAAATGTCTTGGAACTGGTATCAGTACTGGTAATATTAGTAGTTGTGTGCAATAAATATAAAGGCCTATTATACTATCTTATTTCAAGTTTATATTTCAAGGGTATATTTAAGATTTTCTTTAATGTCATGCTTTTTCTTTTGAGCATTTATTTTTAAATTTTACTTCCTGGTTGGAGATGCGCTGTATAGGCTATGCTGTAAAATGTGAAACAAACTAAACCTAGTCTTAACATTGAATGTTGACAACATTCGAGACATTGAATATTGAAAAGAAATGTGAATTTGTGCTTAGATTAGAAATATCATTTTAACTGTATAATATTATTTTTCCTGTTCTTTGTAAAATACTGTTAATATAAAACTGACATATTTATTGGGAGTAGGAAATTAGTGGGAAATAAAAATAACTTGTTATTGGCACATTAGCGACCTAATGATCTCATTCATGATATCAATAAAACCAATTTCAGATTATTATTAGACTACAACATCCTCAAAACAAATCTTAAAGCCAGAAATTTATTGCATATATGTGAGAAGGCATCAAAGTGTGAACATTTCCGGTCTCACAGTCAGGATGACTTGCAGCAGATGCAACAAAGATAAGGAAGTGTGGCAGCACCTGTCTCTGCTGGATCTCCACAAGTCGTGACCCGGAGACCACCCAGACAAGCAAATGCAGAGTAACAACTCCACCCATCAGGGGGTCGGACTTGTATTGTGTATTGTATTGTAATTCAACTTACAATATGAAACTAATATTTGATGGACTCATTACACACAAAGTGCGATAAATCAAGCCTTTATTTTGTTCTATGTGATTATTTTATTTATGGCTCACAGCTTCTAAAAACCCCAAATAAAACAAATAAAAATGTGTCATAGGTCATGGCAGTAAAAAAAAGAATTTAAATTTTTTACTTTCTCTGTTAGATTTATCGGTTTTGAATATAAATAATACTTTTATACAGCTACATTTTTGAAGAAAGGTTTGCCATAATTTACAAAACATTATTTGATAATTGATGATGGATGAGAAAGATCCCTGAGTTACTATTTGATGCTTTTGGCTGAGAACTGATTGGATAAGTGAGGGTGGCCCTTTTTCTTTCACTTTTGTGTCTGAAAATAACTGATCTAAAGATGAAACATTAGGCCGCATGTGGAAACGAGTGATTGAACCAATCACTCGTTTCCACATGAGTGAGAAACTAGTTAGATATACACATAGCAAATAATGTTGTGCATTGAAAAGTTAGGTACCCCAGTTTTATGCACTGGTAAACAGTCTTAGGGAATACTTTGGTATTCGTTTGGCTCGGATAGTCGGTTTTTGCCCCTAGAATGCCTTGTTAATCTCTGTAATGCAGAGATTGGACTATATTGGATTATTTTCACAAGTAACAACTTGTGGGAGTGGGTGAGAAAGTTTGAGAATCAGCCATGTCCATGACTTCCTCTGTTGGTATCTCCTCCATCCATAAATCCTGATGTAATCCCAGACTTGATGCCTTTGTTTTGACCCTGTAACCTTATATCACTCCAGGCTGGGCTGTTTCCTGTATTGCTACATCTTAAAAAAATGTCTTTCCAGTGACTCGGCCGTGTGCATGTGTGATCAAACTTTTCTTCGAGTCAATCCATCACTCCCTTCCTGTTTTGTGAACTGGCTCGGTTTACAAGCTTCCTGTATGGACCTAAGAACTTCCCCTATAACCTTCTGGGTGCCGTGGATCTATCAACAGCCTTATCTGGCCCAGCATACAGTTACACAAAATAGGCTTGCACACAGGCACACACACACGCACATGCACGCACGCACGCACTAACTAACTAACTTTGATATCGCTAATGTAACTTACATTACCCCACCATCAGTCTCTTCGTTTTTTGAATTACCATCTTACAGATAGCTCCATTAGGGTATACATACAGATAAAAATGGGACATTTAGATTTTAGTTGAAAAGAGCATTCACATCTTTAATACAACTTACAATGGGAAACTCTGGTGGACTCTTTAACTGCAAAGTGAGATGCATCAAGCCTTTTCTTTGTTGATAAGTGGCTCACAACTTGCAAAAACCCAAAATAAAATCTAAGAACATATTAATAACTTGAAAATGAACATTAAGCTAATTTTTCAAGTTTCACTCGTAATGCGCCTTTTCAAAGCAGAAACATGTATTCCACGTATTTTGTTCCTTGAAATATTGATCTAAAATGGCTTAATAAAATTAGTCTCCCAGTCTGCATTGTGGATAGTTCTTGTATTTTTGGCATTTCATTGCATGTGCAGGACTCGTGTTACAAACGTGATGAGCTGATGCATTACCCCAGTGTTGACAGACGTCTCATTGTTTGGACAGTCTCTTAAGAGGCTCCTCTCGGGCCTCTCAGTGCTCATTGGACCATATAGACCCAAGGATTGTACCAAGGACATAAGGACCACCATCTTCACATGTGGGACCCTTGACTGAACAAAGCTGCGTCTGAAGTGAGTGTGTGGAAGGAAAGTGCTGAGCTGAAGTTTTACTTAATGAGAAAAAGTGCTGATGGTGCTTGTGAAACCAAAAGAGGTAATCTGGTTAAAAAAAAAATATATTTAACATGTTGTCATGTTCCTGGTTCTTTTACTAAAGCAAAACATTTTTTGTTGAATTTACATTTTTTGAGTTCTATTTCAATCAAACAATATCATCAAAAGTTGAGCCAACATCAAACCCAATTTATTGCCATATTACGTTATCCTGTACAATGTTATTGAAATTGATTTCTTTCCTCTCAGCACAACATGTGCATCAAACCCAAAACCACATATTAAACTTCATGAGTTCGTAGAAAATAAGTCGATTTTAATATTGCGGCCATGGGGATTAGGATTGACATGGACTTTATCTGCCTAGATTACTCACCTGCAGATTATAGCCATGCAATGTCAAATACTGTTCCACTGACGCACTGAAATACTGAGTACTGAATACTGAACAATGAATGGATTTGTCGATATGGTCCTTTCCTAGAAACTTTGACGTTGGTTTTGTTTTGAACACATCAGGAAAGAAATATTTTGTAAACCTCCCCTAATGACATTAAGATGCAGCTGGGGTCAAAAGGCCGCTCAGTTTGAGTGCTGCTCACCTGTACGCCGTAATTGGCCGAACAGCTTCCATGACATTCTTGTCCATTGTTCACAGTGTTTACAATGTGCCCCTCTTCCTCATGAGGACTTTGGCCACGTCACTTCCACTGTCATGAAGGATCATTTCATGTATTTCCTGGCTGAAGGATCATCATTTAGCAGACATTTTTGCCACATTATTAGCTGTAGCTCATTTATTTCTAAACTTTTTATGAGTAACCTAACTCTTACTGAATATTGAGGCAAGACACAATTCATACACAAGGCAACTCATAGTGCTTAACTACAAAAATAAATAAATAATAGAATTCTACAGCGCATTCAATTCAGAGATAATCACAAAAGTTAAGATACAAGGCTTCAGTTGTTTGCACAAACAGGACTGTTGTTTTCAGGAAGACTGTAAACAACATCATCCATCCAATGAAAATGGATGGATGGATGGATGTTCCCGATTTTAGCTGCACAAATCTGAAATGTTCAGTCCTATAACGAGCACCACAATAATAGTTTACAGTGACAAATCCAACACTGTTGAAAGATGAAAAAATAGGAACAACTTCATGGTAAATGAGTGAGTCGTATTGAACCTGCTGAGATAACATCTGACTGAATTTCCGCTTAAACATTATTTTGATTTGCACATAAGCAACTTTTTCGCAATAAGCTTTAATGAGTCACCATTTTACACTAAATCCCTTGTGATTTGAATCATCGTCTTTGCCGGATCTGTGCATGAGTGAGAGGCCGACGCTGTCAGTGATTGTAGAGGCCATCACATGAATGTTCTGTCAGTGTGAAAACTAATATTAAATCTGAGACGCAAACATGAGACGTGAGACATCCGTGCTGACGATCGTATGGAGTAACAGTAGTGACATGCATTCATGATGTCTTTTACCATCTGACTTAAACTATAGCAGCCCTTTTTTAAATGCAGATCTAACATGACTTCATTCTGATATAATGTCATAATGCACAGATAACCAATCACCAAAGTGCTTCATGAACAATAAAACAGGTTCTTAAATATCCCAATCTGTCTTACTAAATATTGAGATTTTCCATTCTCCAAGAAAGTCTGCTGAAAGGCTCTGAAAGGCTTTCATATAATAAGTGCTTATAATATAGGAATAACGTCAATGATAGGAAAAAAATTGGATGCAAAGAAACAAAAAACACATTATTATTTAACCCTGCAAAAATATTACAAAGACCTTTATTACTTGGACACGGAATAAACATACAGTATTTTTTTCCAAATTGAGCTTGAAACGTTAACATTGTGACAAGAACCGCATCAGTGCACTCATACGCCCAAGCGGCTGGTACTACTATAATAAGTTTAACCTTTATTCTGCAGTTCAATGTTCCCTGTCAAACACACACAGACCTAATTGCAGTTTCCCTTGAGTTTTGTTGTATCTAATTTTATTGCAGACACTGGTGACAATGACTGAGCGTGTGTAGCAGTTTCAGCTCCTTTGTGGTCAGACCCTGGGAAACGGGCCAGAGATTTTCAGAGAGGGAAAACTCGCTGCTCCCAGTAAACGGCTGTAAGTGTGGTGTGAAAGTGACCACTTTACCAACACAGTCACACTCATGGGCCGGGTTGATTATTTCACTTTCTTCACTTATTGAAGGATGTGACTATAGAAAAGGAATGCATGAATCATATACTCTGCAATGTGAGCTCGGGGTTTTCAAAGATACACCCTTTTGCTGTGACAAATACACATGTGTATGGTTTTATTCTTTCTATCTATCTATCTATCTATCTATCTATCTATCTATCTATCTATCTACCTATCTACCTGCAGACTAGCTGTGAGCCAATTATCAACATTATAACTTATACTAGTATCACACTGTAAGTTAAATTACAGAAGTAAATGGACTTTTGAACAATATTTAAATTTTCAGAGTTTCACGCGATTCCCAAAGTGGGGGTCACGGGACGCCACCTGGGAGTCCATTTTGGGACTCCCAGGTGGCGTCCCGATTATTTATACATTATTTATACATTTTACAAGAGAAATTAGATCAAGAAGTAAAACAAACACTAAATCAATATCAATATTAATATTGCATATTTTGAAGCTTCAAATTAGACTTCTTTCCATTTCATTCTTCAGTGAGGGTCACTAGGCGGCTTCATGCTTAATTTGGGACATGGAAAGTTTTGGAACCCTTGGTCTAATCAACATACACCTATGATCACAGTATATTTTTCCTGCATATAAGGTAAAAAAGACATTAATTTCCATTTTGTATTCATTATTTATATTGTACATGGTTACATATTTTCAGTGTCTCTTTTTATGGGCTTGAAAGAGAATAATTTTGACTTTCAAAAGTCAAAATTTGTGTGAAATTTTGATTTTCACTTTCAAATTTCAGTGCATGTTCTATTGGTGCCTATACAGGGTTCATATGGGTGCCTACAGATGAACTACCTATCATTGTGATCGCTCCGACTTTGTTGTTCATGTATATATGACAACTAAAGATAATCAAATCAAAATATTCAGGGCTCTAACAAGAAATACAAATCGGTTTGACTGGACCTCAGCCAAACCTTTCATCTATGTGGTCAAAATACTCCACATTCCTGCTTTAGCTTCAGCTGCAGTAAATGTCCTCCATCCTTCAACAACAAACCTTTAAAATGTACCTTGTGTTTATTGAGCAAACAAGGTGGGACTTCCAGCCGCGCTCGGGCTCAGGGCGTGGTGGTTCCTGCCCCATATGAAGTGCCACATACGGCTAATCTGCTCCATGTGAGTGCAACCCGACACCACGCGACTAACGGCCCTTCCCTGACAAAAGACTCCCCAGTGGGCCATTCATACAACAGGACCTGTCTATTACCCTATTATTCATCTTCATTACCCCCTCCCCAAATCCTGCTCACTACACCCTGTACAGGCCATCCGCTGACAGGAACAGATGATGCCATATTAGTAGTAGTCGTTTGACCAAGATACTGCAATTAATCTGGCTTTTAATCTGTTATTTGAAAGTTTTTTTATTTATTTATATTTTATTTAGCCACTGTAGTAACTAAGGATGCACCGATGGATCTGCATGGACAATGGTACCCAATATTGGTGCAGATCCAGAAAACGATTATTATCAGGTATAGGGGATTGCATTTTACAAATAAAGCTGGGCTATCTAATCCTCCAACTCCTCACAAACAATACATTTTGCTTGTCCTAAGAAAAATAGTCTCATAAATGTAAATTGTAGTGAATAAATCCTCTTACTATCAGACATGTTATCTTTTGCATACTATCTCTTATACAGATGAGTTACTCTGTGATGTTTTGGGCTGGTGGGGTCCTGAAACATCTTTTTTCTCCTACTGTACTGTGGAACATTCCAGGAAGCAGTACCATTTTCATGAGGCAGGTTACAGACCTCCCACAAAACTAAACACCATTTAGATTTCTCCATCTTGTAGCAGAGGATTTGAAACAGGATACTGCAGATTGTATTAGTGAAACTCTAAACTGCCACTTACCCAGGCACTACATGGGGAAAGCTTCAAATAACTCCCTCTTCTCAAAACCTACACATGTTTTCAGCAATATTTTTTTGTTTTTATATAGTGAAAAACAATATGCATGCATCTGGAGTGTGAATAGATTCGTGTTTTTTTTTTTGCATAAGTGAAAGGGGTTGGGTCGGATTTGAATCTAAAGAATGCATTGTTATAGGGCTGTGGTGACGTTCTGCCCTTTAACCGTCGTTCTTTTTGTTTTCACAACTGAGAGACATCTGCCAACCATTACATCAAAACATTTTTTTCCTATTTTAAACCTGTTATAGATTATCTTAATTTCTTCAATAAATAATACGTTTGAGGCAGAAAATACTGCAAAGTCGCCTACGCAAGAGTAAACATTATCTCTGTACTATAATTTTCATTGTCTTGTATTTGTTATAGTTGCAATTGAAAATTAATTGTATTTGGTTTAGGATGTATCCCTAATGTATCAATCGGTCGATAATCGGTCTATATGCTGCAGAGAGTAGAAACTGCTGAACCATAATCCTATATCACAATCATAACTGTGAATCAGCCAATCAGACAATGGCCTTGAATCGAAATACTCCCAAAAATTGGACCACGGATTCCTCCCTGAGCAACTTCCATTCCACAGCTATAATCAGGAGCAGGCAGACTGGATGGTGTCCCATGTGTGGAGAGTGGATTCAAAAAGTGTGAACAATTACAAGCACAACACTCCTTACTGTCTTTACAATTAAATAACCATAACACTGCTTATGTTAAATTACATAGACTTTTGGGAGCTTCAAATCACTTGAATTTTCTGCATGAGAAATGGTGAGTTGCCTGCTACAGAAATTGGGAGGCCCTGTGACATGCAGTGTTGGCAAATCATTAGTATTAGAAATATGATTATTATCAAATTATAATCACTTAGGCCTTGGGCCGTTATGAAATGAAAAAAAAAAAATGTAAGTGGTTCTTATCTGTTACTTGTGTGTGGTCATGTTCCTGTCATGATTATGGTCACAATTAATTCAAATAGTATACTATAAGTAGTATAATAAAAGGGTTAACTTTTCAAATGAGTGGTGCTTCCACGTCCAAATACTCAGTAGTACTGATCCCAAAACATCATAAATTGATCGAGCTGCACTCAGAAGGGCATCGGCTCAAAAATGTTTGTTTCCCAAACCTCTATATATCTGGAGACAGAGAAAATGCTGTGGTGAAGAAAATTGTGGCTACCCTGACAGAAGAATTCCTAATGTAAAACTACTACAAGCTCGACAGTTGAGTGTGGGGGCAGTTGTCGACTGGTGCCACTGTGCTGCAGCATTTGGGGTAAAATAACCACATTATCATAAAGTGTCATGGATTTGTGGTGTTGGTGCAGAGATTGGCTGGCGCCGCATTTGGCTCTCTCCGTTTAATCTCCAGATGTGCTGGTTGCTGCTGGTGAAGAGGGATGAGACCAGAGAGAGCTGCAGGGAAGAGAAACCTGACCTTTTGTACCTCGTTTTACTTCCCACACAAATAAATCCTTTGGTTTGTTAGATTTAGGGTCACGTTCAACTGGGCCTCGTGACAATGGAGCAGATTGCATTGCAGGCTTTGACGGGGTCTTCGTTTGGCAAAGACTATATAAGTTTCGGTGTAAAGTAGTGCTTTTTGGGGCGTGTTCACACTCGTTGGTCAAGTGGACTTGACCCATAAGCAAAGCCGACCATCCTAATAACGCTACTGGACTGTTTCAACAGACCTGAACTGACTTAAGGATCAGTGTACACTTGGTTTCATATCCCCACATATTCATGGGTTTTCATAAATAATATATTATACTTGTTCCAACAAATGTAAAATGTTGACACTGCCCTGAAGAAGGCCCTGCGTGGCCGAAACGCGTTGGTCCCTTCTCTAATAAAGGACTTTTATCAGAGTGCCTCGGATTTCACCCTGTCTTTTTTGGAAAAGGGTGTCTTTGTTTTTAAATGTAAAATGTTGTGAACAAATCAGACCACAACACATTCTCTTCATTTGATTAGACACATGTAGAGATGGGCTGAATGATGGTGGTCCTTTCTTTTTCGATGTTTTTCACAAAAAAGCGGAAAATTTTCCGAGCGAAAAACATATGCATGTGAAAACTAGTGATAAAACCAAAATGTGGTTGGAAAGTTCGGTATACCGTAGTTTTGGTTCACTCTGGTTCACTCAGGACTAACTTTGAAAGCCATACCCCATAGTTTTCCCAAGTCAATCCCCATATTTTTCAAAATCTTATGAATTATTTTGTGATTATGTAGAATTTCTTTTACTATAGAACACTGTAGATTTAAATACATTCACAAAGACTACTTTTTAAAAAGTTATTATTTATTTTACAGATTGCACAATTGGCCTATGCACACACTGCATAATCTTTTAAAGCTCTTATGACATAAATACTCCAAGTGTTACTTTACCTGTAATAATTTGAGCTGAGACTGCCCTGACAATGGTCGTCATGGTCTGAAAAATGAATGCAATTAGCCCCGATTGTTTAAGCGTGCACGTCCCATTCAATTACTCACTTGCAGCTGACAATTAGTGTCTGTTTAAGATGCACCGCTAACGAGGAGCATGCTGCCACCGTGCATTAGCGCATGTCTGACATTGTTCACACACGGACACACATACTGAGCGGTCACTGGGATACAGGCCTCCTCCGCAGGTCCATAAAAAGTGAATTAAAAAAGCAGATTCACAGCTTTGATGCCTGCAAGAAAGCTTTGTGATGTCTGCTTTTATCATCATCCACAAAATGAGAAGGCAAGCAAAAGAGTATAATGTTCGCATCCAGAAGGCCTTTTTGAACTTGTGAGAGTGGGAGGAGGATATAAAGTGTGGTAGAAGTTTCCAGGCCTGCATTGTGTTATGATGAAGAGGCAATAAAATATTAGAATACTCAGTGGAGGATACTGAGCTCATTGTTGGAAGTTCACAAACGTCCCACAGCGGCAGACAGTGTGAAATCAGAAAGAGCTTCGTACAACTGTTGGACTGTGAGAGCCACTGCTGTCTGCTGTAATGAGGAAGAACTAATCAAATATCACAGAGCACAATAAAGATGAGCATTTATGTTAGCTACAGTGATGCTTTCTTATAAATATACCCATCTGTTAGAAAGGCACTATTCTGTAGCTGTTTTTAGAGCATTTAGCAATTTGTTGCAATGTAATTCTGAATACTATAAACAGAATAATTATATATTAGTACTACATTAGTATTAGTATTTAATTCAGACATCATCCATCATCATGTTAACCGTATTATTATGTTTATGTAGATTTTATTCCCACATAAAATGTATCTTGTACATTAGTAAAAAATAGACACACACACAAGTGTAATTAAAAGCACCTTCTAAGTCTGAGGAGCAACCTGGTTGCCAATAAATGTCAGACATGTGTCAGGGCAGCTTGGCCCGGCAACAAAACATCAATTGTTTCCAATTGGCAGAATTTCTACCCCTCAGCTGTAGATCTGGCCAATCAGAGAGCGGCTAAGAGGAACTGAACACATTCACCCTGGCAACGGCTTCTGTCTACCTCCAGAGCGTCCTCTCTGTCTGCATCAGATGGGGAAATAACAGGGATGAGGTAACCTCTAATGCAACAAAGGGGAGTCTCTGTCCCGTGTGTAATGTCCCTCTGCAGAAGAGACGGGCGACAGGAGGAGGTTATCTCCGAGGGCGTTTCTCTAGTACAGACAGAGGCAGGTCCTCCTGTGGGGGAGCTGTGATATCTGAGCCTCTGCTGTGGGAACAGCCTTAAGACAAGTGTGGGTGGTGTAGCAAGGCACAAGACAAACCACTCTTATTTGAGCAACCCTTCCCTGACCGCACCTCAGTAAACCCTCATCTGTAGCAAGTCGCTGCGGTGTTAAAACATGCAAACTCACTACTGTCTATACACACTTCTCCACAGGCTGCTCTGATGGACTCTTGTCTATGAGATCATCTCACTCCCACCATCTGCTTAAGATTCACTGTCACCGCTGTGTTTTACTGCTGAGACGCAGAGACATGACAGTAAAAGGGAAACTCAATTTTTCCTAAAGCATTGAAATCATTGATACATTACACCTCTGATCTTTCTAAATTTAAAACTCAGAACCCTGTTGTGTCTCACTCACTGAAAATGTGGTCTCAAATCAGAAGACACTTTCAATGGAATCATTGTTCGGTCCTTACACCAATAACTGGAAATCAAGGTCATACATAATTTTCAGGTCAAACATTTCTACAATGGGACCTTAAAGGAGTGCACACAATTCTGGACCTTTTCATTGACAAAGTATTTCCAACATTTGAGAGATTAAAACATTAATAAAGACTTTTTTAAATACTTACAAATACGTAATTTTACTAAGGCGACATTTCCCTCTTTTCCCAATCAACCTGAAATGGATCCTATGATGAATGTATTATCAAGAAAGAATCTCTTTCTAGAATATATAATAATCTTTCACAGATGGATTGTACAACTACGCTTGACCATATAAAAAATGCTTGGAGTGAAGACTTGGGTATAAACATTACAGACAACCAGTGGATTGAAGCTCAAGAGCGGGTCCAATCCTCCTCAGTTTGTATCAGACACGGTCTGCTGCAGTTTAAGATTCTACATCAATTGCATCTTTCCAAGCAAAGGCTGTCCAGGATGTTCCCGGGAGTGGACGCCTCATGTGAACGTTGTGGCTATGCCCCTGCTTCATTGTCACATACATTTTGGAACTGTCCTCACATCACTGTCTATTGGACTAAAATAATTGAGACTTTGTCAGTGATTTTCAATATTAGACTCCCAGCAGATCCAATAATGTTTCTATTTGGTGTTGTGTCTCCTGATATACATTTGAACAGTTCACAGACTAATGTATTGTGTTTTGTCACGTTGCTAGCCAGACGTTTAATTTCATTGAATTGAAAAAATAACGTACCTCGTACCCATCAAAGTATTCTTTGAGAAAGAAAGAACAAATATTTTACTCAATTTGGCAGCCTTTTATTGATTATTATAATAAGTAAGTTTGGATGGACCTCTTCATTCTTAATTTGATTTTATATATTTTTGCATAATACTTTGAATGTGTGCAGAGTTTTTTTTTTTACCTTTGTTTTGTTTTGTGTTGCTGATTACATTTATGTGATATAGATTTTAAACATGTAAATGTTTTGAATAAAACTGCTGAAAAAATGATAATAAAAATAACTGAAAAAAAAAAAAAAGGGAAACTCAATCATCTTTGATAATAGTTTATTCTGTAACCAGTCTGTGTAATCTATGCAAACCGATCACTGATCACTTCCAGTTGCATCTGGCTCTCCTAATGCCCACGCAATCCCCTTGCCCTCCCGCCATAATCGCTGTTGACACGGGAAATTTAATCTAGATATCTTGGTGATGATGAAAGTGGTTGTAATAGGATTAAACTGAGCCTGACAGGAGTGTGACATTGCCACTGCAGGGCATCACTCCACAAGTGCTGCACTACATTACTGTATATGGGATTGCACATATTTCTCTATCAAAGACAAATTAATAGAATATCTTGTTATTGCTTACTAGAATATTTGGGAAAAGCCCCATTTTATTTGACATAACTGAACATAATGATAGCCTTCATATTGAATTATACTTTTGTGTGAAGACAAGAGCACACTGGTCACTTCACTTCTTTGAAACAGTAATCAAATGACTTTGATTATTTTTTAGTTCAAGATTCAACAGCAGAAATTGTATTTAATCTATTGAACGTTCTTATTGCTGTAGCCGCTCTCAGCTGTTAGCAAGGTTAAGCGTTATGAGCCGCATGAAATTGATGTAAGAAACAGTTCAAATAAGATAAGACAGTTTCCACTTTAAGTAATTTTTTGCACTCGTGTGTACTGTATGTGCTATGTATCCTCTTCACACGCCGTCAGATTATTGAAGGAGCGTAAAAGCCCCTGAAAACCATTACTTACAAGCTGAAAGCAAGGGTTAAGATTATCTGCCAAAGTGCATTGCACCCTCAATAACCAACCATCATTGCAAAGGACCTTGGAGAAGCACCATTTTATTTTGGTAGTGTTAATTCTGGGGTAAATTCATATAATTCACCCATTAAATTTGATGAAAACACCGTCAGTAATTTAACGATCCCCGCCAGACATGCCGTAAGGCGTCATAAAGTTGTCCCTTTCGAGAGTTTGATATGTGTTCCCATAAAATTCACTTTAATTGTTTTAAAGATATCTCATTTCAGTCCTAAAAGTTTATGGCTTGATTTTATCATCTGTGACTCTCCTGTGGGAGTAGTGTCCCTGCTCCGTACGACTACAAACATCATTATTTTATGGCAATTGATTATCAGCGATAATAGAGAAGGCAAATTCAATGGACAATATATGGCTTCAGAGACCGATATGATTTTCTTAGATGTATTGCGATAAACGATAATATTGAAATAACTCAATAAACAAAACTGAAAAAACAAAACCGCTAAAATAAGCCATGATAACCATTGTTAAAAGAATAAACATGTCCTTAGTCCTTTATATTATTTTTGTTTTTGTTGGAGTAATACGTCGTACTACAGCGCATCGTGCGCATTGTGCGCTCTGCAGAGGAAGTGATCGGCCGCAGCCTTCCATCGCTGCAGGACCTGTACGTCGCCCGAGCTCGAGGCCGGGCTGGTCGTATCACAGCCGACCCCTCTCACCCTGCACATGGACTATTCCAACCACTCCCCTCAGGCAGGAGGCTGCGGTCCATCAGGACTAGAACCTCCCGCCACAAGAACAGTTTCTTCCCCTCTGCTGTTGGACTCTTGAACACTTCTTCCCGCCCTTTTTTAAAGTCACTTTACTGCCCATCATACGTCACTTCACTGTACTGCTGTCACCTTACATTGTGTGCACCATGTGCACTTGTATATTGTAAATAGTAACTGTAACTCTATTTTAAATTTAAATTTATTCTTTAGAAGTGTTTTTTATTCTTATTTTTATTATCTCTTTTTGACTGTTGCACTGAGCCAAAGCAATTTCCAAGTCTGTGACCTCCTGTTACTTACGTGGCAATAAAAATGATTCTGATTCTGATTCTGATTCTGATTTTTCCCAGTCTTTTACTCATCATCAACACAGCAGCTTTACACACGCAGCAGTTTATGTATTTATAATGTGTGTGTTTAAGTCTATTATAAACACTAAGGAGCAGTCATTGGTTCAACTGTTTTCAACTTTTTTGGTCTAGATTCTGTTCCTCTTCCTCAACAGGGGCAACAAGAGCATCAGGGCAGCCAAAGGGCAATTTGCAACATCAGCCTTCCCATTATATGAGACAGGGTGAATGATGACACATAATGGAAGATCATTTGAGACTTGCCCTCTCAGTTAAACCAGTCAATTTGATCTCAACCCACCCCTCTATTTCTTTTTTTTCAAAGTACATTTATTTAGAAAAGGTGTCAATGATGAATAGATCATCTAAAATATGGAGATTATTGTGTACGGACATTGTTTTTTCCTGGGTAATATATTGTGAACAATGGGAGATTGGTCTCGGTTTGTGGGAGTACACACCTCCGACTGCTTCCCCTGTGGGTCGACTATCACATACTGTGCTCATACCAGTTCATACCAGTCGACCATTGATCCACGGCTGCACCAGGAGCAGACCTTTGGCCCTTCCACTGCTGCGGCTTCTCGCTTTGTTGGCCGCTTTAAAAAAAGATGAGAACTATCAATCACAGGCAGCATCTGAGCGTGCGCATAAATCAATAGATATGAGGAACTTTCTGCTTTTTTATCGAAAGAATCGTTCATCTGTGGTGTTGTATTGGAAGAAGGAGGTCAACCTTATCACAGGCATATTATTTTCCACTGCAAGGCCAACAAATGAGCCCTCCAGCCAGTGAAGCTCAAAGCCCATTGTTAGTAAAGCAACATTGTCATGAGCGTAATTGGAGCCTATCGTTTGTTTGAACTTATAAAAAGCTGTGGAGACACCTCTCTGTGAGCATTTCTGGTCATAGAGAAGGATCCAGCACATTGCACCCCACTTTGAGAACTGCTGGATTAACAGCTATTAGGCAAGATGTTACCAAGTATACAATTAATTATAATAATATACTATGTAATATAGTATATGTAATTACTGATTACTTTGATAATCAATTAGTTGGCCGATTTTTCTTTCTATTAATCAATTACTCGGATCCCGGATGATCAGTGAATAAAGTCAGAGATATCATACTTCATTTCTTTCATACTTTCATACTTAATTCTTGGTTCTTCATTATACTTAATATAGAGATGTTATACTTGCTTCTTTATTATGCTAGATTTTTTTATATTCTGTTTTATTTCTATTCATTATTTTTGTATACCTATTTTGTGTTGTGTGCTCATCATTCCTACTATTCTGTAACTTGTGATGCAACACTGAAGTTTCCCCACTGTGGGACGAATAAAAAATCTCTTAATCTTAATCTATACTCTTCTATGGCGGCACGGTGGCTGAGTGGTCGGAACAGGGCCCTTCTGATTGGAGTTTGCATGTTCTCCCCGTGTCTGCGTAGGTTTCCTCCGTGTACTCCGGTTTCCCCTACCACTACAAACATGTACAATAGTTCTGACATGCGCCTCCTGTACTGGCGACCCCGCTCCCATCTCTGTGTGGAGTGAGAGACAAATGCCCATAATTGTAATCTATTTTGTGACTCAGTGAAAGGCGGTATATAAATAAAGATTACTACTACTACTTACTTACAATGTACTATTATACCATATTTAAATTTGACCGCAAAAGAACAGGAACTTGTCAGTGGCATGTTTGTTGTGTAAATGGTTACGAATGTCAAAAACAGCTGAACCACAGAACGATTGTATTTGTAACGGCGGCTGAGACCTGTATTCAAGACACTGAAGAAAACGTCACAATATTTACAGTGCGATCTCACTCTAAAATAGAACACTTTGAGGTCTTTTGAAGCCAAATCTGAAACAACTTCTGGAACTTACCCTTGTCAAACATTAACTAATTTGTCATTGTTTGTGTTTTATGAGCTCATAGAGTTCAGCAAAACTCCGTCTACAATGTTCCTCGACTTTGCTTTGGAGGTTAGACATTAGGGAAGCTGCATTCCTTGATAAAACGGTTTCTATTACGGATCATGTGACTTCAGCGAATAACATTTGTTTGTACTTTATTCTACTGGAAAATTTGGAATCTGCCACCTTTGTCCATGGAAGTACAGTATTATTGCTTGTTTTATAGTAAAGCCTTAAAGCTGCGGTGCCTAACTTTCAAACCGCAAAAAAAAGATGTAAAAAAAAGTTTGGTCATAACTGTGGCGTGGAAAGGAAACCCAGATAAATATTCTTGGCAAAATATAGCACATTAATATACCAGTTAATGTTTTTTTTTTACATTAAGTTTCCGCAGGTTTAGGTTCAACAAAGGAGACAAGTATGGTAATTCCCTTATGACAGCTACACCGTGTAGGAGCCCACCTGATTCTTGTGGATAAACTCCAGTGAGGAATGGGACTTTATAACATATTTATGGCCTGTTTTCTCCCATCTGACGGACACAGCAATGCCGCACGCTGGCTTTGTTCCTACCGAAGCAGAATTGTTTGACTTGTGCACGAGGGACGACAGCATGGCACCATGTTACAAACCGCAATGAGCCTTTGATGTGTTTATTTTTTATGTGCCTTGTATTTTTGGGCTGGGTTCTACTCCTCCTCCCTCCTCCTCTCTCGTCTCACCCAGGAGCAGGCCTCTGACTTATTTGTCCTTTGACCAGCCTCGTAGCGAATAGTTGTGACTGTATTCAAACCGAAGTGACCCTGTAAATCATTGTCCTGCGAGAGACGGGGCCGGGGGTCACACGAGAGAGAGGAAAGAGCCAAAGTGCAGAGCCGTGAGCTGCACGTGACTCCGCTCTTCATGGGAAACAGGCAGAACCACAAACGTATAATTAGTCGTTACTATTTTTCACCGAATCGACCCATAGCGGTGCAGCACTGCGTATACGCCCAGAGCCAGGAAACTTTGAGGCTTCAGACTTTTCCTTGAAGCTATTAATATGGCGGGGGACAGAGGGGCTGCGCATTCAACATACAGCAACATAATGCGCTTATTCTCACAAAAAGATTAGAGCATTGTCAACATTGAACTCATTTCATTTTGCTCATTTCACACGCAGGGCACGGTGTCGCTGACGGGAACTTGGCCTAGTCCTAGTCAACATGTTATTTCAAGGCATTTAAAGGTGCCACATACAGAAACATAAAACTTGATAACATGATTTATGGAGCTATGTCGGGAAAGTACTGCAAAGTTACTTAATAACTTTCTGAATCTCTGTGTCCCACATGATTCAAGATGCCTGGCTCAGGATTTCACACCATTTACTTGGTTAATATTGCACAGGGTTTTCTTCAACGGATACATTTTTTAAGGGCTAATTCATTTTTAATAACTGAATTTCTTGGTTAAATCTGAACCTGTAAAAATGTATCAAAAGTATGGCATTTAAAAGACAACATAAAAATCCTATCTTTGAATATGCAATACAATATTATCAATGTTACAAATGAATATTGAACAATTACCCTGACTAATAGGTGCAACAGCTTAGTTTCAGTCCCCCCCTCCCTTTTTCTTTACCTTTCCTTCTTTCATTCTTTAAAAAACTACAAGGTCTACAAATAACCCCAACACTGGTGCTTGATTATGTCTATGTGGCCATTGTTATTGTTATTGCCATCCAAGTCTTTGTGTTGGTCCCGTCCTGAGCCTGGAGCGAGTATAAGGAGAGGCATCCCGCTCAACCTGGAATGCAAATGAAATCAATATATCAGATCAATAAAATTAGACAGATGGGTCGCTGTGGCAGATGTGAGCCCATGACCCCAAGTCCAAAGAACAAAGATGACAGCATGAAAAGGCCAAAAGTTCCAAATGGCTTTTCACACTTGTCCAAGTTTGAGCTTATGTTTAAGTCCTGAAGTAGAGTTTGATTCTGTTTTTCTCAAGGCTTTTGGGGACACAGTGGTCTTGGCAGGGCCGGACCTATATACCTACAAAGCAGACGAAGCAGCTGGCCCCAAGGTCTCTAAAGGGCCCCAAGATTTACAAATCATGAAAAATGTGACATTGCACTTCAGCTAAATTGATTAAATTAAATCAAAATATAATCTATTATAATTTAAATTAAATTAGGGTTTAAGATTCAACCCTCGCTTCCCTTTACCCTTCTATGGGTCCTTTTGAAGTCAATACAATCTCCTGTTATTTTCTGACAGAAAAGTGAAAAAAAGAGACCACCTTCTCTGTTTGTTTTACAATAATATGATGAAAGTTTACTATGGTCAGATTTGTTCAAACATTTTTTGTTTCCAAGAACATTTCTGTTGGGACAAATTGTATGATATGTAATTTTTGAGATATTTAGGTACCCCATGTGTGCATAAGTGTTTTTTATATTCATTCATTACAATCTAAAGCTTATATTTGACTTGTTCGTATTCGATATCCGCACATATTGTAAAACTCAATACAATCTCATCATTCAGTGGCCATTTTGCTAAGGACCCCCACAAACTATAATAATAATAATAATTAAAGCCGCAAGCGGCGTCGAACGGCCCTCGCCGCACCGCGCACACCGCCCCACACCGTGCGCACCACCACGCACCACGCCGCCCCGCACCACGCCACCCCGCACCACGCCACCCCGCACCACGCCACCCCGCACCACGCCGCCCCGCACCACGCCACCCCGCACCACGCCACCCCGCACCACGCCGCCCCGCACCACGCCGCCCCGCACCACGCCACCCCGCACCACGCCACCCCGCACCACGCCACCCCGCACCACGCCACCCCGCACCACGCCGCCCCGCACCAAGCCGCCGTGTGATGATTTGTTGCTGTAGCCATAGAAGAACGTTAGTCAAATTGTAATGAGTATGATGATTAGAGCTGTTTGGCACCCCTTGTAAAACTTTGCCTCAATCTGTAGGGAGCGCTAATGGGCCAATTTCAAATATTTCACTTTCACCTGACCTAAACCCTGGAGTTGAACATTGGATTCAAGTTTTGTGCAAATCAGACTTTGTATGTGCAAACGAGAGCAAAATTAATGTTGTCAAAAACGGCCAAAAAACACTCACATTTTGCCACTCCGCTGCTCAAACAACGTTTCACTGATCAAAAATCCCTTTGGTTATTTTGAAGATGATGTGGAGCGATTTTGAGGCAAATCGGTGAAACGGCCGAGGAGGAGAAGATTTCCAACCGACATGTATGAAAATTATTGCGGATCATTTTCCATTTTGCAGTGAAATTTATGGGCCTCCTGTTTGTCAGAGGGCGGGGCCATGATAACATTTTGGTCGTATCTTGACTTGAGGAACATGTGTACCGGATTTCATGGCTCTATACGACAAACTTGACCTCCCATTGGCTGTTGTAGGTGGCGCTGTTCTGGCATTTTTTGAGTCCCATAAAAATAAACACCAAAATATCAAATTTTTCACCAGGTCTGATTTTTGGGCAACATTTTACAACTTTTCATGCATGTTCAGGGGGTGAAATTAAGGCTCAACGTGCAGAATTTGACATCTCTCGAGCAAAAACAATAGGCCCTTTTACCCGTTCGGGGCTCGGGCCTGATAATAATGCATCATTTTATATCGTGCTTTTCAGGACACTCAAAGACACTTCACATGTCACCATTCTTTCACTCCATTCAGAGCAACACTGGATCTTCTTGGGTTTAGTCTTATGTTGTGTGTGTACACATATAGTGCATGTCACATACCAAGGTCGCACAAAGCTCTATACAATGAATGCTTTTGGAGTACTGACATTTTCCATTCCCTCCACACACAGTGATGACGGATATTTTTAGTGGTAGCACCCAGGAGCAACCTACACAGACAGGGGGAGAAGATGCAAACTCCACCCAGCAGGGCCCTGTCTCGAGGCAGTTGCTAAACCACTGCAAAACATATACCTTTTAATCATAGTTTGGATTAAGCTGTCTTCATTTTTACATTGAGATATTATAAAGGCAATATTTCTTGAATGTGTGTCTAACTGAAAGCCTTGAACAGAAAACAGAGCTGTCATCCTCAGGGAGCTCTCTGTTACTTTGACGTTAAAAGCTCATTTTCCTGCTTCCTAAATCCTGCTCAAGAGAACATGCAAATCAT
This sequence comes from Knipowitschia caucasica, assembly GCA_964034765.1. Classification (NCBI taxonomy): domain Eukaryota; kingdom Metazoa; phylum Chordata; class Actinopteri; order Gobiiformes; family Gobiidae; genus Knipowitschia; species Knipowitschia caucasica. Next base: position 13,125,900 of record OZ035832.1, read on the forward strand.
GAGCCGTGGATAACGCTGGCTCCGCTTCAAAGTGTGTCTTCCCTTCTGCTCCTTCACTTCAGTCTGCAGATGTATAGTTCCCTACTTTAATGCATGTGTCAGATGGTCAGCTGCACTGTGAGAAACCTGGAGGAGTTTAGAAGTATCTTCGGGTTATGGGGTCAGTGAAGTGTTTAAGATTATTTATTTTGCTCACATTTGACTTTAATGGAGATCACAGAAAAGCAACATTTACAACGGAAGAAGAGTCTGTTTGCAATTTTTAATCTGAGGTACCTAACTGCTTTTTTCCAAGAGAAATAGTGTTGTGAAAGTAAACTGTTGCATCTTATAAAAAAACATGTTATCTCTTGTATACTTTTAAGAAAGATCCCTGAGAATTAATATTTAATGCTTGCACACGCTGTTAGCTGAAACTTTCTCTTGTTTGCTTTTCGGTCTGAAAAAGCTGATCTTAAGATGTGACAGAGGCCAATAATAAATATGAAAACTAAAGTGAAATCACCAAATCGTGAAAGGAACTAATAGATGGATTTGATTACATATTCTATTGTTAGTGATCTGAAATTTAGATACCCCGGCTTTAAATTCACTCAAAGCTTATGCAACGTTTTGGTTTCACAAAGTGCTTATGAAGTGAGTACAGAGCTCAACAGTCTCGCTCACTTCAAAATCCGTTAATCTCAAATTCCGGAAGTACATTTCCTGTTCCTTTCCATTCATCCAATTAATGATAAAGTTTAAGGACACAATAGAGACAGTTGTGGAGACGGTTAGGAGCACATCTACTGCAAAACGTACACTTTGGCTATTTATCAATGCGCTTGATCAACCGAGTGGTCTGTAACGTTTCAGAAAGAGATGACCAAAAGGGCTTGTTCACACTAAAGGGCACAAAAGTGTGACAAAAGGCCAAAAATAATCAGAAGATATTTTATGTTTTTCATGTATCCAAACACCTCCCCTGTCCCATAGATAGAAGATGCTAGAACATAAGTGTTTTATAAATTAGAAAAGTTTCCTATAGCGGCCCTGTTTTTTTAATGTAACGGACGTAATGATTTGACGGAATGAGCTTTGCGGAAGTTTGTTACGTATTTTCAGATGTCCACATTTGATCAAGAGATTCTATTGATTTTTTTACACAGAGTAGAAACAAATTGATGCTTTCATATAGTCAACTGATTAAATGTGAAACCAAACCAGATTTTTTTTCCCCCTCAAGTTTAATTGTTAGATAAAAATTGACAGAAACCATCACATCCATTACACATTTATCAAGGGTCATTTAATTATTATTATTATTATTATTTTGTTTTAATTTAACAATTCCTTTTTAAATCAAGGGATTTACTTATGTTGTCTTCGCCATATTAATCTTGTGGGACTTCATCTGCCGCTTTTTCAAACTGAGGACATTTTATTTTCTATGTATTTTCGTTTAAAATGTCGCCAAAAATATATTTCTCAATCTTTCCTTTTGATTTTATCCACACTATCTCTTCGATGTGTCTGTGTTTGAAATCTTTTTTTTCCAATCTATGATAGCAATTTTAGTTTTTGAGTTACCTTTTAAAAATCCAGATACTTTAATTGACACTTTACTGTGAACACACTCAAATACAAATTGTGGTCATTCGTTGCCACAAACTGTTTGGTTTCAAGCGAGCCACCCGCTGTCGGAATCTTTAGCTTGTTGTTGCATTGTCAATCTGTCTGTGATTGTTAATTTTAAGAAGCAAGGACATTTATTTATCTAACACATTTGATACATAAACTGCAGCTCTATGTTCCTGACAAAGACAAAGTACGGTAACAAAACATGACAACACAACAGGTAGAAACAGTCTGCAATAAAGACAGTTTTTATTTATTTCATTATTTATTTGTTTGGAGAATCAGCCCGTAATCTTATTTTATAAAGGGGTCCTCAGAGCCCGACCAAGTGAGTCTTCAGTATACTCTTAAATGAGCTCAGCGACCTTGATGTCATTTAGCATTTAATTTATAAGGAGCAAAAGCTGCTTCTATGTACACAAGGAACGGCCAGAATGTCGAGTTCTGAAGATCTGAGACTGTGTTCATAAGGTACGAGCAAATCAGAAATATATGAAGTTAACAGTGGTTTTATAGACAAACATGATGGCTTTAAAGTCAATCTGAATATGGAGCCAATGAACATAGTTTAAAGCTGATTTACCTCACAAAAGATAACTATGGTAACTCAGATAAAATGGTTTGGTCTATCACTGGTTTCCACATGCATGTATTTATGGATTTTGTCACATTTTAAGATCTGCATTTTCAGTCAAACAGAACAGCCTCAATCAGCTTTCAGTATGTAAAAGGACATAGACAGCATGTTGAAGTCTGATTGGTCCACAATACAGGTGTATATTTTATCACTACTATTTCTAGCCCTTACAGGTGGCGTTTATCATAATGAGGCCAAAACAGGGTCATAAATCTGACGTTTGAGCTGTGTACAATAAAGATACAGGACCGATCAGATATAATATATGGAACTTTATTTCAGTTTTCAGAAACTGACAAGCACTCCTCAATCAACATATTAAAACATTATCTCCATCTGTTCAAATCTCACAAGATGGCTCCTTAAAATAAATACTTTTAGAGGAAATAATACAGAAAGAATACCATGTGAGGTTGGAACCACACAGACGAGAGACTAAAGGGTTTTGAAAATCCCCAACCCGAATCTCCAACAAAACAAGAAACATGTTGGTATAAAACAGCCAAGCGTTTTTAAAAATACAGCATCTTACAAAACCTTTTTCAATCTTTGCACTTTTTAAATCACTGTAAAATATCAGCTGGTATCATGACAAGAAATCAGGAGTCGTTTCATGTACAAGAAAAGACAGAATGTGCTTCTGAATGGTACATTTGTATTCACATGTAAGTCCTTTTTAGTCCAGGTGTGTAACAGGGCGATGTCTTCCGTATTCCCGCCTGCTTGCACCATCCGAAAAATCAAAGCAAAGTTCATAAAGTACTCAAAATTGATTATAAACATTTATATAAAAACGAACAACGTAAAAAGTTTCTCAGTATGACATAAACCAAGAGAGGAAATACAGTTCTGCATTTTCATTTCAAGAATACAGGGTACAGTACAAAAATGTGGTCCGAGAGATAGCAAATGAAGCATGCAGGTTTCCAAAGAATGGCCTGCTCATTTTCCTTACATACTCAATATAAAAAGGCTTTTCCTCCAAAAAAAAAAAAACTAAATCCAACCACTGTCTCAATAGAGGCTTGTATGGGCCATTTAACACCAGATCATAATATATTTTTATTTGATTTTGTATGGTCTAAAAGTTGTTCATGAATAAGAAGGAGCTGGGGTTGCTTCATATCTAGACACAAAGTCCAATGCATTTTAAAGGATTAGTACAGTATTATGAGCGTGTAAACAAAAGGCAGCCTGGCTTGAGTTGTCCTTAAGTGCACAAGCCAACAAACCTTTTTTTTCTTTTCTTTTGTTAGAAGTCGTTCAACGTTAGTACTGCAGAATATAGAAATAAAATAGCATAACTTATACAGATACACTTTCTAGGCACTGGTTGAATTCCAAGGCGTTTTTCATTGTAGACTGGGAAAAGTCAACAAAGATAAAACTAAAAGAAAAACAGTCGAGTGTGAAGGTTTTTGCAAAGACCAAACACTTTCTCTTCTGTTGTATACTCAAGGTTCTTTTCCAGCTTTTTGCTCTAAAAAAATCCTTTAGACAGGGCAGTCTAAAGGATCAAAGAGTCCAAACGTCCAAAGTCTCTCCTTCATGCACAGAACTGAGCAGATTCTCAACCCATTATTTTCTGAGGAATCTCTATCGAAGCCTTGATGAAGATACAGTTGTCCCGGATGTAGTTTCGCTTCTTGATTTCCTCGTGGGAGATGAACTTGGGATATCCGAAGCCCAGGGTGCTCTCGTCCATGGAATTGCGATTGCTGCTTGGTTTTTGGAAGTTTTTCCAGTTGGGGTCTGGGTTGAATGTTTCTGTGATATGCTGCGGTTTGGACAACGATGGATCACTCTGGTCCATTATAGAGAAAGTCACTTTGTAGGAAAATGGCCACTCCAGAAGGTTGTCATACTCTCCTGGTAGAACTCGGATATACACAGACAGGTGGGAGCCCTCGCCGCTGCCGTTCCCGTTCAGAAATGCAGAAACTTGCAGCTTGTAGCCGTAGCGGTGGGTGTAAAAGGGAGGGCTGAAGAACTCGTGGTTGCTTCTCATCTTGGCCTCTTGGAGTTTTCGAGAGTAGTCGTTGAGTTTCCAGATCAGGACCCCGTCGTGGCTCACAGACAGCTCCTCCATCTCCCTCCGCAGCTCCAGGATCTCCTGCCTCTGCCGGCCCACCAGGTTACACATCATGGTGAGGTGGGACTTCGTGGTGTCCTCGAGGTGTCGGCCAATTGCCAGTTTGGGGCACTGCGGACATGAGAAAGAGATCGAATTTAGGATTAAGGTGCATTCTTCTGCTGTCCTGTTGGTGGTTTGCTTTTGACTCGGGTTCGTCTATATGTTGTTGTTTTTCCTGGGTATTTACAATTTGTCATTGAACTTTCCTTTTACATTGGAAGCATGCATGTGACTTCACTTAGCTAAGTTACAAGTTACTGTACATCTGTGGTACTTCTCATCTTTTTAAAGCACTAAAATCATCCATAATCAAGTGTATGTCTTATTATTAAAACATTGATGAGACATACACTATGGAACAGGGAAAGAGCATTTCTTCTTCGAGCAGCTTAATATTCTTACAAACAAGTAGTTGACAATTATTAATAGAAAAAATGAGTTGCCATTAATTGATTAACTTGTTACAGGCTTGGTTCTCTTAAGGACTGAAAATAGGTTCAACTCATGTTAAGGATTTTAGACATAAACTGAAAGATGAAACGACCAAAACTAATATATTTTTTTAGGACAAGTTTAAGAGGAAGATGTTTATGAAAAGTGTTGCTAAGGATTAGAACGGATAAAAGCAGGTGCTCAGATTAGGATTAGAAAATACCTACTGAAATAACTATCTGACCATTCAACCATCAAGGGCCTGACTTAATATATATAAAAACTGCATTTGAGGAGCTTTTTACTGGACTATATTTAATAGCGACAGCTTTATGCTAAAGATAAGACTTGCTTCCTGCCAGACCATCTGCAATGTGTATAGCCAACAGCAAAGAAGACGATCATCTGCTCTCACTATTTTTTATTTTTTTCAAACTTGACGTCAGATTCAAAAATAGGCCGACATGCAACGCAAACATACAAGCTCATTAAAACAGAGCTTACAGGCAGAGGAGATATAAATATTGTAGCAAAAGATTCATGCTTTTAGTTCTAGTTCAGGAACAGTTTCAAAGGCACTTCTGTGTTTGAAATGGGCAGTAGTAAAATAGCACTTTGCAGGGCACATATGTGAGTGGTATCTTACTCGATGTTTACAGCCAGCGTCTTTAAAAGGGCAGAGGACCAGTGCGCTCCCGCAGTTGTCCTTGACGTGGTTGGCCAGATCCTCGCGGGCGATGTTGGGGGTGCCACACTGGTTTGGACACTGCACAGGGAAGCGGGGGCAGTGGTACTGGTGATTCTGTGAACAAGCATCGAGGCACTATGTTAACATGAGAGGCAACGTGACAGGCAACGTGACAGACGCAAATGTAGCAAGAGATGAAACGGCTCCACGCAGACAAAGCACTCTATAAATAACAATTCTAAAAATACGTCTCAAGGGTTATTAAAAATAGACATCTTGACATGCTTTGAAATGAACGGCATCTCTGATCTACTGATAGACACTGCAGAAACTAGAGCTGTGCAATTAGTGCAATTAGTTGGTGGGTTTTAGTTTATGAATAGAATATAGCTAATTGAGCTAATTTAGCTATAGCTCTTTTTTTTTTTGGGAAATTGATTTTACATTCAAGACACGTAAAACTCTCAATTCAGTAGTTTTGTTAAGCTTTTTATTAATAGCTAAATAACAAAGTATAGTTATAATTTATGTGTGAGTACTTAAGCTAGAAAATGTGTTAGTTTTGAATACTTTTGCTGCTTCCACTTTTAGTCGACTCATTGTTCAAAGGGGTTTTTCTTTGTCGACAAAGAGTTTCTTTGGGCATAGTGCAATTCTTTAACAAGATTCAATCATTATGAGTGGCCAATGTTGAGTTTGGATCAGCCCCTGAAAGCTTGTGCCTTTCAGTGCAGTTCTAGATAATATGCATTGATTACACTGCAAAAAATGATGGAAATAAAGACAAAAAATACTCAAATTTTCAGATTTTTAAAGCTATATTTTCTTATTTTCTTGAGCTATTCTCTCTTCATAGTAGTATGCTATGGTATGGTATGGTATGGTTTTTATTTTTACAGGGACAGTGTACAATAAACATTAGCCAGAAGGAGAGATGCATTGTACCAGGTTATAGCAGCAGTGCTTTTTTAGTAAGAAAAAATAAACGATTTGTGACAAAACCTACTAAACTGGGCATTTTCATCAGTGAAGTGTGACAAACCTGGATTGTGTCGTAGACGAACTCTTTGCCGCAGTACTTGCAGGGCTGTGTGCGTTTGGGACACTCCGCCATGCTGTGCTGGGACAGAAGGCGTCGCATCATCCTCGCCCCACATTTGTTCTCACAGTAAACGCTCTCCTGGGGACACACGCCCTGATGGTTCTGGGGAAGACAACAATACGCTATTACAGCTTAACACACAAAACACCCTTTCCTATTCATTAAATGTGGCAGGGGCTTTTAAACTTTTTTACAGCAACTAACACATGGTTTAATATTTGGCTTCCAAAGTGCCACTAAGGCTACTGTAATATGGTAGAAAGAAAGAAAAGAAAGAAAGACATGCAAGAATAGTCCTAAATATGAACTAAGCCCCACCGGAAATGGTTATATTAAGAAAAGAGTAAACCAAAAAGCATACATGAGAAGTATGATAACATGTATGGATGAAAACATATTGGTATTAGTAAAACATAAACAATCAATTAATAATGGTTGAATTTCTAGTTTTGCAAGAGAATAACTTACTTTAACTGTTTTATGAATGTTGTTATGCAAATCTAGTTTCTCATACAGACTTCTCCATAAACACCTCTTTGACCAAACAGGACATTAGCTTGTACTATGTGGGCATGACTGTGTGTTTCCACTGTTAAAAAGCCCAAAGGCGTATATTTTGCCCTGACACTGTGTACACACTCCTGCCATGAACGCACAACGAGTGCTGCTCAAAGAAGCTCTTTCAAAGGACATGGAAATCCAGGTAGTTTGCGTCACTCTCCAGATGAGCGGAAAGTCCTGTTTACCTCGTAGGCTTCACCGGTGAACTCGCTGCCACAAAACTCGCACTTGACTTTGCGCTTGGGGCAGTCGTGCTGCAGGTGGTCCGGCAGGTCGCGGCGGGTCAGCTTCACCGAGCAGCGGTTCGGACACGGGATCACGTTGAACGCACAGGTGGAGAAATGGCCCTGAGTTTGGACAAAAGAAAACTTCAGTCTGATTTATGAGACTGCATTAGCGACATCAGAGGGACAGGGGTGAAAGACGGTACCTGTAGCTGCTTCATCTGCCCCGTCCAGCGACAGCCCTCCTCACTGTGGATGCAGCGGATGGGCAGGGCCAAGATCTGCTGCTCCAGCTCTGGGTCTGGATAGATCTGAAAGACAAACATTGAAAAACAGATGTATTATTCAGGTGACTTTATTCACCCCATCAGGAGCATCAGAAAACACTACAATACACACAATAGAGTCGATGTTCCCCAAAAAGCTACAGACAGCTAGCTCCACAGCATTACACAACCACACATAACAAGTCTAAATATAGCAGGCACCTGATTGGACTTTATTGAGAACCTTTTGTTGGCTTTGCTTGATTCAATACTGCATGCTGTTTATAAATGTCCTTTTTCATATATTGAGAGAACAGAAAAAAACTGAGCGTGCAAATTGCATACTGTATTTACTTACAGTTATGGTTCTATGCTTAGGCTTAATATTTGACGTTTGAATTTCTCTCATATTTACAAATGTTTATTCCAATTATCTTGGCTCCTTCTATTCCAACTAACATTTCCTCAGAGTGGGACGTTCTTTTATCTTATGTAATTTACTTTGTATGGTTACTATGCAACCATCACTTTGAAGACTATAACAACACAATATTTTTGACCACTGAATGAAGTAATGTGTCCTGTTGATGCTAAAAATAAGACGCCACTCATAGGCTACCAGCTTTGTAACAGGCCACTTGCTGCAAAAGTCTGAGTATCACTTTAATTCTGTGGTCCTTGGCTGTATTCAGACTAAAGCATTAGATAGCACTAAATGGAAGTCCATCCCCAGTCACTGCTGCTGATAATGAATGTCTGTTAAGGTTTATGGGGCCTTTGAGAGCCAGACGAGGGCAGAAAACGCAGTGATTTATCCCCTGCGCAGTCTCTACGGGATGAGGATGAGTGAGTTTTGTGCCCAAACGCTGCTGAACCCACCCCCGTCCAGTCCGAGAAGGATTTACAGCTCTGTCTGAGTCTTATCCCCCTCCGACACATGAGCGCACTCTGGTCGGACAAGAAAAGCCACTTCCTCAAAATGTCACAACAGCCCTCTAACTGCTCACTCAAAGACCAACACTCACGTGCCTCCCCATGCAAATGTATTCAAAAGCCCCCACGGCAGTTACACTCCAGCTTGTTTTGCACCAGCTTTATGAAGCCTAATCATGAACTAGAACTGCATTATGTGTGTCAGAGGACAAAATTATCCATATTTTCAGTTATTTGCATTTTAAGTGCATTAAATATAAATAGATAAAGCATTCCAATAAAACTATATGTGGCAACTAATGAAGATACCACCAAATATACAACTATACAAAACAAAAACACAGTTGTGAAAGGACTGTAACATTGGCTGAAATATTTGGCTATACTCTTTTCATATCACAGAAGCTAAGCAGGGCTGGGCCTGTTTAGCACTGTGATGGGAGACCTCTAGGAATACCGCAGGGCTCCTATAGCTGTAAAGTACCCAACTCTCATTGCGTCCTTAGACAAGACGCTTTACCCACATTACGTAGTATAAGTCTGGTGTGTGCGTGAGTGATTGGGGGTCAGTCTGCCCTCGAGGCAGCTGTGGCTACAGTAGTTCACCACCACTGTGTAAGGAGTAAAATAACAAGACCATGTAAAGTGTCTTTGTGAATCCAAACAATGCTATAAAAGTATGATGCATTAATATCCTTATCATCATTATTCTCATTCTTATTATCATTATTATACTTGATATTCAGATTTCTCATTCTCTATAATTGCGCTTAATTTTCCCCTAACTGTGTTAAAGCCCCGTCTGTCCATAACTTTGCACTCTACTGTATATTTAAGAGTTCGGCTCCCCGCACCATGTACTGTAATCACTGCAATAGTAAATGCTACTTTGCTACTATAATCACATTCTTTGAGGTCAGGCCAAGTAAGAAAAATTCCTCTGCAGCAAAGAGAAGCATTCCTTCATTGTTCCCGCATTGGAATCTGCAACGGGACGTAATAATGACCTTTTAATAACTTAGTCCCCGGCAGATCAAGGGGTTAAGCTCTTTGGGGCGCTAACTGGAGCTTTTATGAAGTGTGCTGCAGCTATTGTCAGTCCCCAAGCAGCACTACGGCACTAATACTACGCTTTAGTGGCTGCGGCAGTCATCCGGCCCCGTGCTTTGCAAAGAATGTGTTTTGTATTTGATGATGAACAACGGAAATAACATACTAAGCGAGTAGCAATGCAGAAAGTCTGGTACGCAACACTTTGGAATCTGGTTTGACACAAGCTAAGGTGATGAAGCAAAGTTCAAATGTGTCCTGTCTTTGAGTTTGATTGAGAAACATTGGTTCTCTCCCAAAGTTAGCTTGTTTTATATGTCAAGTGAGGTCAAGGATATGACAGAACATTACTATGATCAAGTCGAATACAACTTCAGGGAGGCTGGTACAATAAATAAAATAAAATACACTATACAAAACGGTTAATTTACTTTTTTTATTTATTTTTTATTGTGAAGATAGACATAGACAAATACAAGTGCAGACGTACAAACAGATACAGTTTCAGTAAGACAGACAAGATACAGTGTGTGTGTGAGAGAGAGTGTGCGTGGTGTGGGTGTGTATGTGTGCGTGCGTGGTTTTTTTTTAGCAATTTGATGCATCCACCCATCACCCTCATTGCTCCTTTGTCTGATGTGGTGCATTAAAAAGGACACTATGGGAGGTTGCTTACCTGGGGCAGGGGTACTGTTCCAAGGGCATCTCCCATGTGTCCTGTAACCCTACTAGATCTTTCTTTCCTTTTTTCTTTTTTTTCCTTTTTTCTCCTCCCATGTGTCCTGTATCCCTACTAGATCTTTCCTTCCTTTTTTCTTTTTTTTCCCTTTTTCTCCTCTTTTAATAATGTGTATTATGTATCCATGTATACATATTCATATTCTTTTGTATGACTTGTAGTGCATTAAAAACACAGAGGAGGGTGGTGGAAGGATTTGGGCAAGTTCCGACTGAGATATTAATATGGTGGGGTAAGGAAAATGATAAATTAATGTAATATGTATTGGAGAAAAAAAAAAGTGTGTAGGATCTGAACAATGTGCTACTGAACAAAGGGAGAGAACAAATGACAATAATTATTACAGTTGCAAATACAGAAAAGAGAGAAAGAAAAAAAAAAAAACGGTTAATTTACTAATATATTTGTACGTTTATCAGAAAGGCTTGAACGTGCCATTAAATATCACGGTTTAGCCATTTCAAAATAGTGAATGGGATGTCTTGATTCCTTTTGTGAGGCAATCGTTTAAACCCTTAAATAATCCAACAATTTAATGTTTTTATTTTATAACTACAGCTCTGTGATCAAATGGATTAACTATTAATCTAAGCGCCAGATTTATGGTTCATGTTTAAAAATGTTACGCAGGAGTATTATGAAATGAGAACCTCGATCCTTTTTGGTCGACTTACAGAAAGGGCACTGTGGATATTAAGCAGAATGTACTAAAAACAATGTTTCAGTAACACTAGAAAAGCAAATACACAGTGTAATTCAAAAGATAAATATTACTTTCGTATTTGTTCAGTAGTAGCAGTAAAAATAACTTAATCTTTGGCTTCCAAAGTGCCACCAAGGCTATTGTAATATGGTAGAATAAAATCATTGAAACCTGCACTAGATCTGAAATAGGACTTAACAAGATCAACGGGAGAGAAGGTGCAAAAACTGGGAAACCTATTTTTTCATCGCGGTTTTCATCTACAATATATACAATACAAATACAATTCATTTGTATTTACTCTTCAATTGTATTTTATAATGTTTGTTGTACAGCACTTTGGGCGGTTGTGGCTGTTTTAAGTGTGCTATATAAATAAAATTGACATTGACATTGACATACAAAAATGGATCATAGTGTGGTGCATTTATTTTATCTCACAAAATTTACAATATCAATGTTTTTGAGACTGATGGCGCAGTCCTCCTCAACAGTACACCTGGATCAGTGACTCTGTTGCGTGTGAATGTTCCATACCTTTGCATAATCCAATGGAAGCTGGTCTTCTGGACACTTGAAGACGCCCTCACTGCAACACAACAGAAAAAAGATGGTTAAACTCTTGTGATTAGAAAAATACACAGTAATAAAAGTCATAGCACTTTAGATGTTGGAAGAGCGTTGGCTGCTGACAGCGGCAGTAGCCAAAAGGCCTCTTCAGCTTTTGTGAGCGCTGCATTGATCTTAGTGAGAAGTTTTCTGAATCACTGCAGCAGATGACGCACAAATACAATAGTATGAAAACCCTGATATCTTCTTAGATTTTATGATATTTAGTACTCCAAAAGGCATTTGCATCAAAAGCTCTACTTCAAGAATACAAAACACCAGTGTCCTCTATAGGATTTCTTTCCAACATTACCGCATTGTACATTTGACCTTGTTTTGCAGACAGAAATGCAATTGAGATTGTGCTTGCAGCTTCCCCCCGGCATTATGTAGTAGCAGAAAGAAGTTTTATCTTTTTCTTCAGTCTCAAAATAATAGTTTGTTTTATGAGCACTTTCCCATGTGTTTTGCTTCAGAGCCGGATAAGCAGTGTGCCACGTCTAATTAGAACAGCAGATCTGCATGCATATCTATACCCTATAAAGTCATCATGAAATATTCACATGTGTAAATAATGGAGCCAGTCTGAACACGAGTGGATACACATAACCTACATAAAACGGCAAGGCAAGCAGCGCAGACAGAAAGCGGTTTTACAAAATGTCCAAAAAGGCAAAGTCTTATCGGCACAGATGTTTATGGGCCTCCTGCTGCTCTGGGACACATGTGCTGCAGCCCCACACACTCAAATTAAGGATTTACTCACACAAACTGTATGTAATCCTAATTTATCCAGATTGGGAAAAAATTTACATTTCTGAAGGAATTTCACGACCAACATTTGTGGTGCAAGAAGAACAAGCACATGTTTATTGAAAAAATGTGAAGTAATGTTATGAGATTTTTGGTACTTGAATAAGATCACACGATATCTCATTTAATCTAGGTCTTTAAGATAAGACTTTGAGAGTAATACTGACTCCCAAGTGAACCAGGGCTTACTCTCTCTGGAACCTTTCTTATTCACGTTAATCAAAAATGTATGAAGCGATTTGACCAACCAAACAAGTGCACACGCTCGTCATGGTTAATCACAAAAGCCAATTCTTTTGAAACAGTTGTGACATCATGAGGAGTGTTGGTTGGTCCAGTTGAAGTGAAAACTCCAGTTCACTTGAAACTGACTGTGAAGGCGCACTTAGAACAAGACTGATATCATTTCAGCGATTTCCAAGTTTCACTTTTACATCAATCTTTTCACATGAAGTTTCCTCCTCCCCATCATTCATTTTTAATTCAAACTCATGTATCTGAATTCCCAAAACATACAGTGTCCTGCTTTTTTAGCTCTCCTCGTCCAGACAGCCTTTCAGACCTCCTCTAAGTCCCTTTAAAACTCATTAGAAGACCCGATGTGACAGTCTTCGCCTCTGGGTGCCTTCTTATCAGTGGGCTGCATGCGTCACCTGACCAGGACGTCTCTGTGCTGGACTCGTGTGGCCAGCTGCTGCGGGGCAGAGAGTGTGTGTGTGTGTGTGTGTGTGTGTGTGGGGGGGGGGGATAATGCACGACGCGACAGTAGTAATTCTCGTCCATTAGGGTCACTGTGTCAGCAGGGAGCTAGGGCCCAATTAACAAACCAAGTCGTAAAAAACAGGGTTAATCGATTAGGAGCTTCACTAGCGCGCCGCAGTCAGCATCTCATGATTACTGCAAAATCACCTTTACCATTCATCAACCAATTCCTCCTTTCACCAGAGCAAAGACACAAGCTGCAAATAGGGAGAGACAGGCTCGTCCTCATTGTGGAGTCATCAGTGGGCAGCTACAGGCCTATGTTTGAAGGCAAAGTTACACACCGCCCCCCTTCCCACGGTGGTACAGAGCGTGCCTTCGCCTGGGGCCCAAAGCGCACAATACTGATGCTGCATTGTGACAGTGCAATTCAACCCTGCTCCAATTCTGCTGTGTCCTTTTTTGTGACTTGATGTTCCTTCAAGGCAGTCTAGGAAGCGAAGGAAAAGTTTGTTGGGAAGGAACGACAATGCACTCAAAAACTCACTCCAAATTATCGTAGATTTATTCCTTTTGGATAAGTGAGAAAGCGCAATAACAGTCATAGGTTTCTTCTCTAAGCTTCTTTTATCTAAGAAGAGTAGGCAACACTTTTTAAGGCAGAATTATACTGACATCTCACAATAAATTTTATTGCTGGTGGTATTTTTTACTTGTTTTGTACTCAATTTCCCCTATTTTAGTGACAGTAGTGGTTGTAAGCACACGTCTGCCTAGTATTAAAAGTGCAAAATTGTTCCATAACCTAAAGGGTAAATCCTCTCGTGCAGAAACCTGTTCCCCTTAAACACCTGATCTTACTGTCACACAAATAGTTGTTTTCCTGAGTTTTGACGGCTCACGCCCAGGCCGTGCTGCTGCGGGCTAGAGATTGTTCTACACATGTATTTACAGGTGAAAAGCACAACGGGCCAAGGACTGCAAAGATCAGACCAAGTGGTTCATAAAAGATTCAGCAGCCTTCAGTATAAATATATGTCAATGTGGCTGAGATACTGAAGTCCGCACGACTTATTTACACATTCCCCACAGCTAAAGACCCACAGGCCAGTCGTGCTAGTCCCAAATCAGGATCAAATATTTAGAGGGTTGTCTCAGTTTGGATTTATATTATGCAGATGAGCTCTAAGGCAGCACAATTACATTTACAAAGGCAAGACTACCTAGAGCAGAAACCACATATGAATAGCAATAGCTTGACTTGGAAATAAGAGAATACAAAAATAATAATAGATTATCATTTTTTATTGTTATTTTTTCGCACAAAAATTATGACAACACAACTTAACAAAGGAGACAGGGAGCTGCTGGTATCCAAGTGAATTAAAGTTGGTTAAACTTCAAAGAGAAATATGCAGCCACCTCTAATAAACAGTCTTCATAGGAGGTGGCTACCAGTTAAACATTATTTTTTAAAAGCCCAGGAAATATTACATGTTTTTACAATAAAAAAAAGATTTATAGTCAATTTCAGTATCTATGCTTTAGATACCGGTTTTAGTATTAAAGCTGGAGTACCTAACTTTATCTTTACTTCATAATTACATGTTTTTTGTCCAAACGGAAAAATATATATGTTATTCAGTTTATTTGTTTCCCATGAACCCAAAATGTTACCCACAAGGCGGTATTTTGATTTTTCAACCCTTCCATTTTTGCCGAAATCACAAAGCTCCGGTGTGGGCTGCTAACTGGCAAGATTAACATTTTAACAGACTTAGATTAACAGCGATCTACTGAGAACAACGATCGTTGTACGTAATACATTTTTAATTGGTACAAACATCTCCCTCATCATCATCATAGTTGGATTCTCAAGCTTTACCATCAGATTTTCAATACTTTTGTCGTGCTTCGTACCGAGCCTCCTCATAGTGTATGTAGAGAACTTGTTGTATCAGTTGTTGTGACAATAGTGTCCACCTCTGTCTGCTTGTTCAGGACCGACTGACAGCGAGCAGCCTGAATCCCTCATGTTAGCTCTATAAACCCGACAGTGGCCACACACACAGAGGCGACGTGTCTCTTTTCCCATGAACAAACAACTGGGAATTCTCCGGTCATGTGTATTTGCCATTGAAGTCAATAAACCAACCAAATCAGACACACAAGGACATTGACAGAGCGGACCACTGTGTCTCATCCTGGTTTGCGGCCGAAAGTGTTTATTCATCTCCTCTGGGGGATCACTTCAAACCTAAATATTCCCCCCTCAAACGCTGAAGCTGTCGTCTTTTCAGCTTATGATCTCGATGAACTTTCAGCTTTACAAACAAAACCTTAAATTCCAAAACTGCCCTGAGTGTCCCAGCTGTAACACAACTCCGCACAGGAAAAACAGGGAATTGGGCGCATCTGTTTTGGGTTTTGGATAGCGACGTGCAACTTCCTTTTTCGGGAACACTTATCCTGAATCAAAATGGCCTTGGCAGCAAAAAGACTTGTGTTTCATATTGTAGAAAGACAAATACGTCGACGACAAATGGTCAACAATAGCAGTCAGTTTCAATTAGGCTCTATTGCTGAGGTGTTTGCAGCTTTCAAGTGCTTATGTTGTTGAATAAAGTAGCATCGAAACTGGTCAAATGTCTTTTCTATGGCTTGTGTTTCTACCTGTGTAACTCAATACATGACAGGGCTGTGGCTGCGGAGTTTTCATTGTGTCTATACAAGAATGACAAAGTACCATGAAGGCATTTTTCAACTTTGCATACCAACAAAACATAAAACCCTAACCTCTTTTAAGCTGTAGTATACCTAACTTTGAAACTACTAAAATGAATGTGCCTATGAAAAATAAAAACAGGCATAATGTCAAGTGTGACTTTACTTGAGTAAACAGTGGGAATAAATATCAATTCTTGACGTTGTGCTTGTCGAGTTGTTGTTTGTACTGTTGCCCAACTGTGTGTATGTGTCTTCCTGCATTAGAACAATGGCTGCAATTTAGCTATTGTGCTAATTCCAGCAAATTTATGTTGACGCTGTTTGCGACCCATTAATTAATATGTACTTGCCTAAATTTAAACACATACATAAAAACGTGCAATTGTTTTCCGTTCCTCAAAAACGAAAAAATGCTCAAACCATCACCATCTCACACCATGCGACAAATCTTGCATAATGTTATATGATTATGCTCTGGAATACAAAAACAGCTTTCAGAACGAGTTGCTTCTCGTCCATGGTTTATAGAATGGTTGGGACCGGTTTGTCAGCTTCTATTGAGGGCCCTTAGGTGAATGCCTATTTAGAATATGACACCTGTAAAATCCTTCTCCCGTGCGGTCGGTCACTAACAGCAACTGGCAGCTGCAGCATGAGACGCAACAATAGCTGACAGTGTGCACGTCACGGCTCTCCACAACATTACACCAGGCAGACGAGCTGAGAAGGAGACAGGACCACTTTTTAACTAGGGCTGCCTGATGACCTTATTTCTTTTACAAACAGAAAATGATCTTGTCACATATTAGGAAAATCTAAAATAGAGCTATGGAACAGGCTTAGAAATATACAAGGAGTCTAAACGATGTAGAATTACTATTAATTGCACTTTGACTCTTTTGTCTGCCGAAGAAAAAGGTCTGATGATCCATTCTCACTTAGTTGTAGTTTAAGTGAAATGTTCAGTAATACATATTTTTTAAAGAACTTAATGAAAAGAAATGCAACTTTAGTTAAACAAAATGTTACTTTTCCCTCAACTTTAAATCCTCCCATAGTGCACTATCCAAGTGTCATAACAGAAATGGCAATCTCTGTTTTACAACATTTGCAACCTTTTTACAGTGCATCCAGTGTCTATAACTACAAAATAGTCTCAAATCTCAATAGAGTGAATGTGTTTTTGTAGAGCAGGTTACAAGCCAAAAGAAAGGCACTAGTACTAGCAGTTTGTAAGTGTGGGCGTTTCTGGCCCAAATCCCTGGCTCTCACACCAGAACCCCATGTACGCACAGAGAAGCAAGCGTTTCAGCAACACCAGCAGCATTTTTGCACCTCAAAATATCACAAAATGTAAGTTGTATTCTGTTAATACACTTACTACGGCATCTTTTAAAATGGATGCAGAATCAAGGTAATGCCAAAAAGATAAATATTAGTTATTTAACAAGCTTTTTTGGGTGGTTATTAAACCAACTACTGTCTTTAACCTTATCTTTTGCACAATTGTAAGAAAATACCCTGGGAGTCACTATATTTGACCCTTTGAGCTGAGAGCTGATTGGCTGAGTGACGCTGGTCCTCTCTAATTCGCTTTTTGTCTGAAAAAGCTGATCTTAAAATGTGACAGAGGCCAAACATACATGCATGTGAAAACGAGTTATAGAGAGATTTGAGAGCTAGGAACAATAGTTAGATGGCTTTAATAGTTTTTGTTGTTTGAAAGTTAAGTTCAGCAGCTTTAAAGGGCCATGTACCAAGTTGTATTCCATGTCAAATCTGTTATTTTCTCATGTTGATGATGTCATGTATAGCTAATTGGCTGTGCTTTTAATTATATTGGAAGTTTCATGATCTGAGAAACAGAAAGTGCAATGCTAATGTGGCTGATAACTTGCGCTAATTCTTGCTAATATGGCTAAAGTGGTAATATACTATCTTTAATGCACCACAGTGAGTAATTACGATGTGTCAGAATATGTCAGACGCGAGAAATGCCGCGAATGGTTGAAAATGAAATTATTACCACAATAAGGGGTAATGAGATTGTCTGTGTGTGTGTGCATGTTTGAATTTGTGTTTGTAGGCAGGAATATGCAAAATGAATTAGACAGAATGATTTGGTTTGTAGATGGGATGTGATGGTAGGAGGATTTCAGGATGATCTGTGAGTTTGAGCTATGTTTTCTACCATGATATTGATAATACGCAAACATCAGGTACAGGTCTTTTAATCATAATCAAATCATACTCTTATACATTTTTTATTGTGCTGTTTTTCATGATTTAACATCCACTGAAAACAGAAGCAAAACCGCTGTAAACTCATTCTTATGTAATGATTGGGCTCCCCCTCCTGCAGCTCATTTGACATTTATGTGTGAAACCATATTCAAAGGTTAGCGGAATATCTGTTTGTTTAAAAATGTCAGCTCACTGAAACAGTACATAAAGACCAGTATCATAGAGGGCACTCGGCCAACGCAAAGATTCAAGAAAGATTCACTAAACGCCTTTTTGGGAGGACATTTATTTCACTATGGAGGAGTGTGGGTTCCAGTGTAATGCTAATATATCAGGTATTTGATTCATGACAACACTGCGACCAACCATGTGTTTTAGGTTGGAATAGATGGAATTAAAAAATAAAGCAATTGTAGGAACAGTGTGTCATATTTTCATTTAAAATTATGCTATCTTTTATTTGTGTCACCAGATAACAGGTAAACAACACTTTCAAATTCAGGTATTCTTAATTAAAAAAACACAATGGATACAAAGCAGATTATCCAATCAGAGAGTAGAATAAGTCTCTCATTTGGGTTGAGTTTGTTAGGTGAACTTTAGATGGTCTTGTCGAAATCTGATTGTCAATCTAATTTATGAAAAAAGAGCACAAAAAAATAGCACCGAACATTTTAACAAAAGTAGATACAAAAATAAGAAATATACAGAGTCGGTACTCGAGCAGGTGGTTTGCATAAGGATCAGCAAGAGTGACACATTCCTATTTTATGTGCAGCCATTTCCAAAACAATCCATTGTTCGCAGGCACTATAACAACACAATGTAATAGGAGGATTATTAGATTACACTTATAATTGGCTATTATCAGAGCTTAAAGTTGCCCCTGTAATTCCCCAGGTCATTAGAGTGTTAACAATGGATAAACAGCATACACAAGCTTTTGACTGGTTTGATTTACACTTTGCTGAAATCCTCAAACTTGCGTGACAGTAAAAGTATCTTGCGCGGGGGCCGAAACTGGGGCGAGGTTTGTGAGCATTTAGCCGATGACTCAGTTTGCAAGAGGTGGGGCGGCCCGGAAGAAGCACCTGCCACAAGACAAGCGAGCCACAGAGAAGAGAAAGAGGAAGGACAGGAGAGGAAGGATGAAGGGAAGGATGAATGAACGGTCACAGGGTGGACCCAAGGGCGGAGGAGCAGCCATCTGCACACAGGAGTCTTTAATCTGCCCTTAAGTGTGGGAGCAGGGAGATGGCGCTTAGCAGCCCTCGTAATCCACAAGACTGTCCTCTTGCATCAGGGTGATATGAGCCCACAACACTCAGACTCGAGTCACTACTTCAAATCTAGATCCTCTTAGTTTGGTTTGATTGAGTTTATGGATTTACAGCCTCCATAAAATCAACAGCCTTTCTGTTTTTTTCCCCCTGAATCATATGCTCCATGAAAAAGCCGTTAAAGAGATATGGATTTTCCCAGCACCCTATATAACATCTGGTGGGATTTTTGTAAAGAATGTGTGCGTAAATAAATGTTACATATGTGACTTGACGAAGAAATATGGTCCACTCAAAATGTTTGGATTTTGAGAGATTTCAAAGATCATCAGCGTTATGTGGTCAGACAAAAACTAAAAAGAAGACATTATGTTTGGTAGAACGATAATTCTTTGGACACTTTGTCTTGTTTGTAGTATACATACATACATACAGTACTCTTCAGTAATTAATTGTACTTAAAGTTGTATAAATGAGGTCTATGGTTTTACAAAGAATTTAGGGGATATATGTTCATGGGTAAATGTTGTTGCAATCAAGCTAAACAGAACAGCGGAACACTCTTTCAGCTGTGATTTCTTTAGAAATAGGTTACATTGAATAATAAAGATTCTTTCTTTTTATTTATTTATTGAATACATTTACCCAATAAAACCACTGTATAACTAAAAACACATTTGAATACCTTCTTCACACCTGTTTTCATCAAAATGAAATAAAATCAATGCAGAAATGTAGCAGATCTAGGCCAAATCTTTCTTGTTTTCCTGATCAATTTCATCTGACAGATTATACAGTGTTTGCGTGAGGCGCGGGGAAATCAATGCACTTTCATTAACTGATGCTGATCTGGTGCACATGCGAGGCAGGTGGGGGTGTGGAGGGGGTGAGGAGGGGTGAGGAGGGGGTGTGGAGGGGTGAGGAGGGGTGAGGAGGGGTGTGGAGGGGTGAGGAGGGGTGAGGAGGGGTGAGGAGGGGTGGGAGGGGTGTGGAGGGGTGAGGAGGGGTGAGGAGGGGTGAGGAGGGGTGAGGAGGGGTGAGGAGGGGTGAGGAGGGTGAGGAGGGGTGAGGGGGGTGAGGAGGGGTGAGGAGGGGTGAGGAGGGGTGAGGAGGGGTGAGGAGGGGTGTGGAGGGGTGAGGAGGGGTGAGGAGGGGTGAGGAGGGGTGAGGAGGGGTGAGGCGGGAGGATGCCTGCAGTCGGCTTTAACCAGCGAGACCACCGGCATCGGCATGAGCCTCACATGAAAGCACAGGCGAGTTAAAAGAAGAGCATTTGATGTGGCTAAATGGCACTTTGGGGGCGGGAGCAGAGAACGGATCAATGCCGTTTAGTTTGCCTTCGCATAGTACTACTTTGTGAAAACGGTGCCTTCGAGGTGACTATAGGTGTGAAGTTACCCACTCTCTTTCTCTCATCTTTTTTACTACATTTGTAAAAGGGTTGTTAGTCAGCAAATGCAAGCAGCTCTCCCTCACATGCAGGTTTTTTTTTTCCTCTAGTGGTAATCACAGATGGTAGGGCTAAATTTAGCTCAAAGGCCAGATTTTGGCTTTGTGCAGCAGTGAATGGAGCTATCCTTGGAGGAGCTGCCATTGCTGCAATAATCCAATGGGCAGAGAGGAAAGCAGCATGCCAGGACACATCCAGGTCTGTTGCAAAGAAGAAGACACTGCCAACTGTATGCATATGATTGTGAAATGGGACAGGCTTTTGTATTACTGGGAATTTAAAACAAACGGAACAGAATTGTAGAATTGGGGCATGTTCACACTTCACTTTAACTAGACCAAAAACGTATTCACTTGTGGGGAAAATACTTCACAAATCGGCTTCAAAAGATGTAAACAGACTCACTAGTGCACACATGTTCACTTGTTTGGTGGTTTTACAACCACATATAATGCATTTCCATCCAAGTGAACCAGATTTAGTGAGAGCTTTGAGTTTTAAGCAATACTTTGTTCTTGAAATGTTATCGTGCATGAGACATTGTTAGCATACTTGAATTTCTTTAAAGACAGAGACGAGTTGTGGCTTGTCAATATAGAAACATTGGACCCACAATTATAATATATGAACATTATAACAAGTTCAATACCTTTTTTATCCACTTCTTTCCATTTTTGTGTTGCAATATAATTTGAACAGAAGAGTGTTGAAGAATGAACGTCTATAACTTATTAATGACAGTAGCAGGTCTCATGATGTACCCAGCTGCATACATAAACAAAAAAACATCACAAAACACGACTGTATTTACTCAATTGTTCTTTTCTCAAGAAATTAGTAGTGCCAAAAGGTTGTTAGCCCCTTCGTGCACTTGCTGCATCTCTCTTGTTACAACCTCCTCTAGTTGGGATTTATTTTACGAGTCTCATATTCGCCAGGACGTCTGGGGAGTCCCGTTTTAAGTAGGATTTAGAGCGCACTTGGCCACCGGCTGGAGAAATAACATAAATCTGGCTACTCTTGGAGGTAAACTTCAACAACGATGGCACTAAAAGTGTGTGACTTGGACACTAAATTTGAAAACAACGCTCAAGAATTAAGCCGCAAATCATGTGTCACTTGCTTTTATAGACTGCGGAAGACATATCGCACCTGACAACTACTAACCTACTATCATGTGCACACAAGCTATAGATTAGTAGCCTATTTGCCCAATTCTCTCCTTCTTTGAGCAGCAGGTGGGCAGTGTCGATAAGCTCGCATATCCTTTAATTAACCAGCACCTGTTCTCCGCTCTCACACTACGGAAAACCCTGTCAACCTATCACGCCTACAATTCCCATATATCAACATAGAGCATAAAACAGCTCAAATGACTGGGAAATGTGTGTTTTACTGTACGACATAGCTGGCCTTGTATAGCATGAGCAGGTCATTGCCAAGTTGCTGGTTTCTTAATCTGAAGAATATCGAGCTTAAAAAATGGCCTCAAACTCTTAACTAGTGGAAGGTAATAAGTCTTGTTCCGGCTGAATGCTGAGCAATGAAATATGTACAGTTACCATAATGAGGCATTATAATGGGGAGTCGTTAACTGGTGAACGTTTCATTTTATGTGCTGTAAAAGTGATGGAGGAATGTCTGTGATGCTGTGTATAAAGCTGCTTTACTACTTTAGCGTCACACAGACAATCCACGGCAATTACCTTACGGAACATGAACTCGCTTCACCATCAGCGATGACCATGTCTGGTCACCGCAGGAGAGAAACACTCAAGGTGTATGCAAAATGAGGTCAGGATAAAAACTTTATCATAAAAGCTAGATAGTAAGAATATGTATATATTATTTATATAGCGCTTTTCACAGACCAAAATGTACCAATAAAAAATACAAAATAAAAAGCACCATCACGATTATTCAAATGAGTTGGTGCATCCTCATTTAACCACTGGCCACCGCTCTGCATGAGGCACTGCTTGTTTACAACAGCACAATCGTGGTCACAGAGGATCCTTCGCCTGACAATGCTCAAATCGTCGAGTCATTGAATTACTCATAGAACCCGAAATGCTTTCTGCCTGCTCTGCGTGTCACGTCTGGGCGATGCGCACATGACTGGCAGCGACAATTTTAGGTCCTGTGGTGTCCATGGGAACGGGAAAAGGTGAATCTGGGAAGCAGAGCGGCGAGATTTAATTCACAAAACACAACCCTCCCTCGCTGGGTTCATATTCTCATCATCTGCTATCAGCGTTGTGTTTGTTCCATCGATCGGCGGTGCAGCCCACAGCCTATATGCACAGCTATGACTGATCTGTTTGCTCGAGCCACTTGCACTTGTCCACTGTTGTTGAGGATGCAATTTCTTTGTTCAGTGAGGCGAGCCGCTGACGTCAAATCGCCTCCATTGTTTCAAAACGCCTCAGCCACATTGTGCATCCAGCATGAATTTTTCCACCTGCCCCTGTTGCCGGGAGCAACAATGAGATAAATGACAATATTTTATTTTTTTCCCATACGCCACATAAAAGAGCAAAAAGGGAGTGCACAAAGCAAAAGCGAGCGATGAAGTTGTCACACATCACTCTTAATGATTCACCATCAGAGTCATGTTCAAAGAGTGTTGAGTTGGCTATTGTTGCTTTGCTGTGACACTTCATGCTGTCGTACAAAAATAGAACTTAAATTAATAATACGCTGTCAAGCAATCAAATTTTCACACAAAGAAACGGCTCACTCTGTCTTTTCAGAATCAGATATGGGATTGGAACAAAGACCTTCCTCGTCACGATCACTCAAGTCAGTAAAGAAATGTGCCTATATTGCAAATTCTTACACAATTTAAGTAAAGTTAAAGCTGGGGTACCTAACTTCGGACCACAAACAAACGGAACTGTGCAGTACAATCTATCCAACTCGTACCTCCTTCTCAGATTGGTTCTATTACGAGTTTTCAAATGCATGTATTTTTGGCCTCAGTCACATCTTTAGATCAGCTTTTGTACTTTTTGCTGCTTCTTATAGACTGCTCCTTATTATGCTAAAGCTAGAGAGTTTTTTTTTTTAAATTGTGTGTTTATTTATCGTATCCTGTTCTGTAACTGGTGATGCAACACTGAAATTTCCCCACTGTGGGATGAATAGAGAATCTCATCATCTTTTCAAATAAGAATAAGACGGCATGTTGTGGTCTGATTTGTTCACATTATTGTACTTTTCAATACTTTCTGTTGGAATTTACAAAGTGTAGTTTTAAAGTTAGGTACCCCAGCTTTAATATGACAGAACTGTTTTCTACATCGCGATTACAAGATTACACATCCCCTCTTTGGATTAGTAGTGTGACCTAATAACCACTATAACGTATTAATTAGGCGAATCATCTTACCATCCCTAATTATATGGAATGGTCAAAATGAAACAAAGAAACAATGATTAATGATGTAAATTACTCCATAGTGGGCCAACGCAGCATGGAAAGTCTGAGGCATCTTGTTGTGCACCTGACACGAGCGCTTCCCCCTGGCCTCCACTCTCCTTTACCAAGATCAATAGGCGTTCTGTGCTGCGAAGCCTTCACAACATTACTTTGTGTTGACATATCTTAAGACAAGCTGCACATAAAGCCTACAAAACACAACACAAGGGACTGTGTGGGCAAAAGCATTGAGACGCCTGGGTTGAAGGACCACCACAGTAAACAGTACAGAGGAAGGGGCATGGACGCGTCTTGGCAAGGAAGCGCTGCAGTGAAAAGAGCGGAAAAGAAGCGGACAACTGCACACTGACCTTAACACTGATGAGGCCCTGTGGATAAATGGCTTAAATGCAGCGAGTGTGTTATGAGTGAGGGGCTTAGGCTGGTCGTCCGGCACCTGTTTGGGGCTATAGTGGCGCCTTTCACCCAAGACAGGTGTCTTGAGTGTAGGGCTGCCCTCCTCTCCTGCTCTCCCAGCTGCTCCGGCTGTGTCCCGAACACAGATTCCTCACATGCCCGACCATCAACTCAGCAGCGGTTTAAGAAATGTATAGTCACCAACACTAACCGCAGGCTTCCCCTCAAGCGGCAAGAAGAGACTGTCCAAGTGACGGCCAGACCGACTCATTTATAGCCATGAGAAGAGCAATAAATGACTATAATTCATTTTTGATATGCACATGGAGGTAAATGTGTAAAATTTTACATATGTGCTGCTTATTATGAAAACAGTGACTATGATCAATGTAAAGAAGGAGTGGGAAGTGCCCAATAATCAAGGAAGAATTGTAAGAAAGTCCAAAAAAAATCTTCATCAAACCAGTCAATCAGATCCCGTCAGAGCTCTGAAGCTAAGCAGGGCAGGGCCTGGTTAGTACGGTGATGGGAGACCTCTGGGAACACCAGGTGCTATAGTGGGGCGGCTGCGGCTGCGGCGGTAAAGTGGCAAACTGCTCTAGGCAAGACACTTTACCCACATTGCCTAGAATGACTGTCCAAAAAAGCGCTATATAAAATGTATGCATTATTATCATGATGAATGCTGTATATCATGTTTATGGCCATAAAACACATTACTATCAAAATACAGAATTTTTACCCAAAACTCCCAGGTTGTCTCTTCAAAGCGTGTTTAGTGTGAACACTGAACACTAAATGTATAATTTAGTCAATAATATAACTAAACCATGCAGGTCAGGTGAAAAAAGCGTATAAAACTGCACACAAGTCACATGAGGGACAGTACTCACAAGAGTGAAGCATGCTCTGATTATTCTTTTATAAAGTTGTCCTTGAGAAAAATGTGTTTGAAAATGTTTATATATCGCTCCATGTGGATAAGATTGCCGTAGTCCATTATAATGTGATGCCTGAACCTACATGGCGCAGTGACTTCTGAAGTTTGTTTTGACCCTTTTATTTTGAGATGTTCCTGTCTCCCCTGTTGTGAAAAGCCAACACAAATGCAAACAACACGCCTACCCTTCCCACTGTAGTCTCATGTTGACACAGCATTTTAACACAGGTCTGTTTTGTTTTGTTTACTTCGACCAAGATTAAGGTTATATTATATTCTTGGTCTATACCACGTTTGCCTCTGGGTGATGCCGTTTTGGTGACATGATCAAAGATGGCTTCATGTTTTTTTTGCAGATGGAGCGATGCGACGCACATAGTTTGATGCTAATCAGAAAAACAGGGTCAGTACGCTGGAATAGATGTGTGTGGGAAAGTCAACATGTGCCAAACGCTGTACATACAGACTCACAGTCTGTTGGTTTTGCCATGGATTCATTGACCTGTGCACAAGGCAAACACATGAGCGGGGGAGGGTCAATTAGCAGATGTGAAGAAACACAGTATTATAACGTGCTGAATTAGTAATGCTTCCTTCTACTATCACATCTAAGGCTTTATGATCAGTTTATTCAATTAGATTTTATATCTTTCATGAACAAATGATCTCTATATATCAAGTTCCTCAACCTAAACAATATAGCTGTTGAATCTTTGCTAGACACAGTAGGTGAAATTCTGAAAATTAGAATATTGTTCAAAAGTCCATTTACTATTACTAAAATATACAGACTCAGTACACACAAAGGGAGATACATCAAGCCTTTTTGTTATGATGTTGATGATGCTCACGGCGTAAAAACCCCAAATAAAACATCTCAGGAAATTAAAATATTTAGAAAATGGACTTTAAGCTACAATCATCAAAAAGGCTTGACATATATGACTTTGCAAGTAAAGAGTTACTAGGAGTACACTATGTCGAAATAAATAAATAAATGAACTTTTGAACAATACTCCACGCGTACGGGTTTCACCAGTTTATCTAGACATGGATTTGATAAGAAAGTCAGTGTTAGTCAAAATTATGGTTTGACTGAAAAGTGTACTCCCCATAGCAGGAGCTAAGACCCTAAATTCTAGTCCTATTCCCTAGTTCTGTTTATGTGTTTACGCGCCTAAAGTTGAAAAAAGGAACTCATAAAAGACCAAACAACCGAAATAAAAGGACTATTGCTGCTATCTTTTGTACATAGCTGGCATTCCCTCGCACGTGTATGAGCTGGCCATAATGCTGCTCTCATCTGGTTTATCCTATCCCAGCATGCACCATGTGTAAGAGCCAAGGTGCCGCGCTGCATAGCTGAGATGTTTTCCGTCTTTGTTTGGGCCACGAGACCATGAGATTTAATTTAAAGGCGCCTTAGTTGAAGGGAGACAAGTCGGGACATGTTCACGACTTCTGAATAGGACAAAATTAAAATTCTACGTGAAAATTAGACCTATGCTACATGGGTGGAAATGGTAATTACTTTCATTTGGCAGTTTGGAAGTTGAGTCACACGTAGTAAGACTGTTTCTAGACCATAAATTGCGTCTGTCTAAACTTTCACGTTTTTGTCGACCACATAATTAGGGTCGGTGAGGGCTGGAGCATAGGTTTGATGGCCTAATGATCGCAGGTGACGCATGCATTAACTTAACATGTTTAGAACTAGACGAGATTGCACCAGCTGAGCCATTAGTTACATTGAAATTACAATTTAAATCTGAAAAGGTATAGAATGATTCCCCCCTAATAAACAGCAGCATCTGGATTTTGTATGTTGACATCATACGGCCATTCCCAACAAACATGTTTTTACATGCATGGAATTTTAACAAGCTCAATTTAGATTACCATACAAAATATTCCATGTGTAAAATTTCTTAAATTTGAATTGCTCCATTTTTATCTAAACGCAGAATTAGTGAGGAAAGCCACATTGTTCTTGGGAAGCCTCACATTATATCACATACCAGTGAGGGGAAGTAAGGTGGGGACAGGCCTCACATCTGCCATCGACTGAAACATGAATATTATATCGTTCATATTCGATAGAGTTTACAAAACAATCAAACCTCACATTAGTTGTGTTTCATGAATAATAAAAAAGCCATTTTCGGCCTTTGCCAAGCTATTGTAATTTAGAGTTGCCCTCTTGTCCCCTAAAATCATCACCTGTAGAGTCAGTATATCATAAAGCAGTTTTCATTGTAACACTTCGACATAAATAAAATTGTCATGCATTTACTTCATGTTTTTTTCTCAGTTTCTCACACTGAAGTTTATTGTTCATTGTAGCTGCATTGGAGTGTGGGTGGTAGATCCTCCTGAGTGAGAAGCATCATTATGCAGTGATGTGTTAAAAGTGACTTAGATGTCACCTCTGGTCCATCAGCTGACACACAGCAGCCCTGAGGCCTGGGGGCTTTGATGCAGCGGTAACAGTGCATTTCTGTGCAGCTCCTCTTGTGACAGCAGTGAGGACAAACCACACAGGCCCCTGACACCTGCAGAGGGCTCCTCAAGTCTCCACGATGGCACTGAATGATAGCCCCACTCATTCATCAGCCATTCAATGTGATACACACAAGAGACAAAGGCCCAGCTGCCCAGGGAGAAGCACTGAGAGCAACTGCAGCGGAGTCTTTCAGGAAACACTCAAGTCTCTATATCGGCACAAACTCCATCACGTTAAGAAGAACTCATGTTGACGATGCACTCGTCTAGTCCTATGACATCTGATTAGAAATTCCAATGGATGGATGGGCATCTGTTGAAATGTACTTCTAAAAGGAGTTCTACTTGACAACAATTGTCTATACTGATATAAAATCAACCTTATGAGGAGGAACAGTACACTTACTGTATATGTACAGTATGCAGTTTTTTTTGTCAAGGTATCATTGGAATTGTGTCTTGTCACATACCCAGAACTGACTGTAAAGTATCAGAATTCAGATATTTATTGATACTAACTAGTGTCTAGCTGTTGTAGATACTGTTCTCATTTGAGAATAGACATAAACAGAACCTAACGAGAGATTCTTTGAGCAGTTCTTTGGATTTATATTAGACCTAGTATAAACATTGTGGTACCATAAAAAACACTAAAATGTTTGTTGTAATTCATGAAAGAAATACAACTTTTAGTCCAAAAATGCACTTGCAAATCATCCTGGTATTGAAAGTTCTAAGTAATAGTAGTATTGTGACTCTATACTACAGGCTATAAAGTGATTGTATATTTTTATTTAAGAACATCATGGTCACATATTGTGCTGTGTCAGATATACCCACACAAACCACTGATCACTGTTAAAACACTTCATACTGTAATACGAAACGAAAGCTTGATTAATTTATGCATTGCTCTTGCATTAAGCCGCCGTGGAGTAGCTCTAGTTGTGAGGAACTTGTCTGTGGATGTGTGGATGTAGGAGGACTGCACGGAGCTCAACAAAGCAATTACACCCTGTCACTGCTGCTGCACTGATGATCCCTGCAGACTCTGTCACTGTGACTGTGCCCAGGACTGATGAGCCACGGGTCCTGCCACCAGAAGTACCACTGAACCCCACACAGAGAGGGAAATTGTGCTACATACTTTTAAGTGCTGATTCTACTCATTAAAGAGTATTAAGGCCACAGCATGTTCATCGTCATAGTTTTACGCTTCACTTTTACCACATGATCTCTCTTTTGGATTCACTACAGCCATATAGTCCATATGGTTGTCAAAAGTATAAAAGAAAAATCTGAAAACTAATATCAAAACTTGAGACTAATTTGAGCAACTATAGATCCTAAATACATTTAGAAAAACAGGATAACATAAGGACAAGCATTTTTTCTACATTGTAAACTAAATCAAAACCCAATAAATAAGAAAGTAAGTAATTATAATTGATATAGCACCTTTGACAGACCAAAGTTACAAAACGCTTTACAATTATTGTGGGCATTTGTCTCTCACTCCCCACTGCGATGGGAGCGGGTCGCCTGTATACAGGAGGTGCATCACGCCAGACCTATGGTACATGTTTTAAGTGGTAGGTGAAACCGGAGAACCTGGTCAAAACCTACGCAGACACGGGGAGAACATGCAAACTCTACACAGAAAGGTCTGGTGGTGGAATCGAACCCAAGACCTCTTGCTGTGAAACACAAGCGCTAACCACTTCTCCACCCACAATAAAACCTTGTGGCCCCATGAAAAATACACAAAGAATTGTGTCTAAAAAGAGCATTAATAATTAATCACCCTGGTATCAAATTAAGTATTGAGTATTCTTTCTAGTCTCAAGTTTCAAATCAAGTTGGAAATATATTGCGACAGCACTAGTCTGTTGTCTTACTAATTTTCGAACTGGAAATTCCAATCTTTTTATTAGTGTTATAAAAAGTGAAATGACTGAAAGGGCATAAGACAAAGCACCATGTATCTGTGATCTTTCAAACGTTGCATTGTTGGGATGAGGTCTAAATGTTATAGAGGAGGTACGATGTCCATCCTCTGTGTTCCACCACACGGCTCTACTTCTAGGCCAATCCGCTCCTTTAGTGCTGGGTCAGCCCTCAGCTCTGCCGCTATTCTCACTATTTACACATTCCTCAGGCAGCGGAAACACAGACCATTAGCATCACATGCTAACATGGAGCACACAGAGCCTATGTGTGGACACGTGCCCAGTGCCACCGGTCAGGCATGACTCACGCAGCTGCCACAGTTTACACACGGTCAGACTATCATAAAAGCACAGCTCATTTACAGACTTGATTTAATGCCAGATATTTAACTTGTTACAACACAACAACATTATCAGCAATGACAGTCTAAAAGTAGGAATGCTCATTTGGCAAGACAAAACAAGAACATGACACAACCTTCAATTATAATAGGCACTGCTCCTATTGCTCAATAGGCACAGCATTAGGTACTTTCTGTCAGACTCAATAAAGTCACTGCCATTTGCCACAATAGTCTCAGATCCAGAGTGGTGAGAGGCACACTTTCTCAATTAAAGGGGTGACAATAGGTCTTGCACTCTCAGCAAAAGACTGCCTCTCTGTCTATTGCCTCTGAGGACATCCTTAATGGAAGTAAAACGTTTTTAAAGGGTAACTAGTTTGAGTAGTCAATGAGTAGTTTGAGTAGTTGCATGATGAAGACTGGCATTAACTGATAGACAAATATTATTTTATAACTCAATTATTCCACATAATTACAAAGTCAAAATCAAAATTGTGTTTTTAAGCCACAAGGACCGTCTGTTTGTTATAACCATAAATGGCAACTATGTGAAAAGAGGTGGACAATTAACTGGAAAATATCTCATTCCACAAAACAATTAATATTGAGTGTATCATTTAAATACTTAAACAGAATTGAGGGTAAAACATACAATTTTAGATAAAACATGCCAGCAGTTCTTTCAAGTCATATACTATCAGTAGTAAGTATAATGTAAATATGAACTTGTGGCCAATGCCATACACCTCTTGACAAAATGTATTAATTCAACAATGAGGATGAGTGGTTTACATGAAGTAGGTCACAAGTTAAACACTAGACTCCTGTGTGTTAAGTATCAGTCTCTAATTGTTGCCGGAACAGTACATGATTGTTTAAAACCCACTAACCCTGGTGACCGAGCAGTCCAGAGGGTGGAACAATATGACTTTGTGACTGCTTGTCTTTGGACATATTAGGAGGTGATGGAGGGGTGACCTCTGGGAGAGGGGTCCCTTGCTGCAACTCACTCTGAGTCAAATGGCTTGTCTAATCCAGAACCTGAGGCACTGGTCCCCACTCACACCCTATGACCATTACTTAGTGGCACCTGAGGGCAGAGACACAGACAGCAGAGAGGAGCACTGTCTAATGCCAATGAAGGAGACATGTAGGCATAATAAGGCTGTAAGGAACACTGATCTGCTCATTTGGGTTTGTGTTTTGACAACTGCAAGTGTGGATTTCTATTAATTTGGCTGTGCATGTGTAATAAACTTGTAAGAATGATAGCATAACATGAGCAACACTGTATCAGGCTGCTCAGGAGCTGTTGACACAGTGGCTCACGTGTAATAACCCTTCACGTGGAGAGGACAGGCCATTAGGAATAACAGATAGATGTTTGCGTTGTGGCTCACACAATATTCGAGTGACAGAAAAGACAAACCCTGTTAATCCAAAGCTCTATAGGGGAAAGGTAAGGATACACTATGAGGTACACCTGCACATGACGTGTGGTTAGAAAGCCGTCTCATGCATTCAGCTGCAAAAGGCGCATAGCACATGATGTTGTTTACCTTAAGAATTCTTGCAGACAGGTGTCACAGAAGCGGTGTCCACAGGTAGACACTTGGACCGGTTCCCGCATCGCTTTGCTGCAGAGCGGACACTGGAAGCGTCTCTTTGGTTTTTCCAGAAACTTGTAATCAAACCCGGGCATGGTTGCGATGTGGCCGTGCTCCTCGGCCCGTGTTCCAGCTGGAGGTTACGGTAAATGTCCTCTCGTGTCCTGGGTATCCTCTCCCCGCTAACGGGGCTATTTATCAGAGCTGTTGCGCCGTGTTCAAGCCGAGGAGGGTTGCATGGAGGGTTTCATCTCACGTCCTCTGCGGTGGATGAGGCTCCGCGCCGCTCTGTGCGCACGGATGATGGCCACTCGCTCTGTGCGGCTGTATTTGACGCTGTGCTCCTCTGTCCTTCTGTCGCTGGAGAAGTGCTTCTTTCACAGACTGAACACAATGCTGTGGCCCTCAGTCTGTTTAGTTGGACGGGCCCCGCCTCCTTCCACACGCAGGAGGAGTCTGGAGGCTCAGGGGCTTCTCCACACTGTGCCTCTCATTTTCACTATAGAGCTATAATTAGGCATATGTCAGACCGACCTTATGTCGTCAATGCATTTGTCTATTTCTAATCTGTATTTTCTACCATAGTCTCTCATCTGTGTAAAACAAGGGAGATGTGTGTATCTCAATTAGCATGTTTAACACTACTGAATCCATCCGGACGTTATTTCTGCAGTATTCCCTTCATCTTAGAGAAAATAAACAATGTTCAATAGGCTTTAATAGTCACAATGGGGAGCAACAGTGGTGTCAACACTGAAGGACTTACGCCCTCTGGTGGACAACCGTACACTGCAGCACATCTAATGTTGAATATTTACTTCGAAAGTGTTCAAATAAATAAATCGAGGGAAAACTATATGAATTGAAAACGATATACAAAAATACAACTCTATGTACGTAGACAAGACACATGTAATAAATTATTTAAATCAATAACCTTTTCTCTGACACAAAGGATCAGTTTTACTTAATGCATTGCCTCTGCATTACATCATCATTACATCACCCACAAACAAAACAATAGACAACTATTTCTTCAATACAGACAACAAAAAGCCATGCAATACAATGAGTCACACAAAGTTACATTCGGGGTATAAAACATAATCACAACTAGATAATATTTTAGAGTATGTATTAGTGATATACAGTCATTTAAAAACACTTAAAACAGTATATTTCCTAAACTTAACTATGCTTGATATCATGTTGATATGAAAACATGGGTAAACATTGTAATACCTAGATAAAAAACATAATTACTAGTATTATGACTGTAGATGTAGAATTATATGTTGTATCATATCTAAAAACTTAATATTTAGCAAAAAATATTTGATACCCCATGAGTATTTAGTTGTCTTTTCTTATGGTATATTTTTCTATTGTTTGCAATAAAATAATGTTTTGACCAAACAAGCACTAAGGCTTGTCAGGGCTCTGTGATTTCCCCCCTCTGCTGGGGGTGCGGGCCACCCCCTGGGGGTGAAGGTCCCTCGACACATCGTTACCTGTCACTCTTTGAACAGAATAACGGGATAAGCCAATAAAACAAAATGTGACCAATAACAATGTTATCCAGGTGAATGTTATGTTCATTTGACCGGTAACAGAACACAAGAGTGACATTCACCCTTGTGATTTGTGGGTTTTGTCACTGTGTCATTTGGCAGAGGCTTAGGAGCTCCTAAACCTTAGTGGTTCATCATCACATCGTGCTCGCTGTATGTGAAAGAGCACAATGTCTCACCACAGGAACGCTCCTTAACGACTTCCTGCCATCTAATCTCAGCAGAACGGTCACACCGGCCCTTATACCTTGTGACATGTTTCACCAAACAGGTTCTGACCTCCTGTGAACCCGACTCGAGACACAGGCTCTTTCTGAGCAGAAGATGAGGCAAAACCTAAGGATCCAGCAGCATTTGATAATAGTCTATGGGTGTGAAAAGCAGGCTCAGATTAGGATCAGAGAGCAGGTCTCTGGAAGATGGTCATCTTGGAACAGGTTCTTCAAGTAGAGCTGGATCAAAAGAGGAAACTCTATTGTAAAAATTACACTTATAGTTTAGCTAACATGAATATAGTCCAAACATGTCCTTGCCACATGGTGTGACTGAAAATGAAATTCTGATTTAATTTATTTGCAATAACAGTAAAACTACATTGGAATACTTGACAGAAGACATTTCAGCCAGACGTACTGACGGCCTGCACAACTGCAATTTATCATTTTTGTTGTTGCAGTAAATCACCTCAAAATCTGAACTTGAATCTGTGAATTATAAACCTATAATCTCACTTTGATTGTGAGTTGTTTATAACATGATAAATCACTACTTTCAGTCAAAGTTATTGTTTGATTTGATTTCAAGTTTATTTTGATTATTTTCTGCAAAACTAAAAATGCTGTGTTTCTTAACAAAGACTAAAAATTAAAATATTACGTTTCACAGCCAGGAGGGTGTTTCCATGACAACAAGCCACTGATGTCACTGTGAAGGGGTGAGCCTCTTCGAGCTGCACGGCTTTCGGTTTCCCAGAATCCTCCTCTTTCCTTCCCAGGCGTCCACGGGCCCCTTTACCCCAGGTGTACACTTCACCGTCTGTAGAAAACAGCAAGAAAACAGTTTTAATTTTACAAAACACTCCCCGATGCATTTATCTCCTGAAATATTTCACTGACAGCCCGGCGTCTTGTCTCACAAGACGTCAAAACTGAACAAAGCTTTCTCCAGACAATAAACTGCTGCAGACATGGCTGACACCCCTAGATTTCCTCCCAAGGGAAGCAATCATTGGCCCACACCACATTTTACCCCTTCATTCCCAGATGAGAGCACAACACAGACATCCAATTAATGGTGAGAGCTTACAACTGATATACAGTAGGTGTCTGTTGTTTTTCAGATTTGCAGCCAAAATTAAAATGAAAACTTTAATATTTTGAACAAGTATTGTATTGTATCTGAAGTCATGGACCTTGTGTTGGTCCTGGGTGACTTTGAAGAGTCACAGAAGCGCTCATTTGAAGGCACGGCTGTTCAAAGGTAAATGTATGTACTTCTCATAATATGAATATAGGTAACACTGAAACACTTTATACAATAACCCGTCTTTACATGCTGTTCATAGTACCATAAACATGTCATTCATGCTAACCCTAACCTGCTGCACTGCTATAGCCACTATAGTTGGAAAATACACCAACAAAGTAAAGTGCTTTGAGACCCTGGTCGGTGAAATAGTGAGTAATCTAAATAGTAAATAAAGATGACTCAATATTGTAAATATTGCTTATTTCGCAAATATTCTACATGCTGTAGTCAAATGTTTTCACCTTTAGATTTTTGTATACGGCACTTAAAAGGTGTCTAACTATTAGATGTATAATTATTTAATCCTTGTTTTTGAGTGCTTCCTGTTTTACTACTGTTTGTGAACTGTGGAATGCTTTTTTATTTAATACATACACATCCTGGTACTCACCTAATCCAATAGCTAAAGTGAAAGCATCTCCACACGCCGCCATAGAGATGCCCTGCAGATTTGGCACAAGGTACGGCACACGGCAACTGCGGCGCGAGCTACAGCCCATCTGACCATGCTGGTTACTGCCAAATGTATAACACTGGCCATTCTCTGTTGTAAAATAAACATATTTTATATATTGTCAAATATGAGAGAGGGTGACAGTTTACCTGTGACTGCAACAGAATGGGCCGTCCCAATATCAATGTAAATTATTTTCTCCCTGTCAAGAGGTGCTGATTGAACCGGCGCGTAGGAATGAACTTCTTCCACTTGACTGGAGGACTCTGGTTCCTCTCCTCCCATAATCATATCCAGTCCGAGTTTGTTAAATCTTACAACACAACAAAGAGCATTCATTTAGGAATTCATTATTGCTGTAATTGTGTCCCAAGATTTGTTTTAGTCACAGACTCACATAAAACAAGACTTAATAAATCAAATGCTGCACTTATCCAATGCAGCATATCCAATTATTTAAATTAAGTAAGTCATCTTTATTTATACAGTGCCCTTCACAGCTTTTTTAAAAGCAAAAACCTGCTCAAAGTATCTGACCTTTGCACAGAATGAATGGCATTTGTTCATGAGAATGTTGCTCCACTGGTTGGAAAGATAAATGGCAACCACTAAATCTACAATCTAAATCAAAAGCTTCCCCAGGAATGAGGTGTGGTTTGTTTGAGTAAAGGAGAAAAAGACGCTGGATGTGTCCAAATGCTCAATAAAAAGTTTTGAAAATACTATTTTGACTCCACAATTACCTGTTGCTTCCACATGCTACTATGCTGTACTGAGTGCTGATAATCATAGAGCAGTCTACGCCACACACCACCTTCTGGGCCTCAAAGTCCACCGGTAAGCACACCTGCTGGGGAGAATTATGGGTATCCTGAGTGCCTAAGCCGAGGCGGCCTAAAACAGACACAACAATAGAAAGCATAGTATTATCGGTCCAAAAGCATAGTCTTGATTTTCTCTTTCATACATAGATATGATGGCTTAATAAATATTCATACATACTGTATGTATACATAACCATGTAAAAGCCCTGGATATTATTATATTGTATCCTATCGGGTAAAATTTTGCCAAAAGGATGGATGGATATTTTACCATTGTCTCCTCGACCCCAGGCAAATACTTCTCTTTCATTTGTCACAGCAAGCACATGGGAGGCACCACATGACATCTGAACCAGTTCATAGCCAAGGAGAGCTTCTACAATCTTAGGCTGAACAAAAACAGGTGTTTAGTAATTGAAATATCTAAAAATGAATAGAACAAAGTTTGAACAAACCTGTGTTACATCATTGTAGTTACCATGTCCTAGACAACCATTACTTCCACTGCCAAAGGTCATGATGATGCCCCTGTCTGCAAAATAAAAATTGAACAAACATACACAAGTGATTCTAGATAAACTATAATCCTGAAATATTGATCTAGACACACTTCATTTTACACAAATTCCCATTTGATTTTAAGTCAACCCATCAAGAACTTCTATATAAGCAGCTCATCTAAATTGAATTATAAATGATTTGTGCATTGAGTAAATACAATCATGAATTTCCCTTTCCACTGGTGTTTGGCTGACAGTGTATGGAGAGAGGGAAGGCTCACAAACCTGTCATACAAGTGGTAAAGAGATCGCCGCAGGCCACGGACTTGATAGAAACTCCAGACTGACCCTCCAGGAAACGGGAGATGAAATGAGGCTGCATCTGCTCCACTGCCCCAGGTAGACTGTCACCGGAGGTCACGGAGGGAGCCTGTGATAGACAAGTAACGATTCATTGAGACAAAGACATACACCTGCAGCTATTTGTCTCATAGCATCACAGATAATTGCACACCTCCCATGTAATTAAACGACCTGATTTAGTGACTCCCATCTTCTGAGTGCGTCCCAGAGACACTTGCAACACTTCAGTGTTGAGCATTGGTAGTCTTAGAGGCATAGAGATGCCACTGCCCCAAGTGTACACTGAGGATAACGGGAGGGAGTGCACTTTACCTGTGCCAATCCCAGTCACTCCATCTGTGGCAAACATTCATCATTAAACATGGTCTGAATTACTTGGTTGCAGACAAATATAATGTTCTGCTTCACCTCTTGACCTGTTGGAGGTCACTCTGCCTCCTGGTCTTCCTTGTGCACCGGTCTGTACGGTAGATAAGGGCTTCTCAATCCTTAAGAAGTGTAGGTAGTCAGTTACAACAATGGCACACACAAATAGTAGTTCAGTACCTGCGCATTTTGACATTGCCTATATCTGTATACAGATTAAGAAGTGGCCGGATACAGATAGGTAGAGCCATGATTTCATTGAGTTGTGGGCGTTTGGATGGGTCCAGATTTAACATGTTGAGTATAAGCTGTCGAAGTTCTGGGCTGTATCGATCTGAAATGGGTGCAAAAGTGCCACTCATGATCTTCAAGACGAGTGCAGGCAGATTCTGAAAGGTAATAGTGTCACTTTATACATACAAAAATGTAACTGAAGGTCTTTTCTATAGAGTTCAAGTCAACATATAAAATGTATATGAAAAGCCTACACATAAAGTAAAATTACGTGCAAAGCAAAAAAGATAAAACATGAACACGATTCGTACTGCTGCCTCAAAGGCTCTCTTCAGACTGGCCAGTTCATAGAGCACACAGCCCAAGGCCCAGATGTCACTCTTCTGGTTGTATGGTTTTCCTTCACATAACTCTGGAGAGATGTAACATGGGGTCCCAACCACCTGCACAAGACAACAGTTCATTAATGTGGGAAAAAGGCTTAAACATAAAAAGAAGGCTTACCGTATAGGCCTTGCTCTTGCTGACAAGGATTTTGGAGATACCAAAGTCTCCAATTTTGACAATCATTTGATGCTTGTCCAGGAGTATGTTTTGTGTTTTAAGATCCCTATGCAAAATGAGCTTGTTGTGCACATGGTAAAGAGCCAATACAATCTGCACAAAGAAATGCAGAATAGTGTCCTCATCCAGCAGAGAGTTGCAGCGCTTCTGAATGTAATCTGCCAATGTCCCACCTGC
Organism: Knipowitschia caucasica; assembly: GCA_964034765.1. NCBI lineage: Eukaryota > Metazoa > Chordata > Actinopteri > Gobiiformes > Gobiidae > Knipowitschia > Knipowitschia caucasica. Next base: position 13,164,571 of record OZ035832.1, read on the forward strand.
ATACAATTATCCACCAGTCAATGACCAAAGAATTATTCCACATAGTTGAACAGTTAAAACACATGACTCCCCTTAATAATTAAATGTCCTACCTGGTGCATACTCCATGGCGATCATAAGGGCTTTATCTTCCAGAAAGTTCTCATAATACTCAATGATATTCGGGTGGTTAAGCAGCTTTAGCACTTGACACTCGTTCTGTGCAGAAAGGCGCTCATCTCGGGACATTTGCTCCACTGGAATCTCTTTCAGGATAACAAAGGCTCCATCACTGCGCCTGCGACACAGGTGGACGATCCTGAGGAGAAAACTATCATTAATATTAAGAATGGGGGTATGACTGAGAGTAATCACTAGGTAACCTAAGCACTGATATTGTAGGAAATTTTTTTTTAAACTTTCAGAAGGCCTACGTACATTAGACTTAAAAGGCGCTCAGCTTAGACTATTAATTTCCTTTGTTTATATTTAGGTGAGTTTCTGATTTTTTAAAAGGCATGCAGCATATATGACATTGAGCCTATAGAGGTTTCAAAGTTTTCAAAAGGCTTTTTCACATGGGCCTGGCTCATGTTGGTCCAGCTCTGCACGTTTTAGAGAAGGGGGGCAGACATTTACGCAATCACATGGACTGGTCTTTCTGGAGAGGAGGTAGATGATGTGAGGTCTTATTGAATACATGTTTAACTATTGAGATATTTGTTTTATTTTGATGGGATGACGTCATGACGTCTTTTGTAATTACACTTACACAAACTGAGACTGGACTGCTGTACAACCAAAACTACTATGAACATTGACTAGATGTTCTGTCGCACTTAGAAGAGTTATCACTACGCAGCAAACATGAAACTTTATAACGTTAGCTTAGGCTACAACTTTGCACAGAGCGTAAACAACAGACTTGGGCCGCCAGCGAACGCGTCAGTCTCAGTTCAATCGCAGAACTTCAACTGCATTGCAACAAACATTAAAATTGTGCACAACAAAAGTGAAAAAGTTGTAACTTCACCCAAAAGCGCCTCTTCCCACGACTTTGATTTTCTCATACTTCTCCATTACAGCTGCCGTTTCCAAGCAACCGTCACATCTGTACTACGGGTCACAACGAGGGACAAACAACGCACTGTGTAGCTATAATATAAAACAACATAGCATGCCCAACGTTATTGAGATATATGGCCAAGGCAAAGATACCATCCTGGTTTTGGTGCAGTTTTTCCAACGTGCATAATCGCCAAAACATTTGGTCAAAATAACTACATAGGCCTATACAATAAAAAATGCTACCAGTTGTTATAATCCAAGCCCAGCCTGGTAAAACGGATGCAAACTGTGCAAAGGTAAAAGTCTAGAATGATTTGTCACATAAGTGTGCCTCAGGTCAGCTAAATTGGCTCTCTGACATCTGTTCCCATCATCATCAATTGCATAGCTGTCACCAGGCACCACAGACAATGTCTGAGAATTCAGTCTCGATATGAAACTGATTCCAAACCTCATCAAGGCACATCAAGGGCAAAGAAAACTCACGAGCCTTTCCCAAGACACAGATTATGCATGGATCCACACACAAACTGCCTATAATGGAACAACTTGTATGACTTATATTATTGTTTTGTTATGAAATAGAATGTTCATAATCATTTTTAAGGACACTTACGGAAACTACTTTGATGCACACTTTTTCAGTTTTTGTGCAGTAGACTGTTTCTACGATCATGTCTCCATTTCCATGGGAGTAGGTCCTCTGCTGCTTTGGTTTCAATGTAATATTGCTGCCATCTAGAGGTGATCTTGATTCAATGCGTTGAAATCGTGGATGTTTTTGTGGAAAACAGAAAGGCAGTTGGCCCTTTATTTTCCCTGATTGTTTATTTATTTATTATTATTTATTTATGTTTATTAATTTAGTAAAACATCGGTTGGCCTAAAACAACTTTGCCAATGGGGTTGTATATTTCCCACTAACAAAACAGCTTGGTGAGAGATAGAGAGATGGGACTATGAATAGATACATAGTTCATGTTATATTAGCCTACACGTGTCTGATTGGATCTACAAAACCACTTTTACTTTAATTACAATAAGTTTGAATCAGGACAATTCCAGCGCCCATAGTAAGTCACTGCGAAATGTGATCTGCGCTCCTGCCCCACCTTGTTTCTGTGTTTTCTGTGGCTGCGCCCCGCACCACTCCCCCTGCTCCTTTCGCACACGGAGTTCAGAGCGCGCAACAAGATCGCCAAATGGGCACGATTCAAAAACCTTCACCAAAGTTTTGACTTGGACCGAGGACGCTTCTTCTCAGACTTGCAACATTTTTGACCGAAAACTTTATGAAAAAAGAGAGACTGTTTGAACAACATCATTTTTGCACCTCCCTCACTCATGGACTTTTGAAACACTCCCATCACATACTGCGCATATCAGCCCGTCATCGGACTGACAGAAGGCGGCCACACAGCGCTGCAGATTGAGCATAAAGAACAGCAAAAGAAAAGAAAAGAAAAACTCGGGAAAAGGTGGGAAGAAGGGGGGCTGGAGGCAGAGGATGGAGGCCCTGCTTCCTGTTCTTAGGGGGTACCCACTTCCCTCAGTTCTGGTGATCGCTCTCCTCTTCAGGGTGGTCGACCAGTTCCTCCAAAAGCTCCCAGTGCCTAAATTGGTCCAGCAAGACAAGTTTCATGCCTGGAGGTGGAGGAACTTGTCAGTGTCCATGGTGCATTCACTGCTCACTGGCACATGGGCCGTGACCTGGTAAGTTCCCTCTGAGTGCCCAGTAAAATGGAGACATTGTCTTTGCTGTATCTGGAGCGTGGGCAGTGACAGTCAGTGGCAGTCAGGGGAAGAAGGCATGTGAAGACAGGCCAGGGAGCAGGATAATGGCGTTTGTAGAGGAGAAGAGGGGTAAACTGTTGCCAAGTGTGTTAATCTGTGTCAATCTATCTCCTATTACTACTTGTTGGGACACTGAAGACATAAGCATAAAAAAATATAAAAGAGAATTAACTGGAAAAACCTGCTGTAAATGGCTCTTAGGTGAAAAACAATTTTCAAGGGCGGGAACTATGATTCATTCTGACAGATCCCACATAATCTTGTTGGATTTTTCACCTCAGTGCTATCTGTGAATGTCAAAACATGTATTATTCTTATTCTAAAATGCATAATGAAGTCCACTGGTGCATAGATGGGAAAGGAATACGCTAAGAAAAATTGCTATTATTGTGATAATATGTAACTAATGTATTGGAACTAATAGGTTTTAGAATTGTATTTTAGTTGGAGGGCTGATACCAATACAATTCTATTAGGAAGAGGAAAATGAGAAGGGAGAAAATTTCCAAATGTTGTCCCGGACCACTATTTTATTGTGATTAGATTCACAAACCCCCCCGATGTATGCCAAACTCATGCATATTTTTCAGAACATTGTCACCACTTCTACATAGCTTTATGAGACATTAATTGTTGCCCAACATTTTTGATCCGTGGCACTACTTTTTCATTGAATGCAATCACATGGAACACCACCAACTGAACCTGATATATAAATGAATCTGTGCAGGATAGTACAGATGCAAAGTCATTCCCACCAAAGTGTATTCAATAGAAAATCAAACAGGTGGAAAAAAGTCTTTCTAATCTTTTCACATTCTTTTCTTTTAACATTATTTTGACGAAACAGGTGGTATTGGATTAGTTCCAAAGGCTCACCAAACAACATCTCAAGGCACACTAACATGTCACATACACACTGGTTGAAAAACAATGAATTAGACTCTAGTTGATATGTACTGACAAAGATGTGGAACTTTGTGACACTTTTTGTTTCAATTCAATTCCATTTATTTTTGTAAAGCACTAAATCACTAGGAAATTAATTCTAAACTCTGGGTCTCACTTTTGTGACGTCACATGAACGCAACCCTCCATCCATCCATCCATCTTCTACCCTTTAATCCATTTCTGGGTCAGGGGGGTGGCAGTCAGAGATGCCACCCAAGTCTCATAGCACCAGCCCCTCACTGACCCTCTGCAGGTGGTGAGTCCACAGGAGGACGGCTGCTCTCTGAGTGTGAGCATAGCCTTGATCTTTCAGTGGGGGCTTTGGGCAAAGTGGGGTTAAGTGTCTTGCCCAAGGACACAACGACAGCGGACATCAGTGGGAGTCGGTGGAGAAGGTGTAGAGGTGGGAATTGAACCCACGACCTTCAGGCCTGAAGGCCAATGCTCTACCAACTGAGCTACTGTCGCCCCATGAACGCAACCCGTTACACCTTAAATATGCTCTTTTGTATCTTGTTTTGAGCCACATTTATTCTCTTGATAACTTGTGTTCTTCTGCAGTGCCGTGGTGTGGCCTGAGACGCTGCAGGACCTCCATCTGTACCACACGCCCCTGTCCTACCTGCTTGTCTGTGTCTCAACAGGTTTGTGTTTATCCTATAAATATAAATGTGTGTATCTTTAATATCTGTATACACTTAGAAATATCCCCCTGGACTCAAATACCCAATGACTGGCTCGTCTGTGTAACCATGAGGACTCAAATCTGTTGAGGTCCGCCTTGACAACAGCAGGCAGCGCCCGGTCCCTTTGTGCCTATTACCATAAGACCAACTACACACTTCTGTCTCATTCATTCAAACACATAGTCCAGAAGTTCTCAATCTCAATCCTCATATCAAGGACACTTTTTACCTCCCAGTTACCGCCTTGTAGTGGCCTGTATAAACCTTCAATAGATGTAAAATTATTTCTATTAATATTCTTTTGACCGAAAAAGGACTCATTATCTGACCTCCAAAACATTGTAAAGCGCTTAAGGTGTGCGAGATGTGTTATTCAGTTTATTTGATTCCCATAATCCCATGAGTCATTTCTTTTACCTCATAACTTTTCAAATGAGATAAAGAGATCCTTTATTCGTCCCACAGTTGGGAAATTTCAGTTTTGGAGCATGTTTTTGGGTGGTGTGGGAAACTGGACCTGTATAAAACAATTCCGATGTTCAAACTCGATGTATGTGTATAATGTAGAAGTGGAGTTTCATCTGAAAGCATGTTCACTTAATGGATTTTTTAGTTTCCGTCCAAAAAGAAAGACAGTATAGAGTGGTTCCTCTCAAAAAATAAGATTTTTTTTCTCAAGAATCTCTAACACAACACCAGTATTAATTTTTTATATATTATTGTTAATCTTTGTTAAGGACACAAAACAATACAGTCCATATGTAAGAATATACAAGAAATACAGTATATTGTATGAAAAAAAAAAATAATAATATATAAAAAAGTGTGTGTGTGTGTGTGTGTGTGTGTGTGTGTGTGTGTAGGCAATTGTATGTAGTGCATTTTTTGAGACGTTTGATGTATGTCTTAACCTTATCTGTCCTGTATGATCATGTCGTCCCCAGGATACTTTATACAAGACGCATTTGACATCATTTGCAGTGGATATGCCCGGGGTTCATGGGAATTCCTGCTGCATCATGCTCTGGTATGAACAACAATCAACCATCAGGCATTATATAATTTATGTTTTTTGTGTCCATGTTAGACTAGAGAGATTCCAGATTGCTTGATGTAAAACACATTTTTCCAATCAAGTACTACTTAAGAAACTGTTTTATCTCCCAAGTTCCACCAAAACTAAACACCACATCTATCAATATCTGGGTCTGTGGCCAGGCACAAACACGTGGAATTAAATGCAAAAAAGATTTGTATCAATTATTGAAGTGCAGAGGGACCATGTGCCAGAATAAGCTCAAGCACCACCACTGTTTGAGAAACTCTGACCAACAATATAGCTTTAAACTCTCTCTATAGAGACAATCACCATCAGGCCAGGTTATGTCAGATTTCAGATTTAGACAAACTTTATTGATCCAAAAGGGAAATTACTTGCACAAAGTAGTAGTAACATATAAAAAGATTATAAAAATAAGTGGTGCTATGTTTACAGTAAACCAAGCACAATCAAATACTATGCATAAAGAACCCCACTCACACAAATAATACATGTCAAGGTCCCTCACCTTGACATAAAGAGATTGATTTGAGGTAGATGCTGTATGTGATGCAGTGCAGTGGGACATTCAGGGGACAGCTGTAATTGCTGTGTGTGTGTGTGACTTTTTCTGATGTGACAATAACAATGTGTGCAGGTGCTGAGCTGCTTCATCTACTCTCTCCTCACTCACATGTACGTTGCTGGGGCAGTTGTTGCTCTGTTTGTAGAGGTCAACAGTGTGACGCTGCACCTGCGCCTCCTACTGAAGCTAGCTGGAGCTCAGGCCACTGCTCTGTACCACATCAACAAAGTGACCAATATCATCACGTATGTGATCTTCCGCCTGTTTACCCAGTTCTACCTCACCTGGTACATTCTCCACAACTACACTAAGCTGGACAGTGCTGGGTTCTTCATCACTTGTATGATGGCCATGAATATCATGATAAGTATATACTTGTACCGTCTGCTTCGTGCAGATTTCTTCTCTCGAAGAAAGGGTCAAATCACACAAAATGGGACTCACAACAACAATTCAAGAAAGTTTCTAACAGATTAAATATTCTGCCTGAGACTTCAATCTCTCTTTGATTAAAAATAATAATGTTATTGAATTATTATCCTTGAAATTTAATGAACTGGTCCCTTAAAAAGGTTATGCAGTGCCTTTGTAGTGGGAGCAATGCTTCAAAATGTTAATCATATGTACTCTGGTTGCCTGGACATGCATTGTCTGGAAAGTTCCACAGTATGGCAGCTCAACGGAGATCAGCAGATGCACCACCAGTCCAAGATACAGGTCAGACCTGTCAGATCTGGAAAGGTGGTTACACTCAATGCTAGATTGTCAGATAGCTTTAAGCCATTACAACAACAAAAAAGCAAAACAGATTTATCATTAATGTCATACTGTGAACATCCAGCCAAACATTATTATCCTCTTCCACCAGAAAGATACATCCTGCACAAGACTTTTAACACGCACTATGGTGCTGCACCAATAACAAGCAAAACAATATATTGTGCTTTGCAGTCTTTTCCTGGTTGTGTCTTTTGGTTGTGCTTGGCAAAATAGGTGCCTTAACCGCGTGGTGCCATAAACACATCAACACATTACTTCAATACCACCAGGAGAATGATATCAACTTGATCTTGTATTTCATATAAACATATTTTTGAATTTATTTGTTTTTTTATTTTGAATGAAATAAAGAATGTTGTTTGAACTAGTGTTTGTCTTACTTTGTAAGATTCCGTGGCTAATGTATAACAGGTGATGAATGTGGCCTTAACATTGTGTAATGGTGCTTTCATCCATCCATCCATCCATCCATCCATTTTCTTCCGCTTTATCCGTTGCCGGGTCGCGGGGGCAGCAGTCTAAGCAGAGACGCCCAGACTTCCCTATCCACACACACTTCCTCCAGCTCGTCCGGGGGGACCCCAAGGCGTTCCCAGGCCAGCTGAGAGACATAGTCCCTCCAGCGTGTCCTTGGTCTTCCGCGGGGCCTCCTCCCGGTGGGACGTGCCCGGAACACCTCCCCAGGGAGGCGTCCAGGAGGCATCCGGAACAGATGCCCGAGCCACCTCAACTGGTTCCTCTCGACGTGGAGAAGCAGCGGCTCTACTCCGAGCTCCTCCCGTGTGACTGAGCTCCTCACCCTATCTCTAAGGGAGCGCCCAGCCACTCTGCGGAGGAAGCTCATTTCGACCGCTTGTATCCGCGATCTCGTTCTTTCGGTCATTACCCAAAGCTCATGACCATAGGTGAGGGAGGGAACGAAGATTGACCGGTAAATCAAGAGCTTTGCCTTTCGGCTCAGCTCCCTCTTTACCACAACGGTCCGATACAGCGACCGCATCACTGCGCACGCTGCACCGATCCGCCTGTCAATCTCACGCTCCATTCTTCCCTCACTCGTGAACAAGACCCCGAGATACTTGAACTCCTCCACTTGAGGAAGGACCTCTCCACCCACCTGAAGAGGGCAGGGCACCTTTTTCCGGTCGAGCACCATGGCCTCAGATTTGGAGGTGCTGATTCTCATCCCAGCCGCTTCACACTCGGCCGCAAACCGTCCCAGTGCATGCTGCAGGTCCTGGTTCGTTGGAGCCAACAGGACAACATCGTCTGCAAACAGCAGAGATGAAATCCTGTGGTCCCCGAACCGGACCCCCTCCGACCCCTGGCTGCGCCTAGATATTCTGTCCATAAATACAGTGAACAGAACCGGTGACAAAGGGCAGCCCTGTCGGAGGCCAACATTCACCGGGAACAGGTCTGACTTACTGCCGGCAATGCGAACACAGCTCTGGCTCTGGTCGTACAGGGACCGGATGGCCCTCAGCAGAGGACCCCCGACCCCGTACTCCCGGAGAACCCCCCAAAGGACACCCCGGGGAACACAGTCGAACGCCTTCTCCAAATCCACAAAGCACATGTGGACAGGTTGGGCGAACTCCCATGAACCCTCGAGTATCCGATGGAGAGTATAGAGCTGGTCCAGTGTTCCGCGACCGGGACGAAAACCACACTGCTCCTCCTGGATCCGAGATTCGACCATCGGCCGTAGCCTCCTCTCCAGTACCTTGGAGTAAACCTTACCAGGGAGGCTGAGGAGTGTGATCCCACGATAATTGGAACACACCCTCCGGTCCCCCTTCTTGTAGAGAGGGACCACCACCCCGGTCTGCCACTCCATTGGCACCGCCCCCGATCGCCACGCGATGTTGCAGAGACGTGTCAGCCAAGACAGTCCTACAACATCCAGAGACTTTAGATAATCAGGGCGGATCTCATCCACACCCGGAGCCTTGCCACCATGGAGGCTACCAACCACCTTGGTGACCTCAGCCAGGGAGATGGATGTATCCGCCCCAACATCCTCAGCCTCTGAAACAGAGGACGTGACGGGGGGATTGAGGAGAACCTCAAAGTATTCCTTCCACCGCCCGACAATATCCCCCGTCGAGGTCAGCAGCTCTCCACCCGCACCGTACATGGTGTTGGCAAAGAACTGCTTCCCCCTCCTGAGGCGCCGGACGGTTTGCCAGAATTTCTTTGAGGCCGACCGATAGTCATGCTCCATGGACTCTCCGAACTCCTCCCAGTCCCGGGTTTTTGCCTCTGCAACAGCCCGGGCCGCGGCACGCTTGGCCTGCCGGTACTGGACAGCTGCCTCAGGAGTCCCCCGAACCATCATGGCTCGATAGGACTCCTTCTTCAGCCTGACAGCATCCCTTACTGCCGGTGTCCACCACCGGGTTCGGGGATTGCCGCCGGGACCAGCACCAGAGACCTTGCAACCACAGCTACGAGCCGCCGCATCGGCGATTGAGGCAGAGAACATGGTCCACTCGGACTCCATGTCCCCCTCCTCCACCGGGACCTGGGAGAAACTCTCCCGGAGGTGTGAGTTGAAAGTCCGTCTGACAGGGGGCTCAGCGAGACGTTCCCAGCAGACCCTCACTATACGCTTGGGTCTGCCAGGTCTGACCGGCTTCTTCCCCTGCCAGCGGATCCAACTCACGACCAGGTGATGATCGGTTGACAGCTCCGCCCCTCTCTTTACCCGAGTGTCCGAGACACGCGGTCGAAGATCAGATGATACGACAACAAAGTCGATCATCGACCTCCGGCCTAGGGTGTCCTGGTGCCACGTGCACTGGTGGACACCCTTGTGCTCGAACATGGTGTTCGTGATGGACAAACTGTGACTGGCACAGAAGTCCAACAACTGAACACCGCTCGGGTTCAGGTCAGGGGGGCCGCTCTTCCCGATCACCCCTCTCCAAGTGTCACTGGTGTTTCCCACATGGGCGTTGAAGTCCCCCAGGAGAATAACGGAGTCCCCGGGCGGTGCACCGTCCAGTACCCCTCCCAAGGACTCCAAGAAGGCCGGGTACTCTGCACTGCCGTTAGGCCCGTAGGCCGTCACAACAGTGAGAGACTTGTCCCCCACCCGGAGGCGGAGGGACGCGACCCTCTCATTCACCGGGGAGAACTCCAACACGTGGCGGCTGAGATGGGGGGCAATGAGAATAGCCACCCCAGCTCGCCGCCTCTCCCCGCGGGAAACACCAGAAAAGTGGAGCGTCCAACCCCTCTCAAGGAGTTGGGTTCCAGAGCCCAAGCTGTGTGTGGAGGTGAGGCCGACTATCTCTAGTCGGTATCGCTCAACCTCCCCCACAAGCTCGGGCTCCTTTCCCCCCCAGTGAGGTGACGTTCCACGTCCCAAGAGCTAGCTGTTGTGTGTGCGGACTGGGTCGTCGAGGTCTCCGCCTTCGACTGCTGCCCAGTCCTCTCTGCACCATGCCACCACGGACCCCTCTGCAGGTGGTGGGCCCACAGGAGGGACTGCCCACGTCGTCCATTCGGGCTGAGCCCGGCCGGGCCCCGTGGGCTAAGGCCCGGCCACCAGGCGCTCGCCTACGAGCCCCGACCCCAGGCCTGGCTCCAGGGTGGGGCCCCGGCTGCGCCATGCCGGGCGACGTCACAGATTTCATGTTTGTGCTGTCCATGGTCTTTGGCTTTCATTGTTTATGCAATTATTGTACATCAGACTTGGAAGGAGTTGTAAGACGTAATGTTTACTGACAATTCACCTGTCACTTTATCTGCTATTCATTCTGTCCATTTCCACACTAATGCTGCTAATAAGTTGTAGCCATCATAAATCAGTACTAGTCTGAAGCACCAACTGGTAATGACACAGTGTATTTTCTCTTTTAAAGTTCTCTTCAGTTCAAAGTATTGTTAGTAAGATTTAAATTACACAAAGATTAAAATTATTTTTGAACCTCTTACACTGATGACAACTGAATGTTGCACTATTTTCTTTTTGTTGTTGTCAGCCAATTGATATTGTACAGTATAACCACCACATTCCTGGAAATGTGAACATAGAGACGCGTCCCTCTTATTTCAGATTCAGATTCAGATTCAGTTTATTTGCCATTTGCAGTAAAAAAACCACATTGGAATACATTAGCGAAAAGTCTCCAGTGTGCACAGACAAATACAGACATAAAACAACATTAAAAGACAAAAATAAAACAAATAAAACAGTAAACAAAAGTCACTGTGAAATCGATCGACTAAAACAGTTCAAAACAAGTGCAAATCATTAAAGTGCTCTGTTCACACTGATTACAGCTTGTGGATAAAAACTGTTAGCGTAACGAGATGTCCTGCATCTCAGAGAGCGATATCTTCTGCCAGAGGGAAGAAGCTGGAACATGGCTTTCCCAGGGTGGCCAGAAGAGTCATTAACAATCCTAAGAGCTTTGTTTAAAAGTCTGGATTTATAAAGAACCTCCAGAATTAATAGTTACTTAATGTAACTTAAGTTCTACGAATAGGTGCGTAGTCCCTTAGGACTTCGCTAGTGGGATATCACTCGTGACCCCCAGGTCACACGCCAGAGAGATCAAAATAATTTGCTCCAATCACCAGCCACCTTCCTCTATAAATGCCCCTGCACAAGGCCGCACCCCCTCTTGAACTCTGCCAAGCCGGGCTGGCCTGATGGGCTCGTAGCTAAGGGACTACGCACCTATTCGTAGAACGTAAGTTACATTAAGTAACTATTAATTCTACGTCATGGTGCTACGTCCCTTAGGACTTCGCTAGTGGGACACAACGCGGAGGCCGTAGGAAAATGTACTCCCAGCAGGCCAGCGAAGGGTGATTGGAGCTCCGCCCGAGCAAGACCCTCACAAAGTGAGAGGACTCAGGGCAGAAGAAACAATGCGTGTTACAGGGCCACTCCTACCAAGGATACCCCCACGTAACACAGATATAGGTCATCCGTAGTCACAGGACGCCTCTCCCAAGGGCTCCTGACGTGGACTACCAGACCGACCAAAACACACATATATGTACCGCACCTGTAGGATGCCTCTCCCAAGAGCTCCTGAACCAGGGCGGAAAGTAAACCGAAGGCCCCCTCAGAGGAGGGACCTAACGGTCTAACTCAGTCCGCTGCACTCAGCACGGAATGGGCCACCGACCGGTCCGACACATCCAAAAGATAAGACCGGACGAAAGAGGAGGACGAAGCCCAAGAAGCCGCACGGCATACGTCCTCGACCGACACCCCCCTGAGAAGGGCCGTAGAGGCCGCCATCCCACGCGTGGAATGCGACCTGAAGCCCACCGGGAGGGCCAGACCCTGCGTCTGATACGCCCGCCGCACAGCCGTGGCAACCCAGTGCGCCAGCCGCTGAGCCGACAGCGGGGCGCCCCTGTTCTTGGGGCCCAGACACACAACAGCTGATCACCCAACCTGAATGACGACGTCATGGCCAGGTAATGCCTCAGCATTCTGACAGGACACAGAAGGTGCCGCCGCTCCTCCTCGGGGGAGGCATGCGGTGGCGGATAGAAAGCCCTAATCCTGATGACTCTCGACCTAAAGGCCGACGTGATGACCTTGGGGAGAAAAGCCGGATTGGGCCACAATACCACCATGCCGTCGTCCTCTCCAAGGACAGGCAAGACGCATGGACAGAGAGCGCACACAAGTCGCCCGCCCTCTTAGCAGACGCCAACGCCAACAAGAGGGCCGTCTTAAAGCGACACACTCGGGACTCGCCTCCGCCGCCGGTTCAAAAGGCGGACCCGACAGCCCCCTAAGGACCACCCTGAGGTCCCAAACCGGGGCGTTCTCTGGAGCGGGGGCTTCCTCCTGCGTGCCCCCCGCAGAAAACGTTTAACCAACGGATGAGAGCGGGCTGTGAACCCCCCGAATCCGTTGTGACCCGAAGTAATGGCTGCCGCGAACACCGCCAAGGTGGCGACAGCCCTCCCCTTGTCAAAGAGCTCCTGTAGGAATCCCAGGACCCCCTCCAGCGGGCAACGCCTGGGATCCCAGGAACGAAAACCGCACCAGTCGCTAAAGAGCCTCCACCTCGTGGCGTAGGCCCTCACAGTGGACGGCGCCCTCGCCCCCTGAGTGGTCTCCACCACCGCAGGGGGAAGACCCAGGTCTACGAGGTTCCGCCTCTCAGCCTCCAACCCAGAGCCTGCGGCCGATTATTGGGCGTGAAAACAGGGCTCCTCCCCCCCTGGACTAGAGCCCCCGGCTCGTCCGGGAGGGCCCAGGGCTCCATCACCGCCATGCCCCTCAGGAAGGGGAACCACCGGGCATGCGGACTGTCCGGCGCCACCAGGATCACCGACCTCCTCTCCTGTTCGATCCTCCGCAGCAGGACCGGCAGGAGACGCACTGGTGGGGAACGCGTACAGCAGGCCCCCTGGCCAGGGGTAATGAGCCGGAGCGTCCACGTCTAAAGGCGGCTGGTCCGCGGCCCTTGAGGCGAACCAGGACGGGCACTGTGCGTTTCCTGCACTGGCGAAAAAAGGTCGACGACTGGACGGCCGAACCTCCGCCAGATCTCCGCAGCCACCCCTGGGGCCAGGCCCCACTCGTCCTGGAGTGGGCCCCCCCCCCTGGACATCCTGTCGGCCCCCACGTTCCGGACCCCCGGGACGTGGCGCGCCCTGAGAGACAGGAGGTGAAGCGCCGCCCACAGCAGCGTCACCTTGCCATGCGATGGAGAGCGGGGGACCTGGTGCTCCCCTGCCTGTTCAGATAGGAGACCACTGTGGTGTTGTCTGAGCGCACCATCACGTGTCTCCCCTGCAGCTGAGGAGCAAAGTGCAGCAGTACCCTGTGCACTGCCTCCATCTCCAGCAGGTTGATGTGACGGGCTGAGTCCGACCAGCAGCCTCCTACAGAACTCTGGCCGAGGACCCCGCCCCATCCTTCGAGCGACGCGTCCGTGAACATCTCCACGTGAGACACGGCGCCGGCCAGAGTCACTCCGTCCCGTAGAAGACCCGGAGTGAGCCAGAACCTGATGTTCGATGCTGCCACTTGGGGAACCCAGATCAGCCTCCCCCCGTCCCGGGAGGGGTGAAGCCTGAGGCGTGAGAACCACCTCTGAAAATTCCTCATGTGGAGAAGGCCTAGCCGCACCACAGCATGAGCCGCCGCCATCATTCCCACCAGGGACCTGAGGCGCCGAGCGGGGACTCTGGGGCCCGCCAGAACCTCCCCGGGCAGACGGGTAGTGTTCATCCGTCTGTCCACGGACCATGCAGCACGGAATGTCACAGAGTCTAGCTGCAGACCGAGATAGATCATGCGCTGAGCCGGTTGCAGCCTGCTTCTACGTCATGGTGCTACGTCCAGGGCTGGACTGGCCATCGGGCGTACCGGGCAATGCCAGAAGGGCCGATGCCCATATTTGGGCCGGTCTGTCTGCCTCATACAAAAACATGTTTGTGAAAAGTGTAAATCCGTTGAGAAATGTTTGAGGGGAGCGCGCGTGTCCGCGGGGCACCTGCTGTATGTACTCGAACGGGATTCCACCACCTCAGCGGCCGCAGTGTTCCCGTATCCAGCGGCTCTGAGCTGGACGCAGGAACCGCTCACCGGGAACCGCTCACAACACAACACGGTGAGCGCGTAGCCGCAACGTGACCATGTACCCAAGACCATAAACGCGCACAGGACCATGCGTGTCTTTGCGTAATTTGTGCACCCAATAAATACACCGCTGCAGAAAACAGTCCGCGTCTCCCCTCTCCTCTCGAAGTGCGACTAAATTAAAGCTCGGGTGCCTAAATTTTCCATTGCATTAAAAGTTCATGTTTGAGCCCAAAAGTAAAATGTTGTGAAACAATTAAACAGATTTAGAGCCAGCCAATGGCTGACATTATGCATTTCAGACTTTTTTGACCAATTCTCATCCCTGTAACAAACAATAGTGTTGTCTGTGTCCACCTCCCTCACTCTGAGACATGTTTATTACTCTGTTTAATGTAGACTATTGCACTTGTTGAAACTGTAGACATCCTGATCCTCTACAGTACTTGCTTCCACATACTGTATAAACCAGGGGTCGGCAACCTTTAGTGCTCCTCCAGTGGCTCCTGGAGCCTTTTCAAAAATGTCTGAAAATGGAGTGTGAGGGCTATATTTTATTCCTAGTTTGAATGTGGTTTCTGTAGGAGGAAAAGCATTCCTAACGTATTTCAATGCTGTAAAAATGTGTATAAGTAATATTCAATTTCAACATTTCTGTCAACGTAGTGAGTCATATCCTGCGGCGCGGCCCCGTGCCAGGCGGCTGCTGCTGTAAACAAACCGGCGTGTGCGCACGGATCCCAAAGATAAAAAGAGAACGAGTCGATAATAAGACTGGACTAAGAACAAGACTGAACATTTGCTTTCAGTCAATGAGGAAGGACTGCTTCATGTTTGCGATGTAATAGGAAGTTTTGTTGCAACACGAGGAACAATGAAGCACTAAATACCGTTCACAGGGATTACGTGAAGGATTCTTTCATACAAAATCCGGAGCACCTTTTTCAGACTTCAAAAACCTTTGCAAAGACTGTGAAGGAAAAGGCCATTAAGGACATTCAGCTCCAGCAAACTTCAGCCTGTGACGTAATCGATATGAGCGGACAGTGCAGGTGTGTGACCTTTGAGCCAAAAAGCAGATTTATTTACTGTATTTCTACAGTTGCATGAAGTTAAAGCAGAGTCATCACGTGGTGCGTCATTCTCTCCAGGACACGCTGCAGTGAAAACACACATTTGACAATCATGAATGCTAATCATGTATTTGTAGCCTTTACTTGGTCATTTAGATAATAGGCTAATGTAGCTACATTGTGTAACCTTCATATAAGCTTTATACAAGGCTGTTATTTTTTTGCGGCTCCAGACAGATGTTTTTAGTATTTTTTGTCAAATATGGCTCTTTGAACCTTTTGAGTTGCAGATCCCTGGTATAAACAAAGTGTAAAAAACGTGACAAAAACATGCCTGGGCCGGTAAGAAGGAAAAAATGCCCGGGCCGTTTTATTGTCCCAGTCCAGCCCTGGCTACGTCCCCTAGCGGACTTCGCTAGTGGGATATCACGTGCACCTATTCGTAGAACTTAAGTTACAAAGGTAACTGTTAATTTTCTCCCTGTTAACCACAAAGCCCAGGCGCTGTATGTGGGACAGGACCCAGTGCGTATGACTCACGGCCACTTCCCTGGATGAGGCCAGAATTAACCCGACGTCTATGTAGATTAAATTCTTACCCCTGCTCCACGGCGCGAGTGCGTAGCCCAAGGGGAAAACGACAGTACTCGTAATTCCTCTCTCCCACTGCGAAGCGCAGAACCTCCTGTGTTCCGGCACTATCGGCACGTGGAAGTAAGCGTCTGTCAGGTCTATGGAGGACATCCAATCTCCCTGCCTGACACACTCGAGGAGCTGCTTTGTGGACAGCATCCGAAACTGCCGTTTGGAAATGCACTCGTTTAACACGCGCAGATCCAAAATGGGACGCACCCCGCCTGACTTCTTTGGCACTAAGAAGTAAGGGGAGTACAGCCCCCTGGTGGCGTCCTGCGGGTCTACCTCCACTGCTGCGCCTAGACTCAGCAGAGAGGAGACCTCCGCTTGCAGTGCCTCTAATGACCCCGTACCTGAGAGCGTACTGCCCGTACGCCTCGGAATGGTGGTGGCTTCTGGGAGAATTGCAGTGCGTAACCCCTGCGCGATGTTCTCTCCAGCCATAGATCTGTCAGCCATCTTTGCTCCCTCCAGATGCTGTAGAAGTCTGTGAGGAGCGGAACGGGAGCTGGAACACGAGACGTCACGGCCCCGCCCTCTCCTGGTGTTCCTAGCAGGGAGGGGGGGTGGACGAAAGGGCCGGGGGGCCCCCTGCGTCACACCGTGAGCGCCGGGGGCGGTCACGTGTCCTGCAGGCCCGACGTCATAAGTACGGGACTGCTCACCACACGTGACTCGGCTGCTGTGCCCCCCCCCTGGCTCTTGCCTCATGGAGGGGGGGGCGAGTCCCTGGAGTGGGAAACCCCGTGTTAGCCTGTAGCTCAGAGATGCTAACACGCGTTCGGCCAAAGCACACACATATCACTCACCAGATCCCTCCGTCTGACCTCTCTCTGGGAGGGCATAGTATGGATCAGAGAAACCGGAGCTCGTAGTTCGCGTAGTGCACTGCACGCCCCTCTCTGGGGCTGCAGGCCTAGCGAAGCAACGTTATGTGCCTGGGAAGTAACACAATCAGAATTCACAATATTTGACATGTTACATACCCCCAAATGAGACTCAGAAAAGTAATGGAAATGCCGGTCGGCCTTTATTGAAGGAAACATTTTTCCACCCCGGCCTCCTCTACCATAGGGAGGTCGGTGGTGGGTGCGTTGCTCCCGCGAGCCACCCATGGGTCTGTCTGGACCCGGGGGCCTCGTCAAGGGGGGGACGATGGATAACAGAGCGCGGATACGGGTCAGGATGCCTCCCGGGCCAACGCTCTCGACCTCTGTCCCGGCTCCGTGATGGTTGGTGGGCCTCGCGCCTCGGTGCTAGGTGCGGCGCTAGCCTAGCCAAGTCTTTAGCTGCAGACTCCAGTCTCGCCACCCAGGCCTGCATGTCCGGGACATCTGAGAGGTGGGCAGGTCCAGCAGCTGCCTCCTCTCCGCCTCCCTGATATTAGCCAGCCCAAGCCAAAGGTGCCTGGCCCGACTTGGGCTGCTGCCATGGAGCGGCCACCATCCACAGCTAGCGTCTGGCACATGCGCAGAGTCGCCGCCGAGGTGGTCCTCGCCTGTGACAGGAGGTCTCCACTGAGCGCCTGGCCAGAGGAGAGCGACCTATCCAGGGCCCCCGTGATGAATGCCATGTAGTTAGTCAATGCGACGACCTGTGCCGCATTGGCATAATATCTATCCAGCCTCGGCAAGACATCCTGTCCCGCTCGGAGAGAAGGAGAGGTCTGGTGCCGGGCCACACGGATGCGGAGGGGTGCAGGGCCATGCGGACTGAATCCTCGATCACCGGTCCAGGACCAGTCCTGCCCGCTGCAGTATATGTCGTGCCCCAGAGCAGGCCTCTTGGCTGCTAGGGGCTTAGGCCACTCACGTGTCGCGTAATGGACGAACGGGTCCTTTCGCGGGCACAACGTGGGTTGCATCCTCCTCCTTCCTCGAGTGGTGGCACCCACAGAGGTGAAGTCCTCCACCGTCTGGATCCAGTGACGACGTCCGACGCCGGAGGGCGAAGGGAACTCTGACGAACAAGGAAGACATCTCAGAATGAAGTAAGTACTGTGGTAGATCTCGAACGGCGCCAGAGTGAAAGAGGGGGTGCGGCCTTGTGCAGGGGCATTTATAGAGGAGGGTGGCTGGTGATTGGAGCAAATTATTTTGATCTCTCTGGCGTGTGACCTGGGGGTCACGAGGGATATCCCACTAGCGAAGTCCTAAGGGACGTAGCACCATGACGTAGAACAGGAAGTTCACAGCCCACGGTCCTCTTTGCAGAGCGGAGCACCTTGTTTAAAGCTCTCTTTTCTTTATCTGTGATGTTTCCAAACCACACAGACACAGAACCAACAAGTAAACTCTCAATGGTGCAGCGATAAAAGTTAAGCAGAATCTTAGAGTTAGTGGTAAATTCTCTAAGTTTACGCAGAAAGTAGAGACGCTGACGAGCTTTCTTAACGACTCGGTCAGTGTTTTTAACCCATTTCAGGTCGTTAGACTTAAAGTCAAATCAAACATTCTGGGATGAAGGGTATTGTTGTGGTCATTCTAGTCAAATAGTATCCCCACAAACCTTCAATACACTCCTTTACATTTCATATATTTTTAAGTGGCAAGATTTTTCCCACTTATTATTGGAGAAAATGAGTGACCAAAAGCCAAAACTACAGGGCCTCAGATCAACATCCATACTTTTGAGCTCAAAGGGACAGACAGATTCAGTTTCAGAAAGATGGATAATTACTATTAATAATGCGTTTTTGTCTAGTCTTTCCTATCTTGTGTATTTCTTGTGTTTTTCTGTGCTCCTTTTATTCATCTGTTCTGTAATGTGCGCTGTCCCACTGCGGGACAAATAAAGACTTATCTTTTGTCATATGATCTTATCTTATATTATCTTATCTGATCTTATCTTGACTTGAAAGAGCAGTGGCACGTGGGCGGTCCTTCCAACAGCCTCTTGCACTTATCGATTGTACCAACAGGGGGCGCGTGCATTTTCCCAAACTCCTCTTCCCTCCTCTTCCCTCCTCTTCCCTCCTCTCCCTCCTCTTCCTCCTCTTCCCCTCCTCACCCTCCTCTTCCCCTCCTCACCGCACTCGCAGTGTCCCGGGGAAGGCTGTCTGTTCATGTTGTAAATACTCCGCTATTAGCTCGAGACAAAGACATGTAACTGGGAGTCACTGTAATGCTTCTTCATAGAGGTTCCACGAAACGCGTGTCAAAGTTGAGGGCTTCCTCCGTAGGTAAGTGTGCAACAAAGTGTGTAACAAAGTGTGTAACAAAGTGTGTAACAAAGTGTACGTATCTCTGTAGCACGAGGCTAAAGGAAAAGGGAAGAGTTTGGGACGCTGTGCGTGGGCAGTGCGCTCTGCTGTTGACGTGACTCGCTGCGGTTCTCGTTACTTTAATTTGGTAAAGTTTCTCAAAACTCTAGTCTCAATTTACAGTATCTCTATAATTGTAGACAAAAGGATTATCCCAGTGTGGACTTCAAAGTGAGCTGCAGTGATTACAGTTGTCTGGTTGTAGCCAACTCTGCGTGAGGTAAAGCTGCATTCCGGCTTCTGCGTGTCTCCATGGAGATAAGACTTACATATGGCAAACATGTAGTAGCTTTTAGTCTGCGAAAGCGGGGGCACCGTTCCATAAATCATACATGTTACTTGTCCCGACAGAAAGTCGTGATAAAGTGAACAAACCGGCAACATGCTGTTTGGAAACGTGTGCGACTCTGGTTAAAGATGGGGTACCTAAATATCAAACTATGCAATGATATCCAACGAGTTCCTCACTTTCAAAACAGCCTAGTTACATCACTAGTTTCCACATGCATGTGTTTTTGATCTCTTCCATCTTTAGATCGGTTTTTGTGTCTTCATATGCAAAAGATAACATTTGTCTGACATTGATGAAGACGACATGTTATGGTCTGACATGTTCTTAACATTTGTCTTTTACAAGACTCTCAAGTAAATTGTATAAATATTCGTAAAAATGAAGGTGTCCCAGCTTTAATGCAATACTGTGTAAAAATTTAAGTAATGTATAAGCCTATCCATCATGACAAGCAAGCAGATCCTCCGAAAGTTACATTGCATTGTTGAACCTCCTCTTTCCTATTTTGTAGTTTGATACATTCCTGATCATATGTCTACTCGTGCATCAGCCATGAGTGTCCTTCCTCCAATCAGACGGGACCGTATCATTGCTCAGCTCCCTCAGGTAATACTGCACCACATCTGGATCTTTTTGAGCCTTGGGTCTGTTTGTGGTGGGTCAGTTTTACAGGACAGAGGCTGCTCTCCACACCAAAAATGATTTCAACAACAAAGTGAAGACTGCCTGTCAGGAGCAGCGCACTGGCACCGTGGGGTGAGGGCAGACTGTGTTTTTGACATTGATTGTCCATCTGTATTATACAATCTGTGGGTATAGCCTTTCTACGGCATATGGCTACAACAGACTGTAAAGACTGTAGCCTACAACATGTAACTTGTAACTCAGCTGTGTGAAGTCAAAGTATTGTTTCCAATGTAAAAGTAAAGATTTATTATTAATGACAAACTGTATAAATATCCTGGCTAAACAACAATATTTAAGGAACCCAAGCAAAAAGCAGTGATGCCACCAGGAAGTTGAGAGTGTACCTATGATTCAACTACAACCAGTTTGTTATAATGTAGGTAACAAGTGAACTGATTAAACACAACCAATCAGTCATTTAAATAATTAATTACACCCCTATTAAAATTAATAATACACGTCAGAATTTTTATTTATTTAATATGGACATAACAATAACATTGGACGAACCAGATACATTGCTGTAAGTGTTATAGCACAGGTGCTAATTTTTAACACTGTCAATGGTATTGACTGTAACTAAGTAATAGAATATTGTGTTAGATCATCTCCAAGCCATATTGACCAAGCCCATCTAATGCGCTATGGTATGAATTTCTGTTAACAATGGACATTTGTGTGTCACTCATTGCACACCGTGGGGCTGCAGTTCTAATTACATGATAGTAAAGTTTTCATTATATTATATGTTCCTCATTATGGCATTAACAATAATGTATATGAATAAGACAAACCATCTTTCCGTACAAACACAAGTCCTTTTGATGAATAAAAACACATTTAATCATACTCAAAATTGGTTAATGCCATACCAGGGAACATTCCTAAGCAAAGAGAAAAGCTGGTGGCATGCCAAGATACACGGTGCATGTTAAATCATAATTATTCATTCACTTAAAATCTTCTTCTTGGTTTGTTCTTTTCTACCCTCAGCAGATTCAAAATTTCAAAGGTCATAGTCGTGGGGGATCTAGCCGTGGGTAAAACCTGTCTGATTAATAGGTAAGCAGTGAATGAGTAACCTTTCATGCAATTGGCCCAAGGATAAAGATATTTATTGACACTTTAATTTCATTTAATTTCCAAAGTTCAAAGAGGGCATAATCTATCTATAATATAAAAACAATTAAAACTTTTGTTTAATTTTTTTACAGATTTTGTAAAGATACATTTGATAAGAACTATAAAGCGACAATCGGTGTTGACTTTGAGATGGAGCGGTTCGAGGTGCTGGGGGTCCCCTTCAGTCTACAGCTGTGAGTAAAACAACTCTTCTATATAATTGTATTTATTTTAAAGGCACACCGCGGACTTTGTGACCTAAAGAGTTGACACATATGAGTTATTTTATATGAATACTTGGGCCAATATACAGCGCTTGACACTTGCAATGCTCCGAGCGGGGCTGCCCTCTTGAAATACCGCCCATGTAACTTTCGAGCAGACGGACCGTCTGCCACCAGGTCACGTGACTTGGAAGAAAGACTTGCTTTACGGCTACAGGCGCTGAAATACTCATGGAGCTAAGGCTTTTGCTACTCATTTTTCACCTGCTCGACTCCTGGTCATGGCTGAGGCAAGGAAAAATTTTAAACCTTCGGAGGAGGCTAAAAAGAGGAAACGCGAAAGGGATCGTGCTGTAAGCTGCATGTCTGTATGAGCGCTGCTCTTCACCTGGTTCCTGGATGTCATCGACTGCAAAGATGTCATTCCACGCAGCACGAGCTAGACGCAGAACTCCCTCGTCCAGGATATAGAAGTCCATGTGTGGTAGATTACTAATGCAGCGGTCTGGAGGCTGACCACAGCAGAGTCTCTCAATATCTGTAGGCATGTCTCTACAGTTTGAACACACACACCAGTGCATGCTGTCTCAATACACACTCAAAAGACACCGGCTGACTGTTGACTTTTGCGACAGTGCTGAGTTGCTTGTGGCCACTAGGGGCGCTAAACGTGAAAGTTGCAGGTCTAGCGCCCCTAGTGGCCAAGAGTTACACGGTGTGCCTTTAATTATTTCAAGGCCTTGACAGATGACAATAACGATTCAAAACAAAAAGATGCCCCAACTACACCCTAAACAAAGTTCTTTGCAACAGGTATCAAACAATAAAGGCAAAACAAAAGAGGATGAACAAAGGAGAATATCCGACAGACAAGACAGAAACAAGACCCAGACAGTAAAATACTTCATCTGATCCTTTCGATTTGTCTTTTTCTTTTTTCCCCACAGATGGGACACAGCAGGCCAAGAGAGGTTCAAGTGTATTGCTTCCACCTATTACAGAGGTGCCCAAAGTAAGGTTAAGTCTTACTGTACTAGTTAAAATGATAACAATGTACAGGTGCAGTACATAATACCATGGTTTAAAGTGTAAACTATGGTATAATGATTAATTATACACAATTGTATGTATTACAAAAGAGAATGTTTTGTTGTTACTTCCTCCTGCTGTAAAAGTTGGTAAAATAAGGGACTAAGGTTTAGCATAGTCTACGTCTACAGAATGAAAGGTTTAGTGAAGAACTCTGAATGCCATCGCTTCACAGTGAGAGGACAGTTTGTGTGTGAGAAATTATAATAGTTATTACTGTAACCACTCTGGAACAAATTGTCACTTCAACATCATTTGAGAATCCTGGTTCTCAAATGATGGACAATAGGAACTCTTTACAAATTAATACTGATTTAAAAGACTTTGACAAAAGTCAAAATGGCATAAGGTAAAACAATATTGATCCCACATCTGTCATTGAGTTAAAATGCACTGACTCTATAAATCCAATGTATTACTATTTACCTTTCTTATCTAAAATGTATGTATTTAAGAATATTCTGACTACTTGAATAGTAGTTGATCATAAAATGATTGTTGGTGACAAATGCCATGATTTAACAAATGGTTTAACATAACATATATTTTGCAGTTGTAATAATTGTATTTGACTTGACTGACGTAGCCTCATTGGGTCACACAAGGTAAGCCTGTGGTTTTATCTAAAAATTAAACATTTCTGTATTTAAAGTTGTGCTTTATGTTGGCAGACAGTGGCTGGAAGACGCCTTGAAGGAGAACGACCCAACTAGTGTCCAGCTGTTTATTGTGGGGACAAAGAAAGACCTGAGTGTAAGTTTAAAGTCTTACTAATTTACTTATTAATATTTCTAATTTGAGTGGATTTAGATTATTTAAATATAAAAGTCCTCAATGCAAGTATACAAACTTGCATTACAGATTGATCAAAATGTTCCCACTGTGGGACGAATAAACTATCTTTTAGTTTTCTTAAATGAAGGGCCATTTCAAAAACAGCTTTTTTTGAAGTGTAGTTGAAATCCACCGTTTTTAGTACAGTTTTAATATTGATTTTACTTCATTTTGATGGTTATTTGTAAGATATAAGTGTTGGTGTGTATTAGATTTGGTTTCAGCGCATGTCTCACAGCACTATTTGAACACAGCAGCACATGGACTTTACAAGGGTCAGATGTGGACGGTTGATGCAGTTAACACAGAGCCTTTATGTCCAGCAGAACCTCAGGAATGTGCCTTTCCTTTGGCCATAACCCCAAAAGCATTCGTAAAACTGGGTCACTGACGGCATTCGTTTTATTATGTTCTCATTGTAAACTCTGTCTCTTTACAGTCACCAGCGCAGTACATTCAAATTGAACAAGATGCCATTAAAATAGCACAAGAGATGAGTGCTGAATATTGGGCTGTTTCTTCACTTTCAGGTATGTCTTAAAAATGGCTTAGAATATAGTGTTCAAATGAAAATGTATTTATTTGAACTTTGTGCCGTAAATTTTACATTTGAAAATTACTCTCTTGATCAGTTATTTCAATAATGATATATTTACAGGAACACCTGTATGATTTAATAATAAAATAGATATTCAAAAACCTAATACTCTACTTTAAATTCTGCATTATATGAACAAGTGTTCATGTGGTGCCTGCATTTCTCACTACTATATTTGCAGTAAGTAGGTAGCGGTCTTAGCAGTAGCATTAACAGCAACAGCAGTATTAACAGTAGTAGCAGTATTTGTAGGGGATGGAGGAGCATCTGTGGTTTGAGCTTGTTTCATGTACGTACAGTGCCTTGCGAAAGTATTCGGCCCCTTGAACCTTTCAACATTTCGCCATAATTCAGGCTTCAAACATAAAGGTATACAATTTTAATTTTTTGTCATGAATCAACAACAAGTGGGACACAATCGTGAAGTGGAATGAAATTTATTGGATAACTTTTTTAACAAATAAAAAACTGAAAAGTGGGGCGTGCATTATTATTCGGCCCCTTTACTTTCAGTGCAGCAAACTCACTCCAGAAGTTCAGTGAGGATCTTTGAATGATCCGATGTTGTCCTAAATGACTGATGATGATAAATAGAATGTACCTGTGTGTAATCAAGTCTCCGTATAAATGCACCTGCTCTTTGATAGTCTCAGGGTTCTGTTTAAAGCGCAGAGAGAACCATGAAGACAAAAGAACACACCAGGCAGGTCCGAGATACTGTTGTGGAGAAGTTTAAAGCCGATTTGGATACAAAAAGATTTCCCAAGCTTTAAACATCTCAAGGAGCACTGTGCAAGCAATTATATTGAAATGGAAGGAGTATCAGACCACTGCAAATCTACCAAGACCCGGCCATCCCTCCAAACTTTCATCTCAAACAAGGAGAAGACTGATCAGAGATGCAGCCAAGAGGCCCATGATCACTCTGGATGAACTGCAGATAACTACAGCTGAGGTGGGGATGGTGTGTTCATGGTGATGAGCTGTGTTGCTTTTACGCCAAACATATCGTTTTGCATTGTGGCCAAAAAGTTTGATTTTGGTTTCTTCTGACCAGAGCACCTTCTTCCACATGTTTGGTGTGTCTCCCAGGTGGCTTGTGGCAAACTTTAAACGAGACTTTTATTGGATATCTTTGAGAAATGGCCACTCTTCCATAAAGGCCAGATTTGTGCAGTGCACGACTGATTGTTGTCCTATGGACAGACTCTCCCACCTCAGCTGTAGTTATCTGCAGTTCATCCAGAGCGATCATGGGCCTCTTGGCTGCATCTCTGATCAGTCTTCTCGTTGTTTGATACGGAGACTTGATTACACACAGGTGCATTCTATTTATCATCATCAGTCATTTAGGACAACATTGGATCATTCAAAGATCCTCACTGAACTTCTGGAGTGAGTTTGCTGCACTGAAAGTAAAGGGGCCGAATAAAATTGCACGCACCACTTTTCAGTTTTTTATTTGTTAAAAAAGTTTAAATTATCCAATAAATTTCATTCCACTTCACGATTGGGTCCCACTTATCGTTGATTCATGACAAAAAATTAAAATTTTATATCTTTGTTTGAAGACTGAAATGTGGCAAAATGTTGAAAGGTTCAAGGGGGCCGAATACTTTCGCAAGGCACTGTATGTACAATTTCAACAACTGCACCTTGCTCTCGGTGAGCTAGCACAGAAACGGTGAGGTTCTCTTCTCAAACCTTAATTAATATGCTATACATTAATTATTGCCTGCCTTGCAAAGTACTCTTCTTAATGTGTACTAGAATTTGAGACGGATGACCATTTATGTTTTACTATGTAACTAATAGGTATTGTTCTTTTCAAGGGGAGAATGTAAGAGAGTTCTTTTTTCGTGTGGCGTCGTTGGCTTTTGAGATGAACGTTCTTGCAGAGCTTGAGAAAAGTGGGACAAGACAAATTGGAGATGTTGTCAGTATGTATTTATGCTCTGTATTTTCTTTGCTCATGGAGATAAAACCTAATTTTATGTAAACCTTTCAGGGATAAATAGCAACTCCAGTAACGTCAACAGTTCTGCAAAGAAAAAGCAGGCGAGCTGCTGCCAGTGAGTGAGTGTGCAGCGGAGCGACTCGTTCACTTTTTCCTTTGGCCTTGGATTCTTCCATGAGCTGTGGGTTTTATGTGGTCTTTGCCCGTTTAGGTAATGCAAAGGACCATTCATTACAGTGTAGAAGACTGGTACAAATAACCATTTATACGCAAGACTGATTGAGCTGCTTGTTTTCTCATCTTTAACATTTTCGTATTACTGAATTATCTGCTGACGCTCTTTGTTACCTTTGCAGCCACATTATATTTTGTTTTTTGCCATTACATTTCTTTATCAAATGACATTGTTTATAATTTAAAAGGGAAGTTTGTCCTGTTCTATTTAAAAGTATTGAAGCCACTGACAGTATTTTAAATTTTGTCTCCAAATGTGTATAAAATAAAGATTTTTGCCCAAAAGGTATGATCTCTAGTTAACACAATTCACTTTGAAAGAGTCCAGATATTTTTGATCAATTTGGCTTTGGAGCTCCTCAGGAATACAGTGGGAGAACTTGTATTTTTTCTTTATCCACTGTCCACCTTCAGTATTTTCAATAGCCACAGCTGCAACACCTACAAGCACAAAAAGAAAAGTGAAACAATCCACTATGTTTGCTAAAATGTCACTAAGCAGTACACTGACCCACAACAGTTGCACCAAATCTTTCCACCAGCTCAATCGCAGCTTTCATGGTTCCTCCTGTTTCTATCCATTGATCCACAAGCAACACTCTGACACCTACAACAACAGTCCAGGGTTAAACGGTTCATTCAGTTCACCAGCAGAGGGCGCTGTAGCAGAGGAGATGCAATACAACTATCATGCTACTGTTATTTGAAAATGAAACGTATTCTATTTGTGCGTATTCATTCAGATCTACATGTTGTTTCCCCCTGTTCTGAACAATAGCAGTTGAGAAAACATAGTGAGAGAAAGCAGTCTGACATTTATGAAGGAAAAAAAAAGAATTAAGCTACAAAAAACCTGCTTTGAGTACATCCAGCCGCACTTCCATGGTCTTGTCTCTGCCCGAGTAATCTCTGTAGTTTTGGCTTTGGGTGTCTACACATAAATGTCCTGCTTTGCGAATTGCCAGAAAGCCTTTTCCAAGCGTTGTGGCCACACAGGCTCCTAAAACAAGCAGATGATTATACTACTGTATGTACATCACACAGCACATTTGTCTGGGGTGCATTTGAAATAGCAGTGAGAACCTAAATTTAGACTGTGGGCTAAGTTTCCCAAGCCCTAAACATGCCAATGTCCTTTTCAAACACAACCAGGAGACAAAGTTTCCTCACCAAGAATGAAGCCCATTGCATCAATCCCTGCAACAATATCAACGCTGTCATTGTGGAATGGCTCGAGAAGATCTTTGACGCAGTCTGCAAGCGCCTGAGGAGAGACAAGAGATAAAACATGTTCTATGGCCAGCCCAGGTCCAGTTTAGCACTATTTGACCTGTGAATTACAGTAGAGTCTGGAGGGGTCAAGCCAGGCAAACGCAGGTCCTTTTGTGTTAGGCGCCATGAGAGAAAGATACCAGCCTTTAGGCCTGTCTGCAGGAACAGTAAAAACATCCATTTAAAACTGGAGAGGGCTGTGAGGGGCTTGAACTCACTGCGCAGCTGTGTGTGAGCACATGTCGAAATGCACTGGACTACGGAGAGGGAGAGGCGTAAGTATAGACTCTATATTTGGGGACCCCTTACTTATTATCAGTTTCTCGCAGCAGTCTACTGTACAGACTGTAAACTGGGTAGAAATAAGCCATTCATTTGTTAGGGTGCTTTAACTAAACGCATAAGTTTAGATTAGCCCTTTGGACACTCAAAGACGCTTCAGATGTCATTATTCTTTCACTTCATACACGGTGGTGATAAACTACTACTGGGGCCTAAATATTGAGATTGACTAAACAATGATTTAATTCAAAATACTAATGGTCGGTCGAAAGTATAAGACAGGGCAAAGAAGCAGACCTGTTGAAATGGGACCTCCGGCTCTGCTAGCGGAGGGAATGGCATCTTGATTTTGGAGCTCCCAACGGTTTCACTTTGAAAAAGGTGTTTTTTTTTTTACATTCACGGGTGATGTTTGAAACATGGAAATGAGAAGGAAAGACAAGATCAACAACATCGACAAAGACCATGACGAGGATAGCCGTTTCCGGGGCTAGTCCTAGTCCACGAGCACGAGGCTGCACCTGAGCCGAGCTCTGTGATTTCAGAGACAATAATGAACAACATGTGGACATTAAAAACGAAATGAAATGAGTTGATAAAAGGGTGGATAATAGATAAAGAGGGTCACGCCATGGATATATGGGGTCGCGCATGAGAGATTTTCTGCATTAATGGTATACCAGAGGACAGAGATGGAACAAACATTTTATTATTCTTGGACAACTTATTGAAAAAGGCGCTTGCTTTCCCGAAGGCCAGTCACTTGAATGTCACTTGGAAGCTATCGCACCAAAGAGGTCATGAGGTGAGAATGGCAGAAGGTGTTCTTCGACGATATGTGTTTTTTGTAAATCACGACTTTCCAATTGAGGTGTTAAAACGTTTTGAATATGGGATGTTAATGCCATGTAAGTAACAGGAAGTCAGACTAGGAATCTGCTTTGGCTCACAGTGCAAACAAGACAAACGTAGTCAAAGAATAAGGCATAAAAACATTAAAAAACTAAAACATTATTACTGTGGAGTTGGGAAAAGTATGAGACAGGAGACAGTGTCTGGCGACGTCAACACTCCACTCTTTATTTGTTTCAGCTACACACCATTTAGCATACAGCATCTCACTCTACTCAGAACAGGATACCCAAAACTCTCATAGAACTGTACTGCTACCTAGTGGAATAACTTGGGGAAACTCTCAACCCGTATAACATTGTGGGTCACCACATTACTATATAAAAAGGGCCAGTTGAAGCGGTTCGGGGGGGCCTGTCCGGTAACTTTGGACCTCGGGGTCCGCAACTTGATCCGCTGCCATCTCTGCATAGTTCAGGCCCAGGTGGACAGACCCTACCACTGCCCTTGAAAGGCAGTCCGCAACCACATTGTCTGTCCCCGCCACGTGTTGAATGTAGGTGGTGTACTCCGAGATTGCAGAGAGTTGACGTTGTTGCCAACCACGGCTCTGTCGACTTGGCCATGGCAAATATCAGCGGCTTGTGGTCAACGAACGCCGTAAACTGTCGCCCCTCCAACAAAAAACGGAAATGGCGCGTGGCAAGGAATAGACCCAGGAGCTCCCTGTCGAAAGTGCTGTATTTCCTCTCGCTGGAGCGGAGCTTTTCTTGCTGAAAAAGGCCAACGGCTGCCAAGCTCCGCGCACCAACTGCTCGCACACAGCCCCAACCGCGTAATCCGAGGGAGGCGTCTGTTGTGAGAGCCACTGGGGCTGTGGGAGACGGATGCGCCAGTAAGGTGGCGTTGGCAAGAGCAGTTTTGGTAGCCTCGAACGCTCCCGTCATCTCTGCGGACCAGTCCACACTGTAGGTCCTTTACCCCGTAAAGCTTCATACAGCAACCGCATGAGGTGAGCACCGCGGGGGAGATGCCGGTTATAAAAAATTACCATCCCCAAGAACTCCTGCAGGGGCTTCACGGTGTTAGGGCGCGGGAAATCAATGATTGCTTTCACCTTCGCAGGGAGTGGCATCACCCCCTGCGGAGTGACATGGTGGCCGAGGAAGGTGATGGACGACCGGCCAAATTCACACTTGGCCGAGTTGATGATGAGGCCGTGCTCTTTAAGACGCTCAAACAGTAAACGGAGGTGCATAAGGTGGACCTCCGCTAACGCGCAGGCTACCAGGATGTCGTCAAGGTAAACTAACCACTTGTGGGCGGCACGGTGGCTGAGTGGATAGCACTCTCGCCTCTCAGCAAGAAGGTCCGGAGTTCAAATCCCGGTCGGACCAGGGCCTTTTTGAGTGGAGTTTGCATGTTCTCCCCGTGTCTGCGTAGGTTTCCTCCGGGTGATCCGGTTTCCCCTACCACTAAAAATATGTACAATAGGTCTGGCATGTGCCTCCTGTTCGGCGACCCTGCTCCCATCTCTGTGTGGAGGGAGAGGACAAGTGCCCAAAAATAATAACAATTGTAAACCGCTTTGTGACTCTGGTCTGTGAAAGGCGGTATATAAATAAAAATTACAGTAGTACATTGTCCATCAGGTGCTGAAACGTCTGCGCCACCCCTTTGAGGCCGAATGGCATGCATAAAAATTCGAATAGGCCAAATGGTGCTTTCAGACCGCAAACGCTCAAACGCTGAAGCCCCACTCACCAGACGCGCAATCTCTAGTTTTCAGACGCAGGGGTCTTCACACCAGAACGTCCTGGCCAGCGCCGGAAATGCCAGAAGCAGAAGTAGCCGGCCGGCTCTAATGCTAACAGAGTTTAGCTAGCGGCTTCTTGTGTAAAGATCTTCTCCAATATGCAGCTTTGCAGCGTGTCTTTGTTCAGAGACCTTCCACGGACTTTATAACAGTAGTATGTGTTCACGAAGGTGCGCCATACGTTTTTTGTATTATTAAACGGTATTTCCGCATCGGCGAACACACTCGAAGTAGTTGCATAAGGTCACGGGAGCATGACAACGCATATATTCACAAGCACACCGTCCCCCATTGTCAACCCTGGTTTGAGTTCTGGTGAAGCCTGGTGTTGGTCCTGTTTTGGCTGTTTACGAGTATGTTCAGTCTGATCGCTCAGTCCGCTAATGTCGCCGTGACCACTTTGCGGCTCTCTAATTGGTCGCTGCACGAACGTCCCAAGGAAAGGATGAGCAGAATCCATTTCCTGTGGGCGTCCATTTTCCGCTCCTGCTCCTCCCCTTTGACTTTCCCGCCAAGTCCGTGCGTCTCTACTGAGGTCCGTGCGTTTTGACGCTCGAATGCGTGTCACCATTGACTTTGCATTGAAAGTAGATGCAAAGTATGATCCAGTCTGAACGCGGCAAAAGGGTGTGATGACCGCTACCGTAACTGGCACTTGCTGGTAACCGCGCACCAGGTCCACCTTTGAGAAGATGGTGGTGCCCACCAGGTGGGCGGAGAAATCGTGTATGTGCCGCACCAGGTAACGGTCAGGGGCAGTGGCATTGTTCAGGCGACGAAAATCACCACAGGGGCGCCAACCCCCATCAGCCTTCGAAACCATATGCAATGGGGAGGCCCACTGGCTTTTAGAACGCCGAACTATTCCGAGCCGCTCCATGGTGGCAAACTTCTCTTTAGCAATCCAAGTCCAAGCACCGAGCTCGAGCGTAGACTTGGGGGGCCCGCTGTGGTCAAGTGGTGTTCCACGCCATGTTTAGCCACTGCAGATGAGAACATGGGCGTGGTGTGTTCGGAAAATTCTGCAAGCAGGCGCTGGTAAGCGTCCCCTGCGGCTAACTTGTTTGACAGGCTGAGCGCTCCCACCCCCCCAAGCGTGCAGGGGTATGAAGCAAAAGAGAGAGCGTCAAGAAGGCGGCACTCCGTTATGTCCACCAGCAGCCTGAATGCACAGAGGAAATCCGCTCCAAGCAATGGTGTAGACACAGCAGCAATTACAAAATCCCAGCTGAAACACACCTCTACACACCTTGTACCGTACGCGCGTATAGGCGTGCAGTTGGCGGCGTCCATACGGGGGCCGTGTTCGTCAGCCAGAGTGTCCGCGGGTCGTGCTGGCAGGATGCTACGCTGTTCACCCGAGCCAACCAGCAGGCGGCGCCCAGACAACGTGTCAGTGATGAAAAGCAGCTTGGAGTCATGGCCCGCGCCCATAGCCGCTATTGTTTCCCTGAGGCCGGAAACTGAATGGTTTACGGCACTGCTTCGCCTTCACTCCAAACCTGCTGTGATAGTAGCACAGACCGTCCTCATGCTGATGGCGGGCCGCCACTGCTGCAGCCGTCTCAGGGGTGTCCTCATGAAACTGGCGCGAAACAACAGCGTGCGGCTGGGTGGGGAGCAGAGCATGCACAAACTGCTGCCGATTAGCCAAAAAAACCCTGTCTGCCTCAGCAGCCAGAGCACGATAGTTTTTAGAGGAGGAGAGAGAAGAACTGGCCAAAGCCGTACGCATGGGTACTGGAAGCTGACGTACAGTAGAAATATGTGAGGGAAAAGAAATGCGGGGTCTGCCGTGCCCATCACCGCCAGCATTTTCTCTATCAACTCAGATGGTTTACTGTCACCCAAGCCATTTAGTGACAATAAACGGTCCGCCTTTTCGAGTTCAGAGAGTTCGTACAGTCCCAGCAAAAACTTTTTAAGAGCAGCGTACTTGTCCTCGGCTGGTGGATCCTCCAACTCCAGCTGGAATTGGGCTTCGATGTGTTGAAACCACGGGCGCGGGTTATGCTGCCAAAACTCGGGCAACTTGACAGCCGTAGCACGGATGTTACCGGGAGGAGCTGCTTCCACGTAAGCCGGTTCAGGCGCAGCCAGTGGTCGTCGTTTGACATGGTGGTAGCGAAAACGTACTCACGCCGGGGTCACCAGTTTGGAGTTGGGAAAAGTATGAGACAGGAGACAGTGTCTGGCGACGTCAACTTCCACTCTTAATTTGTTTCAGCTACACACCATTTAGCATACAGCATCTCCTTCACTCAGAACAGGATACCCAAAACTCTCATAGAACTGTTCTGCCACCTAGTGGAATAACTTGGGGAAACTCTCAACCCGTACAACATTGTGGGTCACCACATTACTATATAAAAGTGCACTCGGTGCGCACTATACTATATACAACTGATAGTCTGGAACTCTAAAATAATTGCAAATTTTAAGAATTGTATTAAATTGACCTCCTGGCTTTAAATGTTGATATAAATAAGTAATTTAATGAAACATAATATTATGGGTAAGTCCCGCCTTCCATTATCTTAGCCATAGCTCAAAATCCACGATGCCGTCCACTTTAACCAATCAAGTGATGCCAAGGGCTGTCAATCATCGTGCAATATTATAATTCGAATATTAAATATATATATACTGTATATATATATATATATATATAGTCGAACGAACATTAGACAGCCCCAGAGGGGTGACAGTAGCTCAGTTGGTAGAGCACTGGTCTTTAGACCTAATGCTCGTGGGTTTGAGCCCGCAACAACCAGGCGGCAGGCGGCACGGTGGCTGAGTGGATAGCACTCTCGCCTCTCAGCAAGAAGGTCCTGGGTTCGAATCCCGGTCAGACCAGGGCCTTTCTGAGTGGAGTTTGCATGTTCTCCCCGTGTCTGCGTAGGTTTCCTCCGGGTACTCCGGTTTCCCCTACCACTAAAAATATGTCCAATAGTTCTGGCATGCGCCTCCTGTACTGGCGACCCCACTCCCATCTCTGTGTGGAGTGAGAGACAAATGCCCATAATTAACAATTGTAAACCGCTTTGAGACTCAGATCTGCAGTGAAAAGGCGGTATATAAATAAAAACTTACTTACTTACTAACTTACTTACAACCCATGTCGCCTTCTCCCATTATGTCAGGTCGTGTCAGGATGTCTGCTGTCGTTGTGTCCCTGGGCAAGACACTTAACCCCACATTGCCTGAAGCCCCCGCTGAAAGACCAAGGCCATCTCGTTGATGACAGAGAAGCCATCTTCCCGTGGACTGGTGCTATGAGATTTGGGTGGCATGCCGATCCAGAAATTGATTAATAAAGGGGTAGAAAATGACATGACATATTAGACAGCTCTTAATATTCAAAGCTGTAATGGACATTATCTTTTTTAAATGATATGTATAAAATAGTTTGCGCCCAAAGGTTTCGCCGTGACGTGGCTAGACGGGTCACGCCGTGAGTGATCCAAATATGAACTCAACCGATATCCATAATCAGATCCTCTGCAAATGTGTCCTAAAATGTTTATTAATCTCTCCTCCGCACGTCTTGGCCCATTGACCTGGCACGTGCACGGAAAAGTAGGCGCGGCTTCAAGACCAATCAGAAAGGAAGGGGGAGGGAGCTTGCACCTCTCTCTCTTTTTTCTGACAAAGTCCAGACTATCACTTTAAGCAGTGCAGTAAGGTGAAGGCAGTAAAGGGTCTAAAAAGGCAGTAATCATTGTGTATCATTAAGACTATTGGTCCTCCTAATTGTCAATCATTCTGGTGATATGTGCTCGTCAAATAAGACCAAAGAGTTTTTTTGTTTGTTTTTTTTAAAGTGGAAAGGGCGGTTCTTTTCAAAAAATTTGGGGAAATCCTCCTATATACGTTGACGGAGTGACGGAGCTCCCCTCTACCAGGTCAATGTTGTGAAATCCGCAGACCAAGATGAGATTCGACCTGGCAACACCTAGAGCAGAGAGCAGCAACAGGTGAAACTACAGGACCGATACAAGGAAAAGTTAAACGTGAAAAAGCTGAAATAGTAATGCTTCAAGAGGCACACCTTTCTGCTTTAGAACATGAGAAGTTGAAAAGAATGGGCTTTCCTCGTCGTATAAAGGACGAAGAAGAGGATATAATCCTAATATCACTAAAAATGCCTTTTTGAATATGTATCACAAGTATCGGATAAAGAAGCTAGGTATAAAAGTGAATGGTAAAATTTTAAAAGTAGTAATATGCAACACCTATCCCTCCTGGACGTACATTTATTTTTCATAGGAGACTTCTTGATCTGATAAGTGGAGCATCAGGAACTGTGATCTGTAGAGGTGACTGGAACCTTTGCTTGGATCCTAAATTAGACTCTTCCAAAGATTCAACATCTTCTGCTTTAAACAAAAAGCCTATATACCACGCAACCTTATGACTGAATTGGGCATAATTGATGTATGAATTCTAATTCACTGTGGCAATAGCAACACACACACACACACACACACACACACACACACACAGCCCTTGTCTTGCACAGCATGAGCAGGTGAACGTGTGCTTCCAATCTTCAATTTTGGTTTATCTGGTGGCCACTTCAAAAGCAACCACCATTGTGCTACACCTGCATTAGGGCTGGCACGGTTGAAAAAATAAACCCTTCTGACAGTGGGTTATCTTCACACCCCTGTGGCAACGATCCGGGCACTTGGCCTAGTTCGTTTTAAAAAAACTATATACATAACATTATAGGAAAGAGCCCTGTGAGTCAATCCAAAAATATGAGGAGGGGCGCGAAATGTTTTCTTCTACCCAAGGGGGGGCTGGCAGAAACTAATTGAGAAGCACTGAGCTACACATGGGTTTCCGTCACTTACCTTTATCAAACCACCATGAAAACTAATGTTTTTCCACCGAGAATACAAATGTTTGCAAATATTTCAAAAGTTTGGGAAAATTAGTCAGATATTATTGGATATTTTAAGCTTTCAAATAATGTAATGATTTCCCTTCTCATTCAATGTGGAAGTCACCATTTCTTAGTGCATTTTATAAATTGTTTCATGTCAAAGGGTGGTGCTTCGGGTGCAAAATGTCAGCCATTTTTCAGACTCATGCAGCCAGCGAAAATTCAATTTGGTAGACGTTAACCAAAATTACCCCCTCCAGGCCGGCTCGCATCCCCAGCCTATCGCTCAGCAGACGCCCCCTTCCAATCATCTGTACCGACTCGCCAGCCGCATAAAAGCGGAGAAACTCCCACTCTCGGCCTTCTCGAAGCCTTGCATGAATCGTTCTGGAGGAATCGCTTTGTCTACTCACGCTTATTCCTGCGGTCCCTGCTGTCCTCTGTCTTGCTGCGTGTGGTCTGCTCCTCCTCCGTGTCGCTGCACCTGCTGCGGGTCTCGTGCTGTGGTCCGTGGGTCTTTGCCGCTCTCCTCCTTTGCGGGCTCTTTCTGCGGGTTCGCCGCTGCTCGTCTCGTCGCGGCCTGCTGCTGCATACGGCCGGTCTGGCCCGGTGCGGTGGGAGCTGTGCGCATCCCTGCCTCCTCGTGCCGGTACGGCGTGGTCCCGTTGTGTTGTCCCTTGTCTTCTGGCGTTGTGGGTAAGTATGCGGACGGTTTATTCCCCTCGCATTGTACTGCAGGCTCAGTTGGCCCCGCGCTTTGTACTGCAGGCTCAGTTGGCCCCGTGCATTGGTGGGCAAGCTTCAGTTTAAAGCCCTCGCATTGTTCTGCAGGCTCTCTTAACCAAGCTCCGTTTAAATCCTTCACTCTGACTGCAAGCTCCGTTATTCCTCACATTGGACTGAAAGACCTCAGTTTAATCCCTCACATTGGACTGCGTGCTCTCAGTTTTAATCCCTCACTTTGGCCTGCAGGCTCTCTTTAAATCCCTCTCTGGACTACGAGCTCTGTTTAAATCCCTCTCTTTGGACTGCAAGCCCCGTTTAAATCCCTCTGGACTGCGGCTCCCAAATTGAATCCCTCACATTGGACTGCGAGCTCCCAGGTTAATCCCGCACGGAACTGTTTATATCTGGAACTGCTTATATCTGGAGCTGTTATACCGTACCTGGAACTGCTTCATGCGGAACTGCTTATATATGGAACTGCTATATATGAAACTGCTATATATGGAACTGCTTATATATGGAACTGCTTATATATGGAACTGCTATATATGGAACTGCTATATATGGAACTGCTATATATGGAACTGCTATATATGGAACTGCTTATATGGAACTGCTCATATTGGAACTGCATATATGGTACTGCTTATATCTGGAACGCTTATATATAAAAATAAATAAATATAAATAAATATAAATATGAATAAATATAAATATAAATAAATAAATAAAAAATAAAAAACTGCAGGCTCTGTTGGATCCCTCACATCGTTTAACTCCCTCACACCGGACTGCAGGCTCTCCGTTAAACGCCTCACTTGGACTGCGGGCTCAGTTTTAATACCTCACTTTGGACTGCAAGCTCTATTTAAATCCCTCACATTAGACTGCAGGCTCTGTTTAGGTCCCTCGGCGTCTCGTGTCCCGCAACCTCTTCCCGGCTCTCCGTGAGCCCCAAGTCGGCACGCGGCTCGGGAGGTGTCCGTGGGCTACGTCATTGGCCCCTTCTCTCCGTCTCGCTCTAACCCGATGGGCATCGCCACCCGCACGCACTCCAGGAAGAAGCGTCTCATACTCGTCCTCTCCTGTCCCCGCTCCGGGCCCGCCCGAGCATCAACAGCCCCTTCCCTCCAGCGCCCTTCTCCCTGCAGTCCGCTACCGTGGACCACGCGATCAGGCTGATAAAGACTTTCGGCCCCGGCTCCTGGCTCTCCAAGGCCGTCATCCCGGTCGCGTTCAAGCTGCTGCCATCCAACCCGACCACTGGCGCCGTTCAGGGGTCAAGTGGCGTCGGAGTTCTTCTTCGCAGTGCGCCTCACCTTTGACTGCCGGAGTAGTCCCTCTCGTTCAACAATCTCTCGGAGGCGCCGTGTCGGATTCTGCTTAATTTCGCGCGGCTCCCCTCTGTCTGCATCTCCCCGATGATTCCCTCATAGTCGACCCACCCTCAGACTGCTCCGGGGGCTCTCTCCGCAAGCTCAGGCCCGCCTTCTCTGCCCTCGGATTCCTCCACTCCGGAAAGCCCACAGGCCCCGCCAACGCTCTGGAGTTTCTCGGCATCCGCCTCAACACACGCGCCATGGAGGCCTCCCTCCCGCTGGACAAGCTCGAACGCATCCGCGCTTTCTCCCGGTCTGCCTTGGCCTTCCCGTCACTTCGAGGCGTCCTTGCTCTCCCTCCTCGGGCATCTTCATTATGCCGTCTGTATCATTCCCCAAGGTCGTTCTTTTAATTCCAGACTCCTTTCCCTCGCCGGCTCCGTCTCCTCCCTCGATGACGCGTCTGCCCGGACGCGGGGCGCTGCTCCGACCTGGCGTTCCGGTCCAGTTTGCAGAGCCGCTGGGATGGTGTATCTCTTTTTTTTTTTACAGTGACATCATCCTGTCTCAGATGCCCCACGGTTCTTCACGGACGCAGCCCCGTCCGTGGGTTTTGGGGGTTTTCCAGGACCAGTGGCTCGCCGGGCCCCGGCCCGACGCTTTCCCTCGAAGCATCTCCTCCGCGCTCCACGAGATATATCCCGTGACCGGAGCCTGCGTGCTGCGGAACCATACGTGGCATAGGAAAAGGATTTCCGTGACGTGCGACAACCTCGACGTCATTGAAATAATTAACAGAAGTCGTTCATCCTCTCCCCAAATCACACCCTCCTTAGACGCATCACATGGCTCTCAGTCTCGAACAATTTATCATCACTGTTCGTCACGTCCCTCGTCACCTAACTGTATTGCTGACTCTCTCTCTCGCTTTAAAGTCCAGGAGTTCTGACGCCTCTGCCCTTCTGCCAATCCATCGCCATGCCAGATCCCCTGCACGGAATCCCTCGCCCCGGCCTAGTCCCTCCGTCTCTTCACCTCTCTCCTCCGCTGCATCCTACATGAAAATGGGCTTCTTACGCATAAGCGAATTCACAAACTCTCACGCCACCTTTAATGCATCCCGAGACATTGCCTTCTCTGACCTGTCATATTATCCCGACTACTTCAACCTCCACCTCAAGCATTCCAAACGCAAAGGCGCTTGTAATATAGTCATAGCTCTGTCTGACACTTCTCCCTGTCCCTACAGATCCATGATGCATTACACTCGCCTCCGCTCTCGGAAAGGAGATCTCAACGGACCGTTATTTCTCACCCCCGATCACCTCCCAATGACATCTAACTGGTTCAGGGCCCAACTAAAGTCCGTACTGCTGCTTTGTAACCTGTCTCCCCATCTCTATACAGCTCACTCCTTCCGGATAGGCGCCGCCACGCGCGCCGCGTCCCTAGGACTCCCCCATTCTGCCCTCCAGCAGCTGGGCCGCTGGTCATCATCGGCCCTCTCCTCATACATCAGGCCTGACACTTCGACCATTCTGGCAGCCCAGCGCCTCTTGGCATCTCCATAAATCACTCACAAAACTTCCTGGTGGCGGCAGCAGCCGAGTATCCGCAAGTATTGATCACAGTAGATAGCGGTCACAGCATATAGCGATAGCGGTCACAGCATATAGCGATAGCGGTCACAGCATATAGCAAAAAATGGTTAGCAGCATTGCGCTGGCGGTCACAGCATATAGCGATAGCGCTCACAGCATAGCGATAGCGGTCACAGCATATAGCGATAGCGGTCACAGCATATAGCGATAGCGGTCACAGCATATAGCGATAGCGGTCACAGCATATAGCGATAGCGGTCACAGCATAGCGATAGCGGTCACAGCATAGCGATAGCGGTCACAGCATAGCGATAGCGGTCACAGCTTAGCGATAGCGGTCTCAGAATAGAGTAGTCACGACGTCTGTCCCCTCCAAACCAGGCTTCGAAAACTCCATCAACACGCAGCCTTTTTGGGGATTGTGCGCGCTCCATCGCAGGAGCCTTTCCGATCTGAAGGCCGCACCGGGACCTAGGGCGCCAAACCTCCTTTCAATAAAATACTCAAAACTTCCTGTTTTCTCGTCTCTCCAAATTGAAATGCAGCCAGCGAAAATTCAATTTGGTAGATGTTAACCAAAATTACCCCCTCCAGGCCGGCTCGCATCCCCAGCCTATCGCTCAGCAGACGCCCCCTTCCAATCACTGTACCGACTACGCCAGCCGCATAAAAGCGGAGAAACTCCCACTCTCGGCCTTCTCGAAGCCTTGCAACCACCGCCTCCCCTCCTCCTCCTCTTCACCCTGCCTCCAATCTGCCTTCAATCTGCTTCCCGCTGCCAAATGCCGCCACCAGTGCCTAGGTCCCGGGGGATTGTGCGCGCTCCATCGCAGGAGCCTTTCCGATCTGAAGGCCGCACCGGGACCTAGGGCGCCAAACCTCCTTTCAATAATATACTCAAAACTTCCTGTTTTCTCGTCTCTCCAAATTGAATTTTGAAATGTCCCATTTTCATCCCTGGGGGAGAGGGGCATGGCAGTACCATCCTTTAAATATTATTTTTATTCTGAATCAATATAACCCCTAATTAATGCGTGCCGCCCAAAATATTAAGCTAGACGGAAAGATATTGAAATTTAATATATGGAGAACCTCCGATAAACACTGTAGTGGCACATTCTGGCATCGACAGATTTGGTAGAGGAAAAACAGATATGAAATACCCAAAATCACTTATAGTTCTCAAAGCATACAACAAAACAATTACTCAAGGTGCAATTTCTAAAATGTCTTTCATTCCCTCCATTTCCTTTAGCCTGGCTCTGCCAGACCCTTGTAGTTCCGCCATGCCCCACCAGAGGCGTTTGGCGGAACCACATGGGTCTGGTATCGACGCCATAGCAAACGCCTTCCCCAGATTATTTTTTAATCGACCAATCAGGATTGCCGGTGTTACGTGGGGCTTGCACTAGCCTGACTCTTGCCAGACACACATGAGTCTGGTACTGAGCCATAGCGGTTGGATTTCAGAAGGCAGGGCCTTGTAAAAAAAATCCTTGTATGTGATTGGATAGACCAGTGACATCCGTGTCTTAATTCGATCGTATTTACTCTTTTAAAAAGATTCGCGGACTTTACGTCCGCCATCTTGGATTCCTCTCGCTGCTGCATGAGAGAAGCTTGAGAAGGTAGTGCAAACCCCACGTAACACCGGCAATCCTAATTGGTCGATTAAAAAATAATCTGGGGAAGGCGTTCGCTATGGCGTCGATACCAGACCCATGTGGTTCAGCCAAACGCCTTTGGTGGGGCATGGCGGAACTACAAGGGTCTGGCAGAGCCAGGCTAGGCTAGATACGATCGAATTAAGACACGGATGTCACTTTTAATGCAATTTGAGGCGAGATGTTGATGGATCTATGTTGATATATGTGTGTTTTAAGAGTCAAATGTTCCTGTAAAGTTTGGTTGAAGCACTGGTTCAGTGTTCCTGTTTACACACTATGCAGCAGGGTTGCCAGGTTTGGTGGTTCCCGCATATTTTTTTCCAAGAGACTTGTAGGTATTAAATAAACAGAAAGACAATAAACAGAATCATGATAGCCCAAGTTGATTATATTACGTTTTTAGCCAAAAAATCATTCTGAGTTATTATTATTTTTGGGGTATTCTCGCGGATTTTGGGTTGGAAAATCTTGCTGGGATTTGGCAACCTATGGGAGCCGTGTGCTTCGACGTGAGTGGTTGAAAGCAGACTTCATTCAAGATAACGGACAAGTGGTCTATCCAATCACATACAAGGATTTTTTTACAAGGCCCTGCCTTCTGAAATCCAACCGCTATGGCTCAGTACCATAGACTGTATATATTAACGGCCTATCTCCGCCGTTCTAACTAATGGGCCAAAAAATGTGCTCTACTGGAGCTATCCAAAATGGCAGCGAGTGGTCCCGCCCACAAGAAAAATGTGAAAAAACGCATCTGCGCATGCGTCAGCCGGCGCAGCTCCATTCATTTGAACGAGAGACTTCCAAAATTCACAGCAAGTAAAGTGGACCAAAAAAAATCACCCCCCTCAGCATTGACACACATGTGGAACAGAGCTTTGGGCCAAGAACCAACTTTTGGTCCATCCTGTAAAGACGTTTTTGAGAGGTCTAATTCTTCTTCTGGGTCCACCCCCATCGGCCCGGGGTTGTATTGCAACTGCAAGCATGTCAGCGCACGTCATTTTGGCCACTTTTGAGCTGGGACCCGCCCCCATTGCTCAGTACCAGACTCATGTGTGAAGTGCAGCAAACTACATGGGTCTGGCGAGAGTCAGGCTACATTCCCTTGGCCTTTCAGTCAAAAAAAAAACCATTCAACAGAATATATTAAAGAAAAATGCGAGCGAGAAAAGTATTTTACGACATCAAATTTTGATTGTCTAAAAATGTGCGAGTCCCAATGGAGATACAAACTCACATACTTGGTGAGAATTTATTTGTAAATGTTCAATGCACTTCTTTACAACTCCAAAGCTAAAGGTGCAGGGAGTGCCAGCTGTTTGAGGCAATGTGGGGCTCAGGAGGCAGATCATTGGCAATGCCCAAAGACAAAACAATTCTGGGTGGAATGTCACACTATAATGATGAATATTCTGATAATCAATATACCATTGCAGTTTACCACCCTCTTCTTGAACTATTTGGACAACTAAACCAGATATACAAACAAATATCTATTTTCTATTATGATCTGCTGCTAAAGACGATAACAAGGCAATGGATGCTCCCTGAGCCCCCCACTGTGGCAGAGTGGAGGAGTATTTTAGGTTAAATATATACAATGGAAGCAATTACCTTTTCTGACTTTAACAGACTTTTATTAGATTCTGGTCTAAATGGGTTAGATACATAAAGTGAAGGTCCAACATATGTCCATTTTCCTCTGTAAATGTGAAATTTGCTTTGAATTGTATCATAATACCTACCAAATGCATATTTTGATTTATTCTGA
Source organism: Knipowitschia caucasica (assembly GCA_964034765.1). NCBI lineage: Eukaryota > Metazoa > Chordata > Actinopteri > Gobiiformes > Gobiidae > Knipowitschia > Knipowitschia caucasica. Next base: position 13,207,235 of record OZ035832.1, read on the forward strand.
TTTTCCTTCCTGTGCATAGTTAAAACTTAATATAGCTGTGAAAAAGAGAAAAAAAGGTTGTGGATTACAATGTATGTTTGAGGTGTTTTAAAACTGATGTATAACTAATTCACTTTCTGAAAAAAAATACATATAAAAACACCTGTTCCTGTTGAGCTGTTCATACTGCAGCATTGGTTACGTGACTGTGTTTTGACTCAGCAGAGGACCACTGGCTCATCTCATGTTCACACTGTCAGACAAATCCACAAAATGAACAGCTCCATGGCTCAAATATCACTTTTAAACAAACTAATGTGGGAAATTTCAGCCAACTTTGCGCAGGCTTCAAGCTGAGCCTTTGCCTCATTCCACTAACAAAGGCACTTTCTCACAATCTAGTCATGAAGTAAACCCAATGAACTTCATTGCAAACTGCGAGTTAAACCCCTTTTGTTTTAAAGAGCCGTATCATTACATCTGATTATTTATTTGGGGGTTAATGTTAGTTGTGAGATGAGTGATCCTAATGCATCTATAGGCTTTATGTTGAATTATTTAACTTGAGCACGATGCCAAAACAGTCTTTGACTTAAACCTGCTTTTTAAGAAATTGATCATTCCATCACATTTTTGAAAACGTGATGAAAAAGAAGTCGGAAAACATTCATGTAGACTTAAAGCTCCCTCTGACTGGAACAGTTTATCTTTATCCATCCGCTCTCTCACTTCTCTGCCTCTGTTTAAAAATGCTCTGGTACAACACCTCCAGAACCCATGCCAGTGTTATTGAGCATAGGTTATGAACCTAAATGATATTCAATGATAAATACTAGCTGTAATCACTGTTAATTATAATAGACATTATATTCACAACAATCAGTGTGTGAGTGTGTACATGTGTCCTTTGTGTTTTTCATTGTTTTCAAAGAATTCTGTTATATTTTTTGCTCTACTGTCTGCCTTACTGCATCTGTCATTTTGTGCAATTTTGAGGACCCCCTCGAAAACGAGATGAATCATCTCTAGGGGCTTATCCCCCAAACTAATAAATAAATAAACAAAAACATGTTAATGTCGTTTAGGGTGTACTCTATTGTTGTTTCCATACATACATAAGAACCACAAGGATTATGGATGGATGCACAGACTACAGTTTATGCAGAACTCATAACGTTGAGAATACTTGATAACAGCAGAGGGCGCTATTCTGAATTCACTCTGTGTATGTCTAAGATCCTTGTATGGAAGTTTGTTTGTGAAATGGTTAAAAGATCTGACAAATGTGTTTGTCAGATACAAAAGATAGACCTATGGAGTAAAAAAGATAAACCTATGGAGTATCTGAAATAATGCAGAGTACCACAGTTTGAGAATCACCCCCTTTGAGGCTATAACCTTTTGGATTAGTAAATTGTAGGCCTATACTTGATGGTGTAATTTGTAGATTCTTAGAGGATTCTCTAAAAAAGTATATATGTTCAATCGCAAAAAAAAAAAAAAAAAAGAAAGAAACGCTGCATCGGGTGATTCTGCATCATTTCTCTCCGCCTCCAACAATCGGATTTCGGTGCCTTGGATCCCGCCTCTCGAGCTCAAACTAAAATCCAACCCATGTGACTAAATTCTGGCCTGAATAGGATCCACCTGATCCGGGCCTTTTTTCTTTCTTTCTTTAATAATTTATTCAGCACAATTTGATACTTTCCCATCTTTAACATGACTTTTGAACTTTATGTCTAATTATATTATATGTTTGATAAGGAGTTCTCACATCAATACCAAAGTAGTTCCATGTTTGTAGACCCATGCTATTGGTTGTTCCCATTCTTGTCAAGTTATTTGATCCCGAACAGTGTCACATTGACCGAGTTTCTCTCATCTGACCGCGTCTCTTGTGCCTTCCCTCCGTGGGTTCGCCTCTCTCTCAGCTGTCAGTGCCTGCTTGCGTGAGATAGGTTTGGCCAACCCTTTTCCACATTCCACAATGAATGAGTTTTGTTCGGCATTGTTATTTAGGTCATTAGTGATTCTGCGTGTTTTGTGACACTTGAAAGATGTCCAATGTCCCGCTTTGGCACATCCATGTTGCTATGGAAAACAGCTCGGAGCTTGGCCATCTCTGTGCGTGTTCCCAAAGTAAATCTCGCTTTGAGGGGGGCGCAGTAGAGGGACAGTGGGTGCTGGGGTTACTCACGGTCATCGGAACAGGTCCATGGTTCACACACGCACCCTACATTAACCCTGGCCTTTCTGCGGGGTTTTGGGCTTAGGGACTTACCCCATTTGAACAAAGCAGTAGTTACAAGGCAGTGGACGGTGTTGAACTTGGGAGGTTAATTCACTGACTCCTCCCCATGACACTATTGCGTGTATTAATAATCAGACCATCGCTGCCTCCACTTTAAAGTGGGAGGTGTGTCGTGCCGGCCAAGACAGGAGCTGTCTCCATTCAGTGGTGCTGAAAGTGCCACTGGACATTATGACTATGTGGTCGGTCCTGCTTGTCTTTTTGTCCTCTTTGGACAGAAACCTGGTCAAAGGAGGCTTAGTAAGCAGCGCACTGGACGCAAAGAAACTGAACAAAGAGACCTTTTGCTTCAAAGTTTCGTCTCTTGAAGGAAATGTTCTCTATGAAGTATCTAATGGGGTGGAAGTGGTGCGCTCACTGATGAGCGCTGCGGGTTCGCTCGTAGACTGCTCCATCAGTGAGGCTCCAGAGCAGGTGGCGGCTTTTACGCGTGAGTGCAAGACTGGACAAGGAGAAACCACGACGGAGAAGCCGGTTCCTGCGCCTTATGGTGAAACAAAGCTGCAATGCGAGCGATACCAGCAAAGCGCAGAACTTTCAGATAAGGACCAAGTGCATAAACGCACCAGGCGAGGCTTCACATATCCCGGGACACTGTGGTGTGGAGCAGGGAACATGGCTGACAACTACAACCAACTAGGTACAGTATATTTATATAGTAATAATTATATACATATTGTTTTAATACAATAATAACAGACACATGGAAGCCTTTGGTCCATAGGAAGCAGGGTGACCTATGTCCATAAATTTATTCCACGCAACATGAAAACAGACTAAGCAACGCACACTGATTATAGTCTGAATTTCGCAGGGGATTTTGCCGACACAGATAGCTGCTGTCGAACCCATGACCACTGCCCTCACGTTATCCATGCCTTTTCCTCCAACTTTGGCTACACAAACTTCAAATGGCACTCCATCAGTCACTGTGACTGTGATGAAGCGTAAGTGTGTTCTTTTTTTTAATGATATGGGCCTTATTATAATTTATTTATAAGTTATGTGAACCATCAAAACCATATTTGTTTATTCACATTTCTTTTACAGGCTCAAAGCATGTCTAAGGAAAGTCAACGACACATCTTCCAGAGTTGTTGGACAAGCTTTCTTCAATGTGATTGAAGCGCCCTGCTTTAACTTGGCGTATGAAGAGCAATGTGTTGAGCGCCACTGGTATGGCCTGTAAGTATTACAGATGTAATCTCATTTGGAACATACTTTAGTGGGATTACATAGAAACATTTCTCTGTGTGTCATAGATGTAAACGGTTTGAGAAGCGGCCAATTGCAATGCTCATAGACGCTGTCCCATATGACTTTGGAGGCATTGATGTCATTGATGAGCTGACCGTGGCTCCCTCTCGGGAAAAAGAGTCCAATAAAAGTGGAGAGCAGGTGCAACCTGAGCCGAGCTCTCAGTCTCCAGTGACCAGCAGCTCTGAAGAGCCCTCCCTGAAAAACGTGATGACTGCTGCCGAGGACTTCATAAAAGTCTTGGCCACTGTGTCTACTTCACAGAGCTCCACAGAAGACAAAGATGCACAGAGTACAGAAAAGAAGAAGAAAAAGACTTCACAAAAGAAAAAGAAAACTAAAAAGCCAAAAGGAAAGGGTAAGAAGAAGAAGCAGAAACAGGACACCGTTGTGAAAATGGAAGACAACAGTGCTGTTCCTCTGACCAGTCCCAAAGAGGAGGGGGCCACAAACCTGAGTAACTTCCTCAGTAAGTCTCAGATGGGAAGAGCGTCCAGCAAAGTGAGTGAAAATAAATATGAGCTGAGACCCACAGAAGAAGCATCTAATGAAGTCATGAAAGATGAGCCAGCGGATGAGGAGAGCTTTTCTGTTACACTACACACACCTGTCAAAAGGAAACATACAAAAAAGACTCTTCTCTCCACAGTGTCTGGAAGTAGTTCACACAAACCAAAAACAAAAATTTTGCGGAATAAACAGAGGAAAGTTAAAACTGTTCCTAGATTTCAACAAGAAACCACATCTTCAACATCACAGCCACAGGAACAAGGGACCATGAGCACACCCGAAAGACCACACACTCTGAACACACGTCCCAATGACAACAATAATGTCAAAAGAAACAGGTCAAAGTTGTGGAAAGACAGGAAGGAAAGGAAGAAAAGATTGAAAGTGGTGGATGAACATGTTGAGGACAATTTAAAAGAGGGAAATACCTTTGTGACAATAAGCACAAGAGTGCAACAGCTATCTCAAGAGGCAGATGAAGGCAGGGTCCAAGTTACGCCTCTTACCCCCCCAGTCAGTGTCCTAAAAAGAGAAAGACACAGATCAAAGGACAAAAGGATATCAAAGAAAAAGAAGAGAGGCCAGTCTCCTTTAACTGAACATTTATCTGAACCCATGGCAGAAGAGGCTCTTCTTCCCAATCCCAGTGGAACCCAGACCAGTTCCTCCAGTGTCACTGCAATAAGCTCATTCATGGATGACACCCAAACAACCTCCAAATGGCAGCTTTTTACTACAACATACATACCCACTGTCAACACCAAGAGACATCGCAACAAAAAACATGGAAAATCAAAGAATAATCCCCAATATGCTGCTGTAAGTGATCGCAGACCATTGATGTTTACAAACCCGCCATCCAAACCAACTGCTGTCCAATTCATGACTATTGCTAACTCTCGGCCACTTCTGCCCACAACAACCTCCGCAAACAGCCTCAGCGCTCTGAGCCCCATGCAGCTCACTATAGAAAGAGTAAGAGAGCAATTTGAAAGAAAGAGAAAAAGGAAATTGGCGTCGTCTGTGCGACAGTAAACAATAGTGTGCTTTTTCTTAAGAGGATTAAATCTTTTAAAATTTGCAAATTTTTCTTCATGACTTTTCTCCAACAATCATGCTTTCAATGCTGTAATCTTGCATGTCTATAATAAATGTGCTATTGCAAAATGACTCTTATTGCAAATGTTCATATCAATATATTAAATATATACAGATTGTACAGTTAATAGTTGTACACAGGCCTTTTCTCTCATAAAAAGGTTGGTTGGGTAAGCACTCACTGAAGTTAAAGCACGGGTACCTAACTTTCCAACCAAAACAATTTAACTATGTAGCAAAATCCATCTCAGTACAGTCTCAAATCAGATTGATTCTATCACTAGTTTTCAAATTCATGTATTTTTTGGCCTTTTCAGTCACTCACAGGGCTCTTTCTTAGAAGTATGCAAAACATTGAGATGAAGACAACATTTTCTGGAATGATTTGTTCATTTGTGGAACATTTTACTTTTACTGTGTGCGCAAACAAAATGTATTAATAATGAAATAAAAAAAGGTAGATCTCCCCGGTTTTAGTAAGTAATACCTTTGGCTCGTTCTTATGGTGTATAAAGCGAATTAATTAGCATATACTTAAGCCCGTATTAGCCCGCGTTATCTGCTTTGGAATTAATATGGGTTTAGGGTTTACGGTGCTCCTTTTCACCTTGTCACATTCTTGTCACATTCTCTCCATAGATTAAGGGGGCTCACTTCTTGGCTCTCAGCCCTAAAGCCCCAAAGAGCCAGCTAAAATCCTTAATGTCAGCTGATTTTAACGTAATCATGTGAACAGACACAATAAATGTTCCATGATAAGATTTTGCAGCTTACCTTGAAAAAGTCAAGACAATAACATGTCTCGTTTTATTATGCATGGTTGTGGGAACAGTAACAATGAAGACTTTCAGCTCAAGAGTTTTGGACAGAAATCAAGTTTTCAAAAGAGCTCAGTATTCACACACATTTAAGCCATAACAGCAGAGCGGCTCACACAGCTGGGTGTGAGAACAAATCTCTTTTCACATAATCAAAGAGGTGGGAACTTTCCATTTGATCCATTTCAACCTCTGCACACATGGTGGGCGTGTTAATATCCATATCCTGTAGGTTAAGGCAAGGCAAGTTTATTTGTATAGCACAATTCATACACAAGGCAACTCAAAGTGCTGAACAAGATAGCATTAAAATCATAAATAATCACAGAACATTAAAAAGAAAGATAAAAATATAAAATCCCTCAGTTGTATGCACAGCTAAACAGAACTGTTTTTGACCTGGTTTTAAACATTGTCAGAGAGGAGGCCTGTCTCACATCTTCAGGAAGACTGTTCCAGATTTTAGCAGCATGAATATGAAAAGTAGCCTCCCCATGTTTAGTTCTGACTCTGGGCACTAACAGGAGTCCAGTCCCTGTGCTCCTCAGAGTCCGGGCTGGTTCATATGGGACTAACATGTCACTAATATATTTTGGTGCGAGGCCATGGAGAGACTTGTACACAAGCAGAGCTGTTTTAAAGTCTATTCTCTGAGCCACAGGAAGCCAGTGCAGAGACCTGAGGACTGGACTAATGTGGTCGTACTTCCTGGTTCTAGTCAGGACTCGAGCTGCGGTTAATAGGCTGGTTTTATTATATGGTTTTAAGTGTAAGCGTAAATCTGATAACATGGATGTATTTGAGGCACAGGCACAAGCTGAGGACTTTCCAGAGAAAAGTTGTTAGAGTATACACTAAACTATCAAAATTACCATTGTTCACATAAACCGTGATGCAACTCTAATCTAATGCTATTTATTTGTGTATTTCACACCTAAGCATCTTACATTGGTAAGAAAAAATACCTTCAGTAATTCAATCCCTTTAAAGAAGAAATATTTGAATATCTGAATCTGTAATTTTACCAGATAAAAATATAATTTAGGAGCCATACTATTGACAATTGTATTTGCTATAGAAGCCTTCTATATCTCCTTTAATAAAAGAGACATGCACAATAGGTAAAATCCTCCAGCTCCAGTGGTCCTGACCAGTCCTGATGGGAGGCTGTACTACAGTGACCTCCTGACAGAGGCCCGAGTGGCATTACAACACGGGTCAAACGCAGAGGGAAAATTGGGACTATAAAGTCAAACTTAACTTAACCATCTATTAAACATATTGGGGTACACAAAATGTTATGAAAGGGTAAACAAATATATATTTCTCAAGATATAATTGATAAGCCGAGAATCAGCTACCTCTGCACCACAAATGATGATCTGACCATTCTCCGTATGGGGGAGGGGTGAGAGTCACATTCTTGTTCAAAGATGGCAACTATGCAGTTTCTTCACAAGGGATTTAATCAATTTGATCACGGATCATGAATGGGAATTACCTTCCTGTGAATACCTATGGAAGAAGTATTCAATAATTTATCAAAGCGGAACTATTTTTATTAATCAAGGAAAACAACGCACACAATTCCAATAAACCCAGGCGACAGTGATGTATTAGGTTGACTCTGTTTAAGATGGCCGTGGCACAGTTAAGGGATTTCTTAAGGGGAAGAAAGGAATGTTAAAGCGGCACGATGTTAGCCTCATGTATCAGGCCAAACTGTTGTGACCTTAGGCAAGACACTTCACCACATTGGGACATTGTATGAGACATGAATGTTTTGTGGTGGTTTGGAGGGGCTGTTGGCACAGATTATTTGCCAAGCTTCTATCAATGAATAATAACGTTGAAACTCATGGATTTATTATTAATATTTTAAAATTCCTGGATCCAGACGGTGATTTGGATTACCTCCAAAATCAAATTTGTTCCTTGTCCCATTTCTGAGGTTTTCTGGAAATTCCGTCAAAATGTAGCTATAACCATTTGAGTTATGTTGGTAACTGGTAATTAGATCAGCAGCATGGGCAGGTTGGTGCAGGAATGTGAGCTCTACAAAGGCAGTGGGTGGGTTGGCAACAAAACTCTAACCGTTTTTTTTTCTCTGGGAAACTGATGATAGCCTTTTGTGAATCATTTTATTTTTGTGATAAAAATATCCCATGCCTCCATATTGAAAGTGTGGGGTATGTTTTAGGTTTTGGACTGAACTGTAATTAAAGTCAAGGACAAAGTCTTAAAATTATCTTTTCATAAATAACAGTGAAGCTAGAGCAGATTATCAGGACATTGTCAAGGAAAAATGACGAAAGGGAAGGCAAAAAACACCGCTAGTTTTATCTTTCAGAATGCTGATAGGTCTATATCAATACCAAGTGATACAGTATTTTGATAGAAAGAACTATAATAAAAAAGTACTAAACACAAATAATTCAGGACAGTGCTGCTTGTCTAACGTCTAAACAAAGAATATTTGTTCAGACGTTATTTGACTTTTCACTGTTTTTATGATGAAATTACAAAAGGGCGTGTGTCATTAATTATAAGGGCAATTCTGATTATGCTTATAGAAATATTATAGATTGAATAACCAATATGGCATTAACATAGAATAGAATAGAAAATGAAATGATTGATAATAGCATGTGATAAAGCTCTGGTTCTATGAAGCCACTTTCTATGAAGGTGAGGAAAGATTTGTGCTTGCATTTTGACTCTAAGATCTTCTTGGGAGAAATACATATTGTATGCTATAATCGATATTATTGGAGATCTATACTCCGCAGTTTATATGTTCATAATGTCAAGACGGCAATCAACGTCCAATACACAATAGCACCATCTTGTGGATACCTTTTGTATTAGTCAGTTTTCCCTAAACCATATTTTCTCTGATTTTCTGTGAGGCAAGAAGATATTTGGGAAACTGCATGACCTGGACACTGGGGATGTTAGAGACATCTTGCTTTGATATTGGGTTAAAACTCTTCAAATAAAACCTTATAGACTATAAAAGGCTGAATCAAAAGTGAGAAAAGAACACTGGAACAAAGTTAAATAAAACAAATATCTGAAGACTTTACCTTGAGAACTATAAGTAGGCAGGCTGGTCCATGTTCTTTATCAGGTTTTTTAACACAGTCCACAGTAACTTCAGTCTTCACTCCTCAAAGAGAAACACTATAGAAATAAATACATGTTTGTGTATCGATTGAGTATTGTAATTGCTTAGTGAAAAACTGTAATACACAAAGTATCAGGCTACATTAATAATTTGAGTGCAATAGTAATTTGAGAAACAATGTGTCAATATTCATTAATAGGATTGTAATATACATTAAATATATTTGTGTCCCAGTAATTAGTAGTACATACTATAATTTGAGTATCATGGCCAACAGTGTGAAAAGTAAAAGAACATAATCTCCCTTCTATTTATTCAACACACAATTAAAAATTAATAATCCAGTAACTAGATATCAACCATAAGCCACTAATCCGACTGTTTCAATATTATAATGTTTGATTGGCGACAGTGACCACCACAAGACTTTGTCCGCCGACTCCCACTGATGTCTGCTGTCGTTGGGTCTTTGGCAAGACACTTAACCTCTGGGGAACACCAGATGGCTGTAAAGTAGGCAAGGCACTTCACCCACATTGCCGAGTGTCTGTGTGTGTGAATGGTTGGTAGTGGTCGGAGGGGCCGATGGCACATACTGGTTGCCTTGCTTCAGTCAGTGTGCCCTAGGGCAGCTGTGGCTGCAGTAGTTTATCACCACCGTGTATGGAGTAAATTAATACTGACATGTGAAGCGTCTTTGAGTGCACAAAAAGCACCATGCATTATTGTTTTTGCTCGAGAGATGTCAAATTCTGCACTTTGAGCCTTAATTTCACCCCCTGAACATGCATGAAAAGTTGTAAAATTTTGCCCATAAATTTCACCGCAAAATGGAAAAATGAACAGCAAAAGTTTTCATACATGTCGGCCGTTTCACCGATTTGCCTCAAAATTGCTCCACATCGTCTCAACACATGTACCTTCAAAATGACCCCAGGGATTTTTGATCAGTGAAACTTTGTATGAGCAGCGGAGCGGCAAAATGTGAGGTTTTTTTGGCCGTTTTTGACACTATTAAATTTGCTCCCGTTTGCACATACAAAGTCTGATTTGCACAAAACTTGAATACATTGTTCAACTCTAGGGTTTAGGTCATTTGAAAGTGAATTAAATGAACTTGGCTCAATAGCGCCCCCTACAGATGGGGTCAAAGTTTTTAGTATGGGAGCGTTTCGAGGTCAAGTTTGCTGTATAGGCATGAAATTTGGTACACATGTTCCTCATCTCAAGACCTGAAATAAAAGTTATTATGGCCCCGCCCCCTGATAAACAGGAAGTCCATAAATTTCACTTCAAAATGGACAAATGAAATATGATCCTTTTCACACGTGTCGGTTGGAAAGCGACTCCTCCTCGGCCGTTTCACCGATTTGCGTCAAAATCACTCCACATCGTCTAAACACATGTACCTTCAAAATGACTTCAGGGATTTTTGACCCATTAGCGCCCCCTACAGATTGAGTCAAAGTTTACATGGGGAGCCAAACCAGCTGTACTTATCATATTCATTACGATTTGACTAACAATCTTCTATGGCTACGGGAGCAAATCATCACACGGCGGCGCCACCTCCTTTGCGCGGTGCTGCGTGGTACGGTGTGGTGCGACGTAGTGCGGGGCGTTGTGGAGCAGCGCATTGCGGCTTGGGGCGGCGTGGTGCGGGGTGGTGTGCGCTGTGCGGGGAGTGCATGCGGTGCGGAGGTTGCGCGGTGTGGCGAGGGCCGTTTGATGCCGCTTGCGGCTTTAATTATTATTGATTCAATATTAATAGAAGTTTAAATTGTTGCCAAGCCAGTGCAACAGAAACAGACTTCATACAAGCTGTATAATGTGTGAATGAGGGTAATGCATTTTATTAGGCCCGAGCCCCGAACGGGGAAAGGGCCTATTATTTTTGCGCGAGAGATGTCAAATTCTGCACTTTGAGCCTTAATTTCACCCCCTGAACATGCATGAAAAGTTGTTAAATTTTGCCCAAACATCAGACCTGGTGAAAAATTTGATATTTTGGTGTTTATTTTTATGGGACTCAAAAAATGCCAGAACAGCGCCACCTACAACAGCCAATGGGAGTTTCAGAGGTCAAGTTTGTCGTAGAGCCATGAAATTCGGTACACATGTTCCTCAAGTCAAGATACGACCAAAATGTTATCATGGCTCCGCCCTCTGACAAACAGGAAGCCCATAAATTTCACTGCAAAATGGAAACATGAAAACCAATCATTTTCATACATGTCGGCGGGAAAGCGACTCCTCCTTGGCCGTTTCACCGATTGGCATCAAAATTGCTCCAAATTATCTCAACACATGTACCTTCAAAATAACTTCAGGGATTTTTGACCAGTGAAACGTTGTTTGAGCAGCCGAGCGGCAAAATGTGAGGTTTTTTTGGCCGTTTTTGACATAAATTTTTTTCCCGTTTGCACATAAAGTCTGATTTGCGTTTAACTTGAATCCATTGTTCAACACCAGGGTTTATGTCAGGTGAAAAGGGAAATATTTAAAATTGGCCCATTAGCGCCCCCTACAGACTGATTCAAAGTTTACATGGGGAGCCAAACCAGCTCTACTTATCATATTCATTACAATTTGACTAACATTCTTCTATGGCTACGGTAACAAATAATCACACGGCGGCGCCACCTCCTTTGCGCGGTGCTGCGTGGTACGGTGTGGTGCGGCGTAGTGCGGGGCGTTGTGGAGCGGCGCGTTGCGGCTTGATGCGGGACGGCATGGTGCGGGGCGGCGTGGTGCGGGGCGGCGTGGTGCGGGGCGGCGTGGCACCGGGTGGTGCCCGCGGTGCGGGGAGTTGCGCGGTGCGGCGAGGGCCGTTTGACGCTGCTTGCGGCTTTAATATATATATGTATCTTGTGGATTTATAAATCTGGAAGAGTGGACATAAACATATTGCAGTCCAAAGATATTGAATAAATGGAACATTGGCAGGTAACTACAGTTTCAGTTATTTACTTCTATAATAATTCATATCATCCTATTATATATGTCATATATCCTGTAAAATCAATACATCTTAAATAACTTCAGTTTAAATGTATTATCACTTTTAAAATACAACAGCGGCCTCTAGCGGCTATTCTGTGTGTAAAAAGTTGACCTAGTTTGTTTTATTTGAATCATACAAGAATCTTTGAGATTGAAAATGTGGTCCATCATGACTGTGTTTATTATCAACCGATATACCAAAATAAAGATGGAATGTCTTCATTTGCAACAATCTAAGTCATTTGTTCCACAGGGCGCATCTGAATGTCTCCAATCTGAAACAGAAGATATGTCAAAGCACGGAAATAAGTTCATAATTTAAGTTTTTAATGTTTTTAATTCAGAGGCAGACATCATACCTGCACATGGGGGGGCGCACTTAGAGCATAGGTCACAGCTTTTGCAACATCCACAGCCTCAATGCACTGTAAATTATGGAATAGAAAGATGTAATGTTACATTGTAAATAAGGGTGGAACTCAATAAGCCTTTACCTTGAACTGTGTGTAGGCTGTTGCACGTTCTTCAGGTTTCTGGGAGTAAAATCGTGAGGCAAACTCTGTCTCCACAACACCAGGGGATATTGACTGAAGAGAAATACAGATTTTAATCATGAATTATATTCAAATGACTTTTAAAATACTTTTATTCTTAACCTAGTTTTCATGACAGAGTAGTGATTATTTTAGTGGGAATAGGTCTGTTGTTAACCAACGAAATTCTGGCTGACTAAGGACATGACTGAACAATTGATAAGAGGACTGAAAAGGTAAAAAACAGTCATATCTGACCTGCCATTTTGTTCCAGCTTCATGCAAAACAACTATAGCACAAGAAAACTATGAGGTTATATTATTAGTATTGATTTGCAGCTCTTTTATATAACATCATCCTTTTCCCCATATACAATATAATTGCTTGACTAATACCTTTAATACCAAGTTAAGACTCCTTAACTTGTTCAAGAATCCCAATACAGGGTACAAGAAACAGAAGGTGCAGTTTCACGCTTCAGTGTTGATATAATCCTAGCCTGGTTGTACCCCACCATAATACATGATGATTGAGCGGAGTGTACGGATGGCTAAGGCCAGGCTAATATAATCCTAGCAACCCTATAAGATTACAACCATACAAAGTTTCAAAGCGCAAAATAAGAATACACTATGTTTCTCACTGTGGCTCTGATGTGGGACTTGGCCTCTCGCAGTTCCTGTCTCAGGCCTTCAGTGAGCGCCGTCACAGCAAACTTTGTGGCACTGTAGAAATGGACATCTGCACTGTGGACGACACGATGCCCACTCATGCTGCAATAGAACAAAATTGTATTTCATTCAAATCAATAACTTATAAAAACCAGTGGTATCCCTCTGGAGAGCTACTTCTATAAGTATTCCACACCTATCATGTAGCAAGACGTTTTAACCAGTGCAACAGTGGCTGCGCGATAAAAAGTTAGAATATCGTATTTACTTCTGGACAAAATGAAGAGAAAGAGGATTCAAATTGGTCATACATACCTGTTGATGTTCACAATGTGTCCATCATCGACATTTCTCTCTTTCATTGACTGATAAGCTTCACGAGTGCAAACACTTAAGGCAATCACATTCACCTGAGACACAGAACTTAAATAATGTGTTGAATGAAACTGATTAAAAAGTGTTATTATTATTATTCACATCTAACATGTTCTTCCAGCCACTGGTTTTGCCGTTCAGAAGTGACTCGGGATGAGCTAAGCCAGCGTTATTGATGCAGACGTCCACTCCCTGATGCTGGGATCTAATGTGTGAGAACATTGAGAGGATCTCCTCTTCGTTGGTCAGATCGCATTTATACGGCACCAACACTCCGCTGTGGCCTGCAGCCCGACACTCCTCCGACAGTGTCTGAAAACATAAAGATCAAGTACCACTTGTAGACGCCACACAGATTGAAATAACTTAGTAAGTATAATACCACATGAGCCACAGCAGCACATTACAAATACACAGCTCTATTTAAAGTATTTTTGTTTTTATTTTACCTTTTGTTGGTGAAATCATGATACAAGTGCAGACATACAACAAATACAATAAGACAACAACAAAGAATACATTTTGTACTGTACATTTATAAAGGTGTGTTTATCCCAGCAGTTTGATCCAGCCGATCAAACCAGATGAATTCTCTACATGAGGCGTTTGTAAAAGAAAGTTTTGTAGCTTCAAGCTGCATTACCTGACTTTATTTTTTCATTCATTACGAAAATTCAATCCATATCCACGCAGTGCATTGGGATACACGTCCTTTTGAAGAAAAAGTAGCGCAGAATCGTGCTGGTGAGTTTTTGTGAAACAAGGAAGAGAATGTGTTTCGGGTCCAGATTGTGACCAATCACAGCGGGCCACTGGCCCCCACTTTCTTGAGAAAAGCCACAGGTCTCTTGTTAGCACAGACTCACCTTTACCTTGTGTCTGTGTGTGAATGAACACTTGATGTAAAGTGTTTATACATTATAATCATGTGCTTATATACATTAGATCTTACCTTTATTTTCTCCACGTCCCTGGCACAACCAACCACCTTCATACCATGCAGAACGAGCTCCTTCACAACTGCAGCTCCTATCCCAACTGAGGCCCCAGTCACAAGGGCCACTCTACCTCTCCAGCGCTCCATACCTTCTAACAAACTGGTGCAGATGAATCCTGGAGACACCACAAGTTTGTATTATTGGCTCAAATGATACAAAGTCACTTCCGTCATCAGGAAACAGAAACATGTGTTTTTGTACGGGACACAAACCGTATTTGATACTTTTAATTATTATATTGCAGATGATTGCGTTGTATATAGAAGTATAAACATGTGATAGACATGATCTGCCACTAATCTGATAGTGAGACACCATGGAGTGACGCAGACCCAGATTGGTCACAGAATAAACACACATTGAATAAAAAACACATGTAGGCGGTTAGATGTTAAACAATAACTCAACACCAAACATGTTTTAGAACAACTCTAAACTAACGAAATACGATTATGCAAACACGGTTAGCCCCTGGTGGTCACTGGTCGAAAGGGAAAGTAGCTTAAAAGTTGTTGTTTCTCGAGGGAACTATCAAAAACACCACAGACCCACCTGACCAGGATCAGAGCAGCGTGAACAGGACGTGCACAACCTGTGACCAGCACGTACATGACGTCATCGTGAGACGTTCAAACGCAATGTGAATAATACAGTTTTAAACATTGGAAATATAACAAAAGAACCAGAAACGAATCTAATATTAAGCACATCCTCTGTCTATGAGAAGCAATGAATCCATATGTGTCTGCACAGTGCACACGATATGTTTTTTCATATGAATTAGCCATCCGTGCTTCCCCACGTCACATGTGTGGTTGTGGTACACATCTGGGCAACAACAATTTCATGTTATGTTAGATTAATGTACAAACACAATGTTGGCTAATATGCAAACACTTTCGAACCTCTGAGTTCTCTTTGAGTCCTCACACGAACCCCGACGCCATACGTCCATGAGACAACTAACTAAACTGTCGACTAGATTCGAGTGCACAGTGCTGTCAATTACGTATACATCCTAATAATTATGAATTTCCATATACCACATGTCCATAAATATCTTTTATTATCATATTATACATCTGTCAGCTCTAGTAATGACTAATACTCCATGCATACTAACTCAATATAAACATGATCACATCTATTGTATCTTGTCTGAGTTATGATGGGAAATGCAGTCTCATTTATTATGATTTATTTATTAGCAGGCAATGTAGTTCCTGCGAGGACCCCTACTGACGTCATGTAGCTCAATTGCTTGCTTGCAATTGACGTCACGTCCGCCTCATTACATATGCGTATCACGAAGTGGTGGTCAGCCGAGATAGTTGTTCACTAGAGCAGCGTGTCTGAATCTGCCTTTTGTATGTGTTGTTTTAAGTTTTCTAACCGATCGAATCGTGAAACCTTTAATGGATACTTTAGGATTCCTCGTGAAGAGATTAAAAAAGAGCCTCGCACTAAAGACTTTACGAAAAGACGTAGGAAAAGTGGCTCGCTAACATTTCACTAGCAAACGCTTTTACCTCGAAGGATTAATTATTTACCCAGCCATGAAGTCACAATGCACAGTTATTACATCCTCATCTTTATTTCATTCATTGTCAGGTAGGAGTTGGCGTTTTAAATAAACACTGTGAATGTTTGACCTGAAAAGAACACAGCCACAGACGCATTGTTTTGTTGAGAATGATAAGTTCATACCAATCCTTACTTACACGGCTCGTAACGATGCAGGATTTGTCCTTCAGGACCTTAACTCTGAGTTCCTTAACCCACAGACAAACGGAAAAGTTGCAGTATCCGTTGTTGGAATATTAACTCTTGCACCAGTTAAAACTAAAAACAGTTTAGTATTGTTTCTATTGCCAAATTAGCACTTGTTTGTGTAAATCTCAAAGAGCAGTGAGTTCAAGGTTAGTCTGAAATGGGAGGGGGACAAGAGGGAGACAAGTGTGGTTATCAGAGCAGGTGCAAACGTTGGCAGCTGGCCAGAAGGAGTCGTGGAGTCCATACAGTTGTGATGTCATTGACCTTGGATGTAAGGTATAAATGTATGTGCAGGAGTGGTCACGAGAGACTTTTTGCTTTTTCGTCTGACAAGGAGCAGTGAGACGTCCCCGGGGGCCACTCCTTATCTGAACGCGAAGCGAGATCTGTTCGCGGACCGTTATCTTGTAATATTGCTTGCAAAATCTTCAATATAACCTTTTTGAAATCAGGTTTGGTATCTGTCATTTCTATCACTGTCTTAACATTGGTTTTTGTCTCTTGTTGAACTAAAAGGACCTGCAGAACGAAGGGCTGTGTTTGCGGCCTCTCTGCAGCTTCTGGGGCGGGGGAATTCTGACAAATTACTGCAGAACTTGGCGTCGCTCGAACAGGATTTCGACAGGAGACACTAGGACCGGTCAGAGAAAAGATTAATTTGGCGCCAAAGTAAAACGGTAAGATTGTTACCAACTAATTAATCTTTCCTTTCACCTGACCTGAGACCTAAAAATAAAAAATAAAAACAAACAAACACCAAGTAGGGTAAATATTGAAGGATTTGCAAGTATTTTATATTTTATTGGGATAATAGTATTCTAAGTCTAAGTGACGTAAGAAAAGGAGAAAACTGTGTGTTTTATCTCAGTGATTGATAGTTAACCTAAAGGAAAGAAAACTGTGTGTGAGGATCTAAGTGATTTATGAGTTAAGGAGTCAACTGTGTGTTATCTCAGTGATTTAAATAGTTGAAGGAGAAAACTGTGTGTTTTAATTAATTGACGAGAGGGAGAGGACAGGGAAAGTGTCTAACTTTTCTCACTTTTAATTTTTCTCTTGGTGTGAATGAGTGATTGATGTCGTCTGAGGAAGTGACCATTGCACAAACGGTCACAGTGAACGCAGTAACTTGGGTCGCGTAGGACGGGGTCACGATTCGTGCGTACATTTCCCCACCACTTGTGGTCGAACGGGGAGATACCACGATCTGACGCTCTAAGATTACGCACCCAATTGCTGATTTTTTACATTGATATTGATAACACAAGGCTTGTAATCTAGACGGTAGAAAACATGGCATCTGTAACATTAGATGAGTGGATAAAGGGGATTATGATATTCTAATCTCAGGAGTATCTGAAGAGGCATGTACAGAAATCACTATGAAAGTACTTAGAGTAGTGGCAGAAAAGGGATTCAAAATTGATTATGACAAGTGTGCATTTGTAAGACAGAGAGTATCGTTTCTAAAGACTTATCTCACTTCAGAAGGAGTCATGTGTGACCAGTCAAGACTGATCAAACTATCAGAGTTTCCCAAACCAAAAACAGTGAGAGAAATGATGTCCTTCATAAATACGGCAAGCTATATCAGGAAATATATTTTCAACTTCTCCTACATGATGAAGCCCTTGCAGAAAATGTTGATTGATGTAGGCTACACAGATTATGATGGGATCTTGACATGGACTGAGGAGCAAGCACAGGCATTTCAATCAATCAAAGAAAACTATCAATGGTGCAGACTTTACACTGCGTTGATAGGAAATACCCAATTATGATGGAAATCACAATGACTGGAGATTATTATTGTGCAGTGTTGTTTCAGAAAATAGCAGATGCACCCAAAATATTGTACATATTCAGCTCCAATCTCAGAGGATCAGAAGCACACCACTTCTCATGTGCACGTTATGTAATGGCCCTTAACACTAGGAGCGCCCCTAGCGGTCAACTGACCGTCACTCACTTTATTATGCTAATTAGTGTATTCAAAACAAAACGCCAGAAGTTGAGATTTTATGACTTTTACTGGGTACTTGTTGTTTATATTTTGGTGTGTTTTGGTTTTGGAAAAAGTAAAGAAAACAAGATTTACACGCATTTTTAACTTTTCTAAACCACAGCCCTTTCTGCTGCCCCATAGAGATACATGGCGCAGGGGCGACTGTTGTCATAGTAACCTTTCCCGGGGGTTTTTCGCGCCTTATAAAAATGTATCAATATGTTGTCATTAGACTCTAAAGGGACTTTTTTATTATTATTTGGGAGAGAGAGGAGTACAAAATGAATAGAGCTGCAAGTACACGGTATGAAGCCCTGACAGTGCTTCAAAACATTGAATGAGAACAGTCTGACGGAGGTGAGATGTCACATTTTGAGGTAGAAAGTGACAGCGGGGAGAACACCTATAATATTCTAAATCTGAACGTAAACCCATAGTGCCTTCACGGCACGGGCAGCAGTGTTGTAACAAGTCCAGAAGCAATAACTCACATGACCCTCGTAATGCCAGCCATACGCAGTGTCTGTGTGCGCGCTGTCGCTCCATTCTGCCTTTTCATTCATCATCAATTACATTATTATATTTATACATACAAGAAGGCAATAAAGCAGAATACAATATCGCAATAAAATAGAACAATTAGATGAACTATCAAGGCAGAGTGCAGATCAGAGTGCTCGTCACCCGCGGACACTGCAGGAGGAGAGCGACTGTGGCAGAGGCGGCCCTCATATATCAATAAGGATATAATTCTGATTTCATCCAGATAACACTGTGTGTTATTCTGCACAGCGCGCACTGCAAGGCAATGATTATAATTTTGTTCTGAGCATAAAGAGCACTGCTTGTCTCAAATAAATACAAATATATATATGCATATATTTGTCTTTCTAACGTGTCCCGTGTAAAATTGAAGATTTTAAATTGACGATGGTAGCCATAGCTGATGATCTTGTGTCAATACGAATACTATTATTATTATCTAGATAATATTTCCCACGGTGATTTCGGCCTCTAAAGAGAAAACAGTCTGGAGATGACGTAAGAAGTAGACGCATATAGCAGCGCGAAGACGTTATGGTCCCGTGCTTTTCTAAACTATAATTTATATTGTTTGAATTTACATATTGTTACTGAGTCAAATATAACATATAGTGACCAACCTTTTAGGTGTTTGCAAAGTTACAAAAATAAATCTAGCCAGAAAAGTCATCGTAATTTTGATGGATCAGTACACGCACAATGTGTCGTCTTAGTCTTTTATTTCGGCTAGAATTACAATTACTTAGCATATTTAGACAAATAATTTACACAGTTTCATTATGATCACGATTCCTTTGCAACATCAAGTTCTGGTTTAGTGAACAATCAATTTGGCAAAAGGCTGTATCAGCGCAAAATACATAGCGGTCAACTGACCGCAGGGGGCGGTGCAAGGTATGTTTAGAGCACGGCGGTCCTAGTGTTAAGAACTCACTGGTTTCCACATCACACATAATCTTGGACTCAGAGGTTATTGTGAGAACGCCACATAACATGTATGCAGCTTTGAAGGGGAACACATTTGCATTGACAAATTCAATGTCTCAAAAGATTCATCTGTTACTCGTAAATATGCAAGTTACATTTGAACCAACAGACTCTCCAATATTACCATTTACTATCTCAGGCCCAGTTCACCAGTGTGAGGTCCAACATAGTGAAGAAACAAACTTGATCAAAAAGTTGGGCAGGTCAGAGATTGAGGGGGTCACATGCTATTTTTATAGATGGACACTCGCATAGAGACAAAACTGGAGCATTGGTTGCAAGCGCAGCAGCAGTCATCCATGACAGGGAAACATCACCTGTTACCAATCCTGATTTTAACATACTGAAGGCAGAGGCGCTGGCAGGGAAGTCAGCTCAGTATGCAGAATTAGTAGCATTTAGCCTGGCTTTGGAGAACAGGCCAGAAGGACCTATCACAATATATACTGACTCTGAGTATGTGCATTCTACAGTGCATTTACACTTGCCAATCTGGGTATTGCATGACAATTTCATCACAACAAAAAATTTGAGACCTACACATTTGGAATTATGGCAGAAGGTGGCAGACCAAATCAAGAATGTACGTCACAAAACTGCATTGGTCAAGTGCAGAGCACATACTCGAGCCAGAGACTTCGTGGCAAAGGGCAATGAGTCTGCTGATAGAGTTGCTAAAATGACAGCTGGGTATGACAGGATAGGTACGGCTCTGCAGGGAGTTATTGAAGACAATCCTGAGGGAACAGAGGCACCAGTTGAAGAAAGAGAAGAGAACAGTCCACACATATTGCAAGAAAATCCCTCACTGTATGATGTGACAGCATGGAAAACTGCAGGGGCCATTAAAAACAGTGAAGGAGTATTCTATGATACATTTGGTAAACCGTGCGTGACTACTAAAAAACTACTACAGATCATTCAAAGTAAGCATGAGGAAACACACATAAAGTGCTCAAAACTTTTTTCAGAACTAAGACGGCACATGTTCCATCCTTTTATGCTACCAACCATTCAGCATCTATGTGACTCATGTGACATATGTCAAGGGCTCTCTAAGGCAAGGGCTGTGAAGGCAGGCATAGGAGCATACCCAGTGCCTCCATGGCCCATGGCAGAAATCGTAATTGATTTCATCGACATGACTGCTGATAAGAAAGCGGATGGGTGTAGATACGTGCTCACAATGATTGACCCACTCACACGATGGCCTGAAGCTTTTCCTTTGGCAAAAGCAAATGCAGAATCAGTAGCCAAAGTATTCTTGACAGAGATCTTTCCAAGGTACGGCCCAGCGAGAGTTATCAGATCCGATAACGGCTCGCATTTTAAGAACCAGACAATGACCCAACTATGTGAGAGGCTGAATATAAAACAGCATTTTGGAGCAGTGTTACACCCGCAATCACAAGGGGTGATTGAAAGGTTCAACCAGACACTGAAAAACAGATTGGCACACATGTGTAGGTCTGGAAAAATGAATTGGAAACAGGCACTGCCTATAGCCTTGATGGCAATAAGAGGAGAACCAAGCAGGCCAATTTTTATGTCACCATTCCAACTAATGTATGGGAGACACATGCCCAGTAACTTATCTCGTTCACTGGAGCTCCCACCTCCAGCAGCCACTGATGATGCTAGGGAAACTTATATGAAAACATTGGTCACTACAGTGAAGTTTCTGCAAGATAACATTGTCACGCTGACCCAGAAATCTCCAGAGCCCCCTTTGCAGGCTGTAAAAGACAAACTTACAGTTGGAGGCTACATTTATGTGAAAAACCAGAAACATTGTTGGGATCAGCTAACTTGGAAAGGCCCATTTAAAATCTCCAAACTATACGAGTATACTTTGAAATATTACTTAGACGACTCACAAACTACAGAGTCATCATTTGTGCACATATCACACACTAGGCCCACTAGTGCACCAGAAAGATCCCTGCTTGATGTAATGAAAGATATCACTACATCATCAGAAAAGGAGGCCGACAGGGGGACAGAGAGGGAAGTGTCTGACTCTATTAGTTAGAACATGGGGAGTTCTAGGGAGGGCGGAACAACCCTATAATGCACCTATAGAGTCCCTCCAGATAGCCCTGTGATGCAAGTGTCTGATGGCATAGGGACTAGTGATGACAATAGTATGAGAGACCTTCTGGAACTGTTGGGAGTTGAGGATTTTGGACTTTGGGGCTCTGGACTTCCAGACTTTGGAGATTGGGAGGTTGAGGTTCTGGCCCCTGAGGTTCAGGAGTCTGGATATCAGGATTTTGACATTAGAGATGGTGGAGGACAGGGTTTTGAGGTCCTGGACATTGGAGATTGGGTTGTTGAAGGTCAGGGCGATGAGGTTCAGGATGTTGAATATCAGGATATTGCCATTTTAGATTTTGGGATTCAGGGGTTTGAAATTATGGTCAATGGACTTCAGGTTATTGAAGAATTTGGCAATTTCTCTGACTTTATGGATTGGGCTGATCAAGGGGACTGTGCATTTAACTGACGTGGTTTGGATCCGACATAAGTGATAATGGTGGGGGTGACAAATTGGCCTATAAGGGATGTTTAATTTATCACAGGATTGTGATAAAACAGGGGGAAGATTGATTATTGATTATTTTTATTGATTGATTATTAATATTATTTTTATAATTATTGATTGATTATAGATTATTTTTATTGATTGATTATTAATATTATTTTATAATTATTGATTGATTATAAAAAAAAAAAAAAAAAAAAAAAAATATTCATGATCCAGAATCAACTATTTAGATGAGCAATTGAGCAAATCAAAGCTGAAAACACTAATCTGGTATGCATGGGATAGACTTTAAGACTGAGGTGTTCACCATGCAGGTACTCTCAACATGATAGGACCATGGACACTCTTAGGGTTGAGGACACGAGAGTGGGTGAGTATGGTGGTAGGTATAGGGATTATAGCTGGATTTTTTATGTGGGCCTGGGAAACAGAGTTAGGCCAGGGGTATGCAAAACCAACAACTGTCTATGGTAAGGAGAAAACTCTTGGTGTCAATTCCTCAATTTCTGATTATTCAGACATTTTACCCGGCAAACGAATGAGAGAAGCAAAATTCAACCTACAAAGGGGACAGGGATAAAAATAAGACCAAAAAGGGAATTGGATAAACTGGGAGCATGTGCAAAAAAGCGACAATACCTATTTGGGGTGCAATTGTGTTTGGCAAAGGGAGAACATATGGCATTCCAGGTACCTTTTATAGCATTAGTAAACAAAGGGAAAAAAGTGGGAGCAGAAAATTCAGATTATGAATGGTACATGACAAATGACATGAGAGATAAATCATGGGGGACAATGGTGGCATATACTGGATTAGATTGGACACCAACACCAACTACAGAGTTTGCAAGACACCATTCTAAAATAATTTCCATGACAAAGGGGATTATGCAGGGAAGTGTACCATGTCTTACAATTACAGTGGACTTGAGAGGTGAGTCATTGGACCTAAGAGACAGATCAGGGAAGAAACCTCTATGGTTTTGTTGGGGATTTCTGGTAGTATTCCGTGCATACGATCCTTATGTAACAGAGTGATAACAGCCGCTGTGGAAGGGAAGGTGGCAGAAAGACAACTGCTACTAACCCAGGACCTACAGTGGGAACCAGAAGAATTGATGACCATAGCCTAAGCCATAAAGGACAATCATCAGAAGAACGGGTGAGTATGGCCTGTGATATTGTCAGAGTATCACCAGAGGAGTTGTGAGTATGCTTTATGATATTATCAAAATATTTTAATCAAAAATGTATGACTGCTTGCATGTAAATAACGCACATAACCTTGCAAAATTGTAAGAGGGACTTGGGAAAATCGGGGATGCGATAAAAAAATTATAAAAATTAAAATTAAAAATTACATAATTCAAATTGATGCACGACACAAACATATTCTTTCTCCACAGCTCTTGCAACTATTGTTTTTGTTACACAGACTAGACACCGCAGCACACCCACATATAGAATGTTTTATAGGATCACTTCAATGTATGTAGTTTAGGGTGAGTTGGATGCTCAGTCCGCCCAGAGGCCTTTGGGGGGGGTCTGAAGTAAGGGCTGAGTGGAAGACCACCACATTTTTCATAATGTCACATGGGGTGGTTTAGGAGTTCACAGATCGTCGTGAAGACTGGGATTAGACTGAGTATAGGATGTAATGCTGGATCAACTGATGAAGATGGGCCATCTGAGACGAGAGTGATGGATGTCCGAAGAGTTCCTCTCCGGCCAACAGGGGGACTGTTGGAATATTAACTCTTGCACCAGTTAAAACTAAAAACAGTTTAGTATTGTTTCTATTGCCAAATTAGCACTTGTTTGTGTAAATCTCAAAGAGCAGTGAGTTCAAGGTTAGTCTGAAATGGGAGGGGGACAAGAGGGAGACAAGTGTGGTTATCAGAGCAGGTGCAAACGTTGGCAGCTGGCCAGAAGGAGTCGTGGAGTCCATACAGTTGTGATGTCATTGACCTTGGATGTAAGGTATAAATGTATGTGCAGGAGTGGTCACGAGAGACTTTTTGCTTTTTCGTCTGACAAGGAGCAGTGAGACGTCCCCGGGGGCCACTCCTTATCTGAACGCGAAGCGAGATCTGTTCGCGGACCGTTATCTTGTAATATTGCTTGCAAAATCTTCAATATAACCTTTTTGAAATCAGGTTTGGTATCTGTCATTTCTATCACTGTCTTAACATTGGTTTTTGTCTCTTGTTGAACTAAAAGGACCTGCAGAACGAAGGGCTGTGTTTGCGGCCTCTCTGCAGCTTCTGGGGCGGGGGAATTCTGACAAATTACTGCACCGTGTTTATCCAAACCTTCATTTGTTTAGCAGTGCAAAAGCTTGATTGTAAATCTAGCTGTAGATTAGAATCTAAAGTGAATAAAATGACAGTCTAGGATCTTGTCTTTATTTCAGACAGAAGACATGTTTAATGTCGATGATAGAGGCAGCATAAACAAAGACGTTACAGAATGTAAGTGACATACAACGGAGGAATGGAGACTTATTAGCATATTAGCATATTAGCATTTACCGCGGTGCCAGTAGCTTCAACCTTGATATTACCAAAACTTGTAGTGGAAAAATTCTGCCGTGTGCATATTGTTAGAATGATGAGTTAGAACGTTCACCACAGTAGCTTCAAAGTGTCATGAAATATCCAAAAAAGCAAAAAAATACTCGGAAGTGTCGCATTTTCTTCATATATCAGCAGCAACTCTTGCTGGCCTGACCACCACTTCGTCAACCGGAAGTTTATGCGTCACGTGACTGCAAGCAAGCAATAAATTGCACCTGTTTTGCTTTAATAAAGTGATTGATTCCTCAACTGGAACGCTGGCTGCTCGCGTCTCTTTATGGATATTGTAACAGATTGCACTAAATGCAGTGGTTTGTTCCTCACTGTGGGACGAATAAAGGATCTCTTAATCTTTTAAAAAGTAACGTTTCTCATTACTTGTTACTTATTTAAAAAGTAACCTGTTACTTTTCTTAATTACTTTCTAAAGAAAGTTACTTATTTACTTTGCTATTGTGTTACGTGTTACTGTTATTTTGCTCGAATTTCAAAACAGATATTTCTTTCATATTCTTTAGTATAAAAAATGCTACAGAGCAACTACACATTGGGCTATTGTAATTTTATGAACACAACTCTACTCTCTGGAGAACCGGTTTAGGATCTAACGCTGGGCCTGATCTCATTTACTCAAGTACCTCAGTGTCTTCGCGGATGTTGCGTCTTCCTCCGTTATTATTATAGATCCATGCTTCCTCCTCATCAAAAATAAAAATAAAAGTCAGCCTCACTGGCGCTGCTGTGTCACACTTTACCCTCGGAGTGTCAGGTAAAGTGCGACACTCCGTGATGAACAGCCACCGCCAGCGGCCTCTTGCTTCACAAACAGCACCATAGAATCATGAGAACTGCGTGCGAGTCTGACTGATCCTCAAGCACCAAAAAAAAGTTTAAAAAAAGTAATGTTACAGCGGCTCTAAAAAGAAACTGAGTTACCTTACTATATTGTCGTTAGTTAATGCATACTTTTCCCCGGAAAAAGTAACGCAACAATGACTATAATGCACGGATAGTCAAGTACTTCAGAGGGTCAAAAAATTGGACTGGTTCAGTTTTTATTAAAACATATGAAAAATATTGCACAGCAGAACTAAGACCTAACACAGTGTACTGTATGTTATTTAATGATAACATGAATAATCCAACATTCTTGTTTGGCTCTGTTAGTAATTTCAAGTGAAAACATTTTTCAACAGGCTCACAGACAAAAACAAACTTCCTTCAAAGAGAAAACATGACTAATCCACTATTTTCTCATGGCTCTGTGCGGGCCGGTTCTAATACTAATCAAATATCATCCAGAGGGCCAAGATAATTAATTTGTGGGCCGGATCTGGCCCTCGGGCCTTGACTTTGACACCCATGCTATACTGCAACCTGCTGAGTTAGGAAATCAACACTGTAACATGTTGATTGATTATTCCATGGAAGTAGAAACCAAATAAGAACATTCTCCATGTGCATAACTATGTTGTTGTATTATTGCCAAATGATACCACATGAAAACAGGCCATGTGTGTAGTGTCAGTGTTGTGGAAATTGACCGAATGAATCCAGAAAGACAACACATGTGACACCCCAAGTTACCTGTTGCTGGTTTGGCTGTTGCCAGTTTGATCTATATCAATAATAAAGGTATAAGATAATTGGATCAGACCTGAGCTTGCACTGTACAGGATAAAGTCAGAGGGTGTAATTAGTCGGTGCTCTTGTTTTGTCAATCTCACGCTATCTATACTCCTCTAAGTCTTACAGGGATCACTTTGGGTATAATCCCATGTTCCACAGGAATAGATATCTGACAGTGCTGTGCTAATCTGTGGGATGCAAAGTCATGCCTGCAAACTGCACAGTCATGTCTTCTTTCACCTTTCACATGTGCACAACTTTTTTGTTTGCTTATTAATATATATATATATTTTAAGTGTTTTTCATTATACATATTGTAAATGTTGTAGAAATCAGACCACAACATGCTGTCTTCATCTTGTTAAGGAGCTTTTTATTTTTACATATTTGTAAGAAAGAGTGAGTTAGGGCTGGGGAATATATTAATATAATGATAATCCCTGCATCATTTTGAGTGATGGTATGAAACTGAAATATCATTTGTGTAGTTGCACACAGGTGATATTACCAAGGGTCTGAGCGTGTGGAGAAACAGTGCGATCACAGCTGTGGCAGAGGAACTCAGCAACAAGCAGTCCGTCTGGCTGATTGTCTGAGCGATGGTGGTCCTCTCTTAATTTTACAGTTTTCTGTCTGAAAAAGTTAATCTAAAGATGACAGAAGCAAAAACAAGATACATGCATGTGAAAATTAGGGATAAAAGATTACTGTTTTAGAAGCAAGGATCTTGTTTCATGGATTTTATTTTATACAATACGTAAATTTGTTGTGTTTTGAAAGTTAAGTAGATTATAATAGAATATTCTTTTGAAATGAATATATGTATAATTTACTGGTTATTGAAGCTATAAGTTATAAAGTAATCGTTGCTAACTGTCTGGTAGATAACTTTGGTACTATGAGTATTGTCTTTGCGCCTGGTGCTGACCTCCCCCACTTCCTCTTGTGTCTTTAGGTGCGTCTCTTTGAGGTTAACGTCTACGATTCAGTGTAATGTTGAATTGTGAACTGTTTTTGGTTTCACACTTTGCACACTTGCTGCAGGATGAGGAACTGTTTTGCACCCACGCACACACACACACACACACACACACACACACAGAGATACACAAACACACACACGCTCACACACGGATGCACAAACACGCACACACACACACACACACACACACACACACACACGCACACACCTCTCTGAGTCAGGAAGCTCTTCTCAGAAGCATCAACCACACACCAGTTTATTCAGTGTCATTCAACTGCGTCTCTGAACTAGCTGTGCAAAAAATGAGTTTTCTCTTTACTGCAGCAAGTTTCCTGCTCTTAAATGGTCATGTCACTGTATTGTATTATTGTAGCATGCCAAAAGTCAAATTGTAAAAAAATATATATATATATATGAAAAAGTAATCATTATAACAAATATGTTACATTTTTCATCTGCTGTGTTTAAGTTTTGCTGTTTTCATTTTCATTTTGTGGCTTTTCAACATATTTAACTGTAAATTACGGAAACACAACACTGTATATAGGTTAAAAACAACATACTATTACTACAAATGATATGTTATACAGTTTAGAAAATTATGTTTTTTTATGTCAATCCAAAACTTTAAAGAATTATGTATACACTCTGCCACACACTCACACTGATTGTCGAATACACTGAGCTTCTGTTTTCTCTTGTGAACCAGTACAGTTTGAGGACTACTAATAGTTATAGAAAGTTTAAACAAATACTAAAGGATTATCTATTTGCTAAAATCGAAAACATTTTAATTCACATAAGTGGGGCCTGTTGACTTCTACTCCAGCACTTTCATAGCGCTCCACATATCGTCAAATATTTATCAGTAACAGTCAAATCTGTCCACTTTGACATTTGAGGTCTCATTGTGGGAGTTTCTATCGCGCTTAATTTTGCATGTGCACTTTTTCTACGTTTCCTGTCTGAGGCTGAGTGATATAAGACCACGCTCAGTTCTGGCTTTTCCTCTTTCAGCCTTGGTTCAAACAGGTAAGATCTACACACATGTTGAATTTGTATATCATAATTGTGGGGTTTAGAACATAATGCTTGACTCATGGATGAATAATTGAATATTAAGGATTTGAGAGATTGTTTTTTGTTCAAATGTGGATCGGCCGGTGCAGCAGCGACAGACGTACAGTGTTGTCACCCATAAAGTAGAAAGCACTACTAAACTCCTCTGCACTGTGTAGTGTTTCCTACTTTATGGATGAGTGGACTGTTGGCAGCAGGACGCACAGAAGAACCCGGAAACGTTGTATTCATGTTATAACTGTTCAAAAGCAAGTGGTTTTACGTTATACTTTTATTGTGGAACATGAATGGTATTTTTGAAACAAGAGAGAAGAAGAATAAAATCATTTACATTTGTTCTCTGTTCATTTCAGCAGTGTAAAAAAGCACATTTAGATTATGTTCCTGAATGGAATTACACAATTAAACATGATTAATTATACTGTCTCCATGTGTTTCATGTTTTCTTTACTGCAATCTTTGGTAAGGTGATATTACAGTAACATGTTTTTTCACAGTTTTGTATAAAAACGGTCCAAAAAGGAGATAAGGCAAAAACAGAAAAGATAAAACCCTCGAAGACTAATGTGTAGAGTTCATGTTTAAGGCTAATGATCATGAGCCAGATGAACAAAGTATTTCTACAATACAGCTTTCTGTCTATTTTTATAATGTAGTCATGTTTTTGTCAAAATAATTAAATTACTGTAATTCAAGTGAATACAATAACTTAAATAGCTGCTTTGAGTATGGCATTATTCCATCTATTTCGTAAAAAATTATAATACAAAAAAATTATAATACTGGCATTACAAAATTTGCCTAAACATCACTTCACTAACAGTGAGGACCTCTAGTCCCATGGCAGCGGCTGCAAATAGTTGGATGGGACCAAACCTCGTCTTCCATGCAGATCACCCTGAAATGTTTTTATTTACATTTAGTCTTTTTTACATATTATTTTACATTACATTTTATATAAGAATTAGAAATTAAACAAACACTTACAAAGTAAAAGCCATCCTGATCCATTTCACCCAACACATAAATGATGTCCCCAGATCGAAAGCCGAGTTCTTCCTGAAAGAAAATTAGTAATTTAGGGACAAGGTTTTTTTTTAGGACAAATGTAAAATCAAGGGGATATTATAGACTCACTTCACTGTCAATATTTGGAGAACTTTCCCATGGATCATAATCAAATATGGCCACCATCCGTCGCACCACCAAGTCCTCAGGCAGGCTCAGGACACTGCTGCACGGTTCAGGCGTCAGCGTCATACCTGTCAAATAATAGTTCAAGCACATGATAAATAACACATAGACATAAAGAAAATAAGAAATGATTATCTGACCAAACTTTCTCACACTGTCCTCGTACTATTATACCCTGAATCTGAATGAAACCTTTATTATATTATAGAGTTAAGTTATTTCTGAGATTTTTCAAGTTCTAACCGAGTCACTTCCTAACACAGGGCATCTCAAATTGTTCCTTTCACAATGGGTTTCTCTTGTTGTGTGCATTCCTTCTGTTACCTGCATGGTCCACCGGGATGAACCCCTGCTGCAGCAGTAGGTGCTTCAGGTACTCATCATCCAGCGGTACTTCAGCCACCATGTTACTGGGCACAAACCCCGAGAGGCCACCGGACTCACCGTGATAGAACCCATCAGAGTCTTTATCACCAAAAACCTACAAGTCATGAAAACTACATCAGTAGAGTGTAATGTCCATCGACCAAAGACTGACGTCTTGTACCAACAACAGCCAAACTAATCATTTCCACCTGTACTTCCCAGACACAATTGTTTTTTGTACAGTTACATGAGTTTGTGTATGTTTACAATTATATACCATTAAAATAATAAGGCTTTAAAGAGGCACGTACCTTGATGATCTGGCCTGGGACGAACGGCAGCTCCTCTGCAGCAGCTTCATAGTTGGGAGACATAGCCGCAGGGTTGTATGGGTACAGAGCCACAAACAGGCGGACAGTTGGGATTGAGACCTGGCTGGCGGTCTCGAGCTCCCATTCTCGGAGGTCCTCCGGTGTTGCGACTCTCACCTCATCAGGATAAATCAACACATCCAGCTCCATAGGCACCAGTGAGAGCCCACGTCTGCACTCAAGACAGATGGCTGAAGTAGACAGCACAGCTCTTTAGCTTTATCCTCATTTGAGGTAACGAAGCTAAGCAGCTGATACAGTAATCCTCTTTGAAGGTAGTGAATAGATCTGGAACAAAGTTCCACTTCAAAAGAATGTTAAAGCTATATCAACATAATCAGGAAATTGATGAATGTGACTCATTACAACCAAGTACAACTGCTGAAAGGCTGGGTCAAGATCAGCCCTGAAAAAGACAGGTGCATGAAACCCTGTTTTGTATACTGTTAAAAACAGTAAATAGGTAAATAATTAATATTGTTGAAACATACTGTATGTAAAAATATTCCATACATTTCTGAAGTAGAGATACTGAAAGAATTAATACTGAATAAATACTGAATATGATGCATGATTACGTCAAACGACCTTGTTTACATGCGCTCATCCACAGCACAACACTTTAATTCCATTAATCACAGCATAATGTCATTTACTTTGACAAGAATGAAAGGTTTAGACATCTGTCAGCTCTTTCACTGACTCCTCTGATGACTTGACCTACTTCACAGCACACTACACACAACTCTGCCTGACCTCTGACCTGGTCACCAGAGGATCATCTCTGACATCAGAGGGAGGAGATGTCATTCACAACACTTTTACCTACAGTGTGGCATATGCGGCTGTACTCTCAGTACAAACATACCATTTACAATGCAACCGTGATGTCCATGTCATGATATGAACCAATAATATGACAATGAGGCAGTGTATAGGGACCTAACAAACCTCATTCATTCATTCATGGAGGTAGGCCTGTTGGTTTCAAAGAAGAAATTCACTTTTGGCCCCATGACTGACAGTAACAAAGGTTCTTGATGTTGACTTGTAATAAGAAACCTCTACTTTACTTTTGTTTATTTACATCAGTATCAAACATTAGCATTGAGTCCCATAAGTAGTTCAGACCTTTAACCAAAACAAATGTTTATGAGAACAAACTTGTCGTCAATTTTAACATATCGTACTTTTGGTCAAAAAAGTCAATTTAAATCATTTTAATTTTCAGGAATTTGAGTTACAATTATATAAAAAAAATATCAAAAAATCTTTAATAACACAAGTACTTTTTAATTGTCAGTGTAACTGTAGTGAGACACCTGCTCTCAATAGTAGTATCCTCTGTAAAAAAAACAAAAAATCTTTAATCCCCCATAAGCAACCTTTCAGATTGGTCTGCCTATGGTACCAATGATCACAAGATGTTATTTGCATGTAACTGTAACTTGCACAATATATAATATCTAAGAAAAACAATGCATTTTTGGCCCAAGCAAGTGGTGTTCCCCTCATCAGGAAAGTAGTACAACTTAGTTGTAGTCTATTGATCTTAAAAACCTTTTATAAAAAGTACAATATTTTGACCATTTTCCATCAGTAGTATCACTCAACAACAACAGTCCCTCTTTCATTTAACCAAAACAATGCAGCACAGTCCCCACAGTATGAGAGCTAAGCTGGTATTTGTCCCTTTCGCACCACTCATGTCTATGCTGTCATCTGGTTGACTCTGCTGTCTGTGCTCCACAAAGCACCGCTTCATGTTCCCTGCCCCGTCCCACAGCAGCAGCTCTGCATGCGGGGAGCAGCAGGACGACGTGTAGCCCACCCACAGAGGGCGCTGCTTCTCTGACTGTCCCAGGACCCACTCAGACACATTGAACGGTGGGTCTCCAATCCTCAGAGTCTTCATCATGTGCTGAAGATGATGATGGTGTGTGTGAGGGGCTTCCTCGGTCAGTGGAGGCTTGTGGTAAAGGGTGACAATGCCGTTACCGCTGCGCAGCTGAATAAAGGCCAAACCAGAGCGCCCCCTGTCGGAAATGGCCAGTGATGCACTCCACTTGGATTCAGCACAGACAGAGGTGCAGAAAGACTGAACCAGTGTGATGGAGCAGGTAGGAGGTGCTGTGTCTGGGTCCTAAATTGGAGAAAAAATATTAAGACATATTCATTTAGGTCTCCAGTATCTTCATGACAAAATTGGACCTTGACTTGTTACCCTTTACTTGGGACCTCAAACAACAACCAACGATAAAATACATCCACGACATGGTCTTGACTCTTTATGCCATAAACTTTTGCATTTACAGTAAAATATACATTCTCGTGGAGAAAAGGGGAATTTACAAAATGATTTATAAAGTTAGTAAGTATGTTGTGAATATATGAATAAATAATTATAAAAGATTGAAAACTTGAAAGAGATGAAAGTAACCACACAATGAATAGTGACCAGATCATTCATCAGTCCACTAATTTTTATTTTGGAATGTGAATTTGACTCTACCCACTTGCAGCTCTAATCAACATCTCAGTCAGACGAATATTTTCCATTTTGAGCATTTTGAAATTTGCACGGGTTGATATTTGAAGGTAAATTTTTAGTTTGCGTCATGGTTGAGATTTTTGTGATTTGCCCTGATAATACATTATTGTTATCCGTTGCTTCTTATGTGCGTTTGGAAGCTGTATGAATATGTGACTCACAGGTGGGACCACAGTGAGGTAGGCCACAGCGTAGTTGGAGTCAGCAGAGCCCATGTCCCATACGGAGAGGCTCAGAGTGACAGTGGATCCAGGACGAGCTGACGGAGGTGTCAAAAGATCGACCTGCCCTTTGAAACTGCCCTGTTCACCAACATGGAATCTAAGGGAACAAAAGAATCTTGTTTATTAGTTTTAACAAAGTACCGGACATGTTGAATTAGTTGTGTTCATGTGTGGTCATCAACATACCAATAAGCCTATAGTTTAAAATTGAGAGCAGCTGACAAAACTATAATATATGTAAAAGTCAGACTAAAGTTTTATAGCTAACTCCTCTATAATTCAGAGGCCAATACACATATTACTGTCAGTACATATTAACTATGGTCTAATTATTTTCTCATAAAGGTGACAATATTTAAACACATACAGTATTAGGTAGACAGTAGACATAATGATATGGCAAGTTTTTATTACTTTGAAAAAATATATATATCAGAGTTGTTATGACACTTCCCCTTCAACTGAAATAAATATTAAATAAAATGCTTCAACATGAATGCAACTAAAAACAGAGGAATCTTTTGTGTCTCTGAGCTTACCTGTGTGGACCTCTGTTTTGGAGAAAGCCACAGTCGTCATCGGCCGTTAAACTGAAGAGCCGTGCCAGGCCGTGGTTCAGAAGCTCAAATGTCACGATTGTGCTGTGTCCCGGGACGAGGTGAGGGGCAGAGGAGACCTGAGAGATGGTTCATTTTCAGATGTTTGTTTTATGTTTACCCGTGAGAATTGTTGATTTTTACAGGTGATTGTGACAAGAAACAAAACATTTTATATTTTCTATTTAGCTAATGCAAACACAGTGCTTAGTAATATGTGTTATATTATACGTGATACATACATTGTTTTATTCTGCATTCTAAACAAGAAAATTCAATTCATGTTGTTACTGTATCAAATCAAAAGCTTTCAGTGAATCGTATTGTTCCTGGTTCCATTTTGGATTCTTTTTTTTCATCATCAAATCATTTTTATTTTTGCATTCCTGCATTTTGAGTCCTGCATTCCACTTCCTGACAAGCTGATACCCATAAACCATAAACCACACATCCCGAGATAGAGGTGGGGTGTCCTGTTTCTTGCCTGTATCTGGACGCGTGTCGGTTGAACCATCTCACTGGACACTCGCTCCACGGTGGCTCCGCTGCGATCTCGTCCCGTGAGCCGGACACTGAAGGGCTCTGGGGGAACAACCTGCACCCGTCCCACCAACTCCTCCACAGAGAAGGCAGGAGCCACAGAGGACGAGTTCAGCGCCACCTTCTGGACACTCTCTCCATCTGCTCCTACCAAGGTCACGTGACTGAAGGAGAGCTCTGCATTCTGGGCCAGACCTGTTACAGCCAGAACCAGGAAGGCGGGCTCACCTGTGGCGGAGAAGTACAATAAAATATAGAAATATGACAATAACCAGTGCACATTTGGTATGTTTCCTCAATGTTTGCTATAAACTGTAGTTTTCGGTCTCCCTTCCACTCATCTTCAAAAACTACAATACATCCAGAACTCCGCCGCTCGCCTTCTCACCCACACCCGCTCCAGAGATCACCCCCGTCCTCAAACAACTCCACTGGCTGCCTGTTCCACACCGCATCCAATACAAGGTCCCCCTCCACACCTACAAGTCCCTCCATAACCTGGCCCCCTCTTACCTCACTGACCTCCATCATCACTGTCCCACCCGCCGCCTCAGTACTAAACACCGAACCTTGGGGAACCGAGCCTTCGCTGCAGCTGCTCCCACTCTCTGGAACTCACTCCCTCAACCAATCAGAAACTCAGACTCTCTTCCCAAAACCCACTTGTTTTTAAGCTTGCCTTTCCTTAATTTTGTTTTTCAATGTTTATTTCTATGTGTTTTGTAAAGCATCTTTGAGTGTCCAAAAAAGCGCTATAGAAGTTTGATGCATTATTATTATTATTATTAGTGTTCAAAATAAAACTTAGATCACAGAATTTTCTTCACACTTGTCTGTATGTAAAAGTGAAATCCTCAACTTATACCTGCAATAGGACTTCCTTCCATCCTGGCCAATCCTGGGTGAGTCTCGTTGGCTACAGTGGCAAAATGATACAGAAAGTCCACGCTGCTGTCACCTGTTAACACAAATCAAAACTCAAAACAAGCTAAAACTCTGCTAAAGTAACGATTGTGATTGTGAAAAATATAAACAAATGTTTGATAGTCAAATTAAAATACAATGATTCAGGCCAGTGTCTTTAGGGAACTGTCTATTTGCACATTTGTTTACATTATTAATCACGTTATATTACACTGCAACATATCTTACCAATTACATTAAAGGTGATGTGCTCTTCGCTCTCGGTTTGGAGCTGCCACTGTCCCGGCTGCACTGGGGGGAGCAGGCGGATTCGGTACAGACCCTCATAGTGCTCAGTTGCTGCCAAGGACCCGTGTTCATGCAGAAGGGACTGGCTCTGCCCTGACGACCAACACAAAACATAAATGCAGCGTCAGAATGTGACGGCAAAGACTCCCCATCACCTCTTTGAATATTGGAGTATTTGGCACCTGATGGATTTGTAATGAGGCCTTCAGAGAGGAGGCCTGTGATGTGGAGTGTGACGTTTTTCAAAGATCCATCAACAAGAAATGAATGGGTCAACCGCGCCGCCCCTTCGCTCTCTGTGTGAAGAAGCGTCACCTAGAATAGAAAAAATAGAATACCATTCTTTTGTATTTACGGTTTAAATCGAATAACATTTTATGTATTTTATCTAGCATTATATTCAAATGTAGCTTTACTTATGATTTGTTATAAATTAATTTGGATATTCAAAATTATAACTATTTTCTTCATGTCATGTCATTTTTACAAATGTGGAATAATACTTAAAAAGTATATGGTGAAACTAGAATCTAGGTTAAACCATGTTACCACCAGAGGGAGGTGTATAATTCTTATATACTCCTCCCTCTATAATATAAAAATATGATTTTTTTCTACATTTGAAAATTACCTGCTGCAACCTGTCCTAGGCCAAAACAAAATTATGAGTAGTACTTTAGTTTTTAAAGGAAAAAATAAATGTACTGAATGTGTTTTTAGATAGAAGGGGCAGAAGTGTTTGTGGCAGAAGTTCCTGATATTACCATGGATGGATGGATGGATGGATGGATATTGCATAACATTTCTTCTTTAAACAGCACAGATTTTTTCTTCCACTTGTTGCTTTATAGCTCAGATGGGTTGGACAATGACAAGTGTACTGGCTGGAATAGAGAAGATCAAATTGTCCTTGTACTTTGTCAGTGGCGGTGTTGTCCTCCACGATGGCGGAGACTCTGTGGATGTCTGAGTTGGAGGTGAAGATGGTCATTCCTCCAGACAGAGCGGAGAGCGACGAGTACAGGGAGAAGCGCACCTCAGCCGCTCTCCTCCTCCTGCTGCCTCTGTCAGTCACATGAGCGGGGTCCTCCGTCAACAGAAATGTCACCTGAGCACAGATTTAACACAAAGCTGTCACCAACGTTACTATGTCCAGTAACATCAGATTGATGGTTAAATATACTATGAGGATGAATATTAATGGCCACAACTGACAGACACAGGGCCCACCAATCACCTTCCAAGATTTTGCCATTTTACAGCCTCAACCACGCCACTGGCACCTGGTGTTCCCAGTGGTCTCCCTTCACAGTAACCCCAGCAAGGACCAGGCACTATTAATATTCATCCTGGTCCCTCAACGCAATTGAATTTTGGGGAGCCCGTGTGCCCAGACGGGACTACACCTGCGGGGTATACTCTTGACAGCTGGAACTCGTGGAGACCCCTTTGTCTGTCAGTCCTGTCTATTGAAGATTCGAAAGACGTATATACAATACAATACAATACAATACAATTTATTCTTGTATAGCCCTAGGTCACAACAGAAGTCATCTCAGAGGACTTAACAAAACCATTGAAATCACCAACACAGGTCAGAGAATCAACAGTTAAAACACATGAAGAATATAAAGCACACACAGAAGAAAATGTCCATATATGTATATATCTTTGGCATTTTGGTGGTGGGGATCCTCCTTTTTGGGTTTGGAGCGGTCCTTTTCTACCGCAAATTTGGAGGCATGGCGGTTCGCAAGATTCACGAGCTGCTGGCCAACAAAATTGATGGGATGTACAAGGAGTTAAGCCGCGTCGTGATTGAGAGTGCCGTGTCTGGACAAAGGAGAGTTGTGCTAGTGGAACAGTTGATAAAAGACCTCGCAACTCGTTCACTCGAAGGACATAAGACACTAGAGATGAGACTGAATGACATTGTTTGCCAATCATGAACTCTCTGACCCGGCATGGATTTACCCCTGTGTACGGAGGTCTGAGGGCGCCACAATTCGGTTTAATTGGATTTAATAGAATATCTGCCTGCTTTTGACTGCTACATTGCATATAATATTGTCCCTCTCAGGCGATGTGTTGTTCTCCATTGCTGTGTCTTCTCTCCACTCTTATCTATGTATCTCACATTCCTCTGGCAAGGCCGAAGATAACATGGACCCCCACAATCTACAACACTCTGCAGCTCCAGCATGGATCCCGCTCCCCCCGCCTCCCTCTACCTATCCATCTTCTCCTTCCCTCCCCTCCACTCCTCATTGTCTTTCCGGCTCACCCCCTCCCTGACCCTGCCCCCCTCTGACGGCCACATTGGGCCGGCAGTCGGAGGTGCTCATCCCGAGAAAAAAATCCGTGGTATATACAAAGCACAATGTGTCTATCCAATTGTCTGTGAAACTGTGTGTTATTGCTCTCTGCTGTTTCTTGCTGCACACAGCGCCGCAAATGGTGAAGTGGCACGCTCTCTGCCAAAACAATTTCCAAGTGGTAACTTTGGTTTGTTACTTACGTGGCAATAATAATGATTCTGATTCTGATTCTGATTCCTTTGGAGTATCGAATCAAATTTATAGTCTATTAATTCACAAGGCTTGTGTCCTGGATCTATA
This sequence comes from Knipowitschia caucasica, assembly GCA_964034765.1. NCBI lineage: Eukaryota > Metazoa > Chordata > Actinopteri > Gobiiformes > Gobiidae > Knipowitschia > Knipowitschia caucasica. Next base: position 13,245,711 of record OZ035832.1, read on the forward strand.
GCGATATCTGTCTGTGGGAGTGGGTCAAGCCCCGGCGATCCAAGATGGCGCCCTATTCAAATAAATGGTTGTGCTCAGTGGCGCTTTGTGACGGCATGGGGGCTGAAAGATTAGCGGAAGTTGCCTGAAACTCGCAAAGATCTATGGGAAACTCGCCTGTATTTGGGCATCGTCTGGTCCTCCCGGTTCTGCGCAGTGGATGATCTCCCATAATGCGTTGCGCCAAACACGCGTGTGTGGGTCTCACACCGGGTCTCACGCACGTGCACAGAGGGGCTCGGCCGCGCTCTGACCAATCAGAGCAGTTCATCAGAGCGGGAGTTAGAGCGAGAGCCAGACGAGCAGAGTTTGTGCCACTAAAGTGTGGATTTAAACAAAACCGAAGGATTTAAGAAGAAAAAAAGTTCAGGATGACAAGGGACACTAAAATCCCCACAAAATCCGACCTTTATGAAAGCTGTAGGTTTTCTGTCAGCTGAGGTTGAGCTGTTTTAATATGCATTGAGTTCTATGGGGAAAATTTCTGGGTAGCCCACGTGAATTTAGTCTGGTTCAGTCTGCAGTACCGCGAGAATCCCCTGAGCACATGAGTTATTCAGCTACAAGCTAGCAATACCCTATCCAGTTATTATAATAGATCCATGGAGTGGGTCCCTCGCTCAAAGTCAGCCTCTGCATTTCCTGTATTTGAACAGTTTGATTCTTTGATAATTTGTAGTTCCCGAAGAAAACTACTGTTGTGATTTAGGGCTATATAAAAACAAATGAATGCTGACATACATTTGTTTTTTTTACCAGTACTAAATACTCCATAGAACTTGGTTTGATAATTACACTGCAAACAAGAACAATATACTTATTTTTTTCCCCCATCAGTTACGTCAAAGTCAACCTTATTTTGGCAGCAGAGAGCAGCAGAAATACAAAAATACTTACTTTGCTCTGTTTCTCCAGCACCAGGGCCTTCACGGAGCCGAACAGATGAGCGTCTTTGGGAGAAGCATCAGTGAACACAAAGATCTCTGACAGCGGTGGGCTGTGAGTGAGCGCCAACTATAGGAGATACAGAGAATTACATGTATGCATTAATCAGGGTTTAATCCCTTCAAAGATAAATGGTGTGCGTTATACATTTTAGAATTGATTTACTCCTTGAAAGATGGTTGAAACTGGAATAAGGTACACTGGACTTTTCCAGTATCAAAAAACATATCTGAGAACTATATGTACGTTTACCTGGCTAGTGACAGGTAAAAGTATTACCACTATACAATTGATAAAATGTATTCAATCTCAATTGGCTAGTGACAGTGGTAGGTAATACTTTTTGGAAGCCTTAACCATAAATTAATATTTATTTTACAGTAATCCTAATCTCTACAGTCCTATATTTGTATGCCACAAATTTGACATAGTGAATTGTTTTTTTTTGGTACATTTCAGGGACAGTATTTGTACACAATAGTCCTAAAGTCTTGTCTTCTCTGAATAATAACAATATTTTGTCTTTAAATGAGCAGTCCCAATTGTCCCGTTGTACGATTGTATTCTGAGAAGTATGATTTTCTGTAAGTTTATAATATATTGTTAGCGGTAACAGTGCTTACCTGTACAGCAGAGAGGCACATTTCGGGCTCGTCTCCTCCTCCCAGAGCCAGAAGATTCTCCATGTGTTGCATGAACTCCTGAGGGTCATCGGTCTCAGTCACTGGACCCACCTCTGCAAACCGGACACACACTAATATCAATTCTACGACCACAAAATGGTGAAAGGCCAAACTTAAGTAATAAACTTAATTATAAATGATTTACAAGGATGTACATTTATCAAATAGTTAGATAGTTAAATATATACTTTATTGATCCCCTGTAGGAGAAATTAAACTTTATATCTGTCTGAATTACGTTCAAAGTTCCAAATGATAAAAAAAAAAAGTGGATTTTGTCAGACCTGGGTCATGAAAAGGCACCAGTATGAACGTGCCGGGCTGCTGAGGAGTGCGTGCTCGCTGTGAGATGATGGAGTGAGCTCTGAGACGTGCTGCTGTGATCTCCTCAAACATGCTGCCAGTCGTGTCCAGGACAAACACCAGAGCAGGAGCCTGGTTCACACTCAACAGACTGAAACCAACAACACAAATGACGTGTCAATTACAGCAAGCGGAACAAGTCAATCAGCAGTCCAGATTTCCTGTCCTGGCTGGGGCCTGGACAAAAATCCCAGTTGAGGAAAGGATTAGATAATATCAGTAAAGAAGACACAGGAGGCCAGAGTTCTAATGCAGGTGCAGTTTAATGCACCTGCATTAAACTTACTTCCTGCTCTGGACAGAGCAGTCACATTCTCTTGCTGCTCCTCGCTTGCTGCTTTTTAATCTCCTTTAATCATTTTTGCTTACATTTTTATTCCACAAAACACGGATTACTCCTTTTTGCATACTTCAACACAAGACTTGTGGAATTTACCTAACTTACAGCATGTCGGGAGGACGGAAAAAAAGAACAAAACTTTGCAACAGCTGTTTTTCACTCAAACAGGAGCTAAAACTTCTTCAATACCGAATGTTTGTGCTTGAATCAGAATTGGGGATGAACACAACAATACCAGTGAAGGGAAATGGACCAAATGGACAGAACGTAAGTTATGATGACGCTATTTCATTTCCCAAAATCAACAGAGACAATTGTTGGAACACATATGGTGCCAAGCCCAAACAAGGCAAAGCTAATGATAACAAGAGTGTCATAATGCCACAGCAAAAATCTTTAATTACAAGGAACCGCCATTCACCACTTTTGGAAGATGAATCAGCAGTAGCGTCTCAGTCCCAGTCTCAGTCTCAGTCAAGGTCAAATGCAGCTGAGTCGCTCTTTATCGGGGATTCTGCGATAAGACATGTAAACATGCGTAATCTCAAGGTTCACTCAGTACACTCGGCCAAAGTTGATGAGATAAGGCGGTTGGCTCCAAAGCTTCTGTCTGAGACCGGCGGGGTAAAAAGATTGTTGATCCACCTGGGGCAGTAGACGTCTATGACAACACAAGTGAAAAGTTGAAACGGGATTATTCTCTCTTATTGGACGACCTTGCAAAAATGGACGTAACAATTGTTGTCAGTGGCCCACTACCAAATATGGACGGGGCGCAAATGAAATTCAGTCGTATGTATCAGCTAAATACTTTCCTACTCAACGAATGTTCACACAGAGGACTTGCCTTCATTGAGAATTTTAATCTGTTCTGGAATAGGCATGAGCTTTTTGAAGGGAAAGGGCCACATCTGAACACTTACGGAGTAAAAGTGTTGATGGATAACCTTTCTTTTGCCCTGAGACCTCAGCCTGCGCAGCGCGTGCAGCCATCGAAAGGGAGGAAGCCAACTCCAAAAGTCTCTGCACCTCCACCACCTCGAAGAATCTCAACACCACCACCACCTCGAAGGATCTCAACACCATCACCGCTTCGAAGGATCTCAACACCTCCACTGTCATCAGAAGCAGCTGCATCATCACCAGCAGCAGCTGCATCATCACCAGTAGCACCACCAGCAGCACGACCACCACCACCAACATCCTCATCCCCAGCCTGCTCCGAAGTAGTCACGCCTTCTTCCTCTGAAGCCCCCATCCTCACCCCAGGCTACTAGTAGGGTCGATGCAATAGGGTGCAATTTTTTTATTTTTGGTGGTTTTATGTTAGACTAGGTCTAGTCTATAACATACTAAAAGTTGGACAAAATCGGAGTATGGGAAAGTGTCAAAATTTGGAGATGACTATTTCGCTTTACAAGTCATTTTCCATTTACGTGTGAAGCACTAGCTCGGTCAGTTTTCATGATAGATCAATACATTTGTAGTTTTATTCAGGTTTCAAGGTCAATCTTTCACATGGAAGGGTTACCAGTGATGCCAAATAAACCCTTATACCACATCAAGGGGTACTCCAACCCCCATTAACCTTGTTGCACCCACACTGATTCACTTACGTCACAGTACTTTTTCAAAACTTTTAACACCTCATCCTCATCTATCACTGGATCATTTTTCATATTGTCACAATTACCAGTGCATCTCGGCAATGCCCACATGCACTGGTACATTCTAGTCTATGCCTCCTGCAGGTACACCTTAGGGCAGGGGTCTCAAACCGGTTCCAGAAAGGGCCATGTGGATGCAAGTTTTAGTTCCAACAGCTCCAAACTGAGCAGGAGCACAGATGACTCCACCCATTTCCTCAGGTGAGTCAGGTGAGTAATCTGAAGATTATTGTAACCATTCATCACATGAAAATGGTTTAAAGCTGTCTAGTTGTTCTGCAACTATCCCAAGGTCTGTCTCATCTCTTCTCACCCTTATGTTGTTCACTTGTTGTGCAACTTCTTGCGGTAAGTTCTCGCATGGCGAGGTTGTAAGCAGATGACACAGTGGAAGACATGGACCAAACTGTCCTCTGGTGCTCGGACATCATCAATTCATTAACATAAACAACACAGCTATAGCAAGACATCTACTACCAAGACAATCAGACTTTGGGGGGGGGTTTCAGTTGTTTTCTCAAGAATCCTATACCCTATAGAACAATTTCATTTGTATACAAAGGTAAGGGGCCCAATTAATAGAAGAAAGTGCTAATTCACCACTGGTACCCATTTTAAAAATAATCACCCATATGCCTGTTTGTGAACCTGGGTGGGGGCAATACAGTGTTTAGGGGTAAGGGTACCCCGAGATATGGTATAAGGGTTTATTTGGCATCACTGGTAACCCTTTCATGTGAAAGATTGACCCTGAAAACCTGGATAAAAATCCAAGATATATTGATTTATCATGAAAACTGACCGAGTTGGTGCTTCACACGTAAATGGAAAATGACTTGTAAACCGAAATAAGTCATCTTTGAAATTCGACACTTTCCCATACTCCGATTTTGTCCAACTTTTAGTATGTTAAAGTCTAGACCCAGTCTAAAATAAAATCACAAAAAAACAAAATGTTGCAATTTTTTTGGGGTTGTGGGTACGCGGGCAGTATATTGACCCTACTATACAGCAGACAGGCCTGTGCTGGGGTTTCCTCAACCACCTGCCCCTCCATCAAAGACTCCCTCGCCACCTCCCATGGACCTGTCTTGGGTCCCCCCTTCCACGTCCACTCCATCAAGAGAGAATGGGGACACGTCCCTTTGTTTTTCATCCCCGCATTCACTGTTATACCTACCTGAACACTCTGCAGGGCTAATAAAATCGGCGATGAAGACTATTCCTCTCACACCCATATTAGCTAGATCTAGAGTCCTGTCCAACATTCTAAACCACTCCCCATATGTACCTCCAAAACCACCTAGGGTTTCCAATTCACCTACAAAAACCACCTCCACCTCCCCTAACCTCATGACCATTCCACCCCCACTTCCCCCTCGTTCAATACCCAAAACCTCTGCCTCAGCCCCCCCCGCCCCTAACCCATCTCCAAAAACCCCTCCACCTCCCTGCCCCCCTCGTTCAACACCCAAAAGCCACCCACCTCTCCATCCTCCTCCCCCGCCTTCCCCTTCCCCTCTTATCTTCTCCCCTTCAACACTGGGATGCACAGGGTCTCTGCTTCGCAGCCACTGGCAGTCTAGTTAGAGGAGAGACCCGGCTGGGGCCCTGTCATGAAGCCACCTGTGCCATTCCCTTAGTGATAACACAAAGAATACATTACAGAAAGACATCTGGAGTTAATCAGTCTAATCTGGAAAATCTAATTCTTGTTCCGTGTAAGAATCAGCCGACCACAACCGCTGATACTGAAACTTTGAAACTTACTACGCTTAATGTCAGATCTCTTTGTAACAAGTCTTTTTTAATCAATAATTTTATTTGTTCTCATAATCTTGATCTTATGTTCATGGCTGAAACTTGGCTTGACCAAAATTCAGGAAATGCAGTTTTAATAGAAGCATCACCACCAAATTTCAAATTTGAATCGGAAATACGGGAAAACAAAAAAGGAGGAGACCACTTTGTCTCCCATAGAATGTCTCTTGGGAAGTTTTTGTCATTTGAACATGTGTCTTTTAAAATACAACAAAAACAATCTCCTCCAATACTCTTCATTGTCCTATACAAGCCACCGCAGTCATGTCACAGTTTTATTGATAATTTTACCGAGTTGCTTTCAGTTGTATGCACAGATTTTGATAGTTTGGTTATTACAGGTGATTTTAATATTCATGTGGATAATGTTGATGACAGAAATGCAAATGAGCTGAGTTCTATACTTGAATCCTTTGATCTCACTCAGCACGTGAGTGGCCCCACCCACAGCAGAGGGCACACTCTAGATCTGTTAGTTACAAAGGGGGTGAATATTTCAAATGTAAACGTGGTCGATGTTGCTCTTTCGGATCATTTCTGTGGTTTTTTTTTTGACATGTGTTTCACTAACAAACCACCAGTGGACTCTGCAACTGTTCAAAGAAGGTGCATAAATGAAAATACGAGTGATCTATTTATGGGAATGATAAACTTTGAGAATGCATCGTGTTCTACTGTAACTGTTTAACTCTGTCACCTCTAGTGTTTTGAATGTTCTGGATACCGTTGCCCCTGTGAAGGTAAAAATTGTGAAAAATAAGCAGAAGGCGCCGTGGGCAAAAACAGACTCGGCAGGGCACAAAAGAGAAAGTGCCGGAGGGCCGAGGGAAGTGGCCCTCCAACCTGGAAGTGGCTCCAGGTTGATTACGAGATCTTCAAAGATAAGTTGTGCGAGTTTAACCGGGTGCTACGTAGTACGAGAGAAAGGTATTTTTCTGAAATGATTGAAGGCTGCAGCAACAATCTGCGTGTTATGTTCTCAAGAGTTAATAGATTAACAAACCCCCCTGTTCAGATGCCATTAGAGCTAACTTCCAAACGTAAATGCAATGAGTTTGCAAATTTTTTCAATGACAAGTTTCAAGGCATCAAAAACGCCATTGTCTCCAATCCACAGATAACCATCCAACAGCCAGAAAGGCTCTCTGAGCTAACTCACTTTGCACCTGTAAATGATCAAACTGTCCAAGAGATAATCTCCAGTCAGAGCTCCTCCACATGCAGCCTGGATGTACTACCCACTAGATTTCTGAAGTCTGTTCTGAGCAGTCTGTTACCTTCACTCACACAGATAGTAAACATGCCCCTTCATTCTGGAATATTCCCAAAGGCCCTGAAAACTGCAGTCTTCAGGCCCCTGCTAAAAAAGAGCAGTCTGGATGCTACGGTACTTAACAACTATCGTCCCATCTCAAATCTGCCATTTATGGGGAAAGTCCTTGAGAAAGTCGTCTACCTACAGCTTACTAGATTTCTTATAATCAACAACTCATTTGATATGTTTCAGTCCGGCTTTAGACCCCACCACAGCACTGAGACTGCTCTCGTCAAGGTTACAAACGATATCCGGCTGAACACTGACGCAGGCAAAGTCTCAATCTTAATCCTGTTAGATCTGAGTGCTGCCTTTGACACCGTCGACCATGAGATCCTCTTACAGAGACTAGAGGACTGGGTTGGCGTCGCTGGCACCGCCCTAAGTTGGTTTAGGTCTTACCTTGAAGACAGGAAGTACTTTGTGGAGATTGGAAACTGTGTCTCAGATCATATGGCCCTGACCTGTCGAGTACCACAGGGGTCGATCCTGGGACCTCTTCTGTCCAATCTCTACATGCTGCCGTTAGGTCAGTTAATACGCAGAAACAAAGTGTCCTATCACAACTATGCAGACGACACTCAGATCTATGTCTCACTGACTGCAGGAGAATATGGACCAGTGGACTCACTCCTTCACTGTATCCAACAGATCAGTGAGTGGATGCAAAACAACTTCCTTCAGCTAAACGCAGACAAAACTGAAATGATTGTCTTTGGTCCCCAGAAACAAAGAGAGAGCGTCATCTGTCATCTACAGTCTCTCTCCCTAAAACCTTCAAACAAGGTCAGAAATCTAGGGGTAATACTGGACTCAGACTTAAATTTTAATAGCCACATCAAATCAGTAACATCAGCAGCTTTTTACCATCTAAAAAACATTGCCAGGATCAAAAACATAGTGTCTAAAGCAGACCTGGAGATTCTTATCCATGCATTTGTCTCCAGTAGGTTAGACTACTGCAATGGCCTGCTCACAGGTCTGTCCAAACAGGCTGTAAAACATTCAAAATGCAGCAGCTCGAGTCCTGACTAGAACCAGGAAGTACGACCACATTAGTCCAGTCCTCAGGTCTCTGCACTGGCTTCCTGTGGCTCAGAGAATAGACTTTAAAACAGCTCTGCTTGTGTACAAATCTCTCCATGGCCTCGCACCAAAATATATTAGTGACATGTTAGTCCCATATGAACCAGCCCGGACTCTGAGGAGCACAGGGACTGGACTCCTGTTAGTGCCCAGAGTCAGAACTAAACATGGGGAGGCTGCTTTTCAGATTCATGCTGCTAAAATCTGGAACAGTCTTCCTGAAGATGTGAGACAGGCCTCCTCAATGACAATGTTTAAAACCCGGTTAAAGACAGTTCTGTTTACCTGTGCATACAACTGAGGGATTTTATATTTGTATCTTTCTTTTTAATGTTCTGTGATTATTTTAATGCTTTCTTATTTTGTTCAGCACCTTGAATTGCCTTGTGTATGAATTGTGCTACATAAATAAACTTGCCTTGCCTTGCCTAATGATCCATCAGCACAGTGACCCTCCTCTGGTTTTTTCCACCTTGTCCCTGGCCAACTCTTGGTAAATATGTACATAGTTTTGTCCTGTACATACTAGCAGCCTTTGTGTGCTTACAAGTTACCGGAGAATAGCTTTGAGTAACTATTTAAGTTTAAGTTTAAGTTTATTTAATTCATGCTTGCAGCTAAAAGCTGCAAAACAGCAGAATTTACACTGTAAAATAGTAAAAACAGATAAACATTTAACATTTAAAATTCAAAATTCATCTCATAGCCAAGTAGGTCTATCATTACAATCAACATATGGGGCATAACAGTCAAGATAATAAGTTCAATATACACTAATACTTCTACAATTACATATTACTAGCACTATTATGCAACATTTTATCCTTATTATGCTAAAGTCAGGGGTTTTGTATCAAAGTCTTACTTCTTCATCATACTAAAATATCTTTCAATATTATGCTAAAGATATAGATGTTTTATGCTAGAGCTAGAGAATATATTGTATTTGATCTTTGTCTTGTTCTGTGTTCTCCTCATTCCTACTGTTCTGTAACCTGTTACGCAACACTCAGATTTGTTTTTCTGTTTTGCTATCCTGTTTTTTTTTTCTTTCCTTGACCTATTTCCAGCTTGCAGTCATTTACCACATTCACATTTTTTTCCTGATTGAAAAAACTTCAAATAAGTACAGTGACCCCAGACATTTAAACTCCACTTTTCAACAGGATTACGGCACAAGGAACCCTATGCTCAACATCCCATTCAAATGATAAGGCTCAGTCTGTGTTGAGTGTACTGCTGAGAAATGGAGGTTCTAAGTTTTCACCCTGGAATGAAATATGCAGATAAAACTGTTTGTCTTTGCTCATAAAAATCCCCAAGATTGCTCAGAACATAGCCGGAGTATAAGAATTCTCAGGGTATTATATTTCCTTACTTGAGGAAGAGCTTGTGGCCCACAGTGTCTCGCAGGTCCCTGAGCACAGCGAGTGTGGCCTCAAAGGCGACTCGGGCTGCGTCTGTGTGGAGGTAGTGATGAGGAGAGAACAGAGGAGAGGTGCTGTCCTTGTTTATTCCTCCTCTGGCTCCTTGAGACCTGCTGCTGTCCATCACTCCTCCATGACTGCATTTACCTGACGGATAGAGCAACAATGGGACTTTTTAACAAGCTTACATATAGCAAAGTTACTTCCTGTCATGGGTAATCATGTTTTCATTGCCATTAACTGAGTCACTGTTATTATTATAGATCCATGCTGTGTCTCAGAGCCTCATGCTGCTAATATACAGATGTAATCATACTGCTGCTAACATGTACAGATGTAAACATACTGCTGCTAATGTACAGATGTATACATACTGCTGCTAATGTACAGATGTAAACATACTTCTGCTAATGTACAGATGTTAACGTACCGCTGCTAATGTACAGATGCTAACATATGACATATTTTTTGCACTAAAATACACAGTACTTTACACTTGCCTCTTATTTTGCCAAATGTAAAACTTCTACACTTATTTTCAAGATAGAGATTTTATACTAGTTATTTGATGCTAGAGTTTGAGATTTTGTTTTATTTTAATTAGTATAGCTATTGTTATCTTGTGCTGTGTGCTCCTCATTCCTTGTGATGCAACACTGAAATTTCCCCACTGTGGGACAATTAAAGGATTTCTTAATCTTAATCTCTTAATCAGCAACAAATGAAAGAAATGTGCTGATAATAAGGGTGGATTGGATGCTGGCTATAGTCTGGTTGGTGTATCTAGGCCAAGACTACCTGCATTTTCTTTGTTTTGTCAAATATGAAACATGATGATTTAGGAAAGTACCGTGTGGTTTGGGAGGCGTGGTGCTGAAGTATCCTGTGGTGAGCAGTGAGTGTTTGTGAGGCCTACGCAGACGGAACATGAGGTTTTCTCTGCACGTCAGACTGAAGCACTCCATACAGGTGGGAGTATCCACTGCACAGACACAATATTATTATAACAATTAAATTAAATCACTATAGCATTAAACGTTTTGAAAAAAAATATTGGAGAAATGCATTTATATTCTAAACTACACTCTTAAAAACACATTGGTTAAATTTAACTTGTTTTTGTTGTTTTAGTCAAAGATGGTAGTTATGTGTCAAAAAGTTCTATTATTTAATCTCCAACCTAGCGATGAAGTGTCTTGCTTAAGGACAGTTTGACCGTCCCACTGTGGCACCCATTACTCGCCACCCTATTGTTGAGGTCTGACAGGAGTGGACTTTAATATGAAGGTGACGCTACAATTAGACACAATATGCAAATTATAGTTTTTCCAAACAATGTCTTTTTAGAATGTTTTTTTTTTTTCATGTTTTAGGTAGATCCAGGACTCAGGCCTATGTTTTGTTCTTAGAAAATTGTAAGAGCCCAATAATAGAAGGTTGAAAATGACTTAAATAATGAATTACTAATGAATCCCAAGCAAATGCATTTGGAGTATACGTTGTATACATTAGCAAAATGAACCAATGTAGCAGTAGGTGTCCAAAAAAAACCCAAATATCTCTTAAACTCTTTTGGTGATCCATTTGGACTTGAGTCTGGAAGCAATTCAATTCAATTAAATGTATTAAAATTGAATATTAAGATTCTGGTATTTTCATGGTCTCCCATCACAGTTCAGTACTTACATTAAAGCATCTGTATTCAGAATAAATGAATACATCAAGCATTTACCAGGTGAAAGTATTCGAAACAATGCAATCGTATATGGTACGGTTTGATTTAACCATATTTGCTTTCTATGCTTACCAAGATACAAAAGAATGTCTTAGTTTTTTTAGGAGAGGTATTGTGGCACAGTGGTGTCAGGTGTGTCCATATGTCAAAAGCCCAGCTCGGCTTGATCCCTGATAAAAAAGGATCTCCTTTAGTTTTGTCAATGTTAAGACGTGGTTATCCTGTGCGTCAACATAGTAGTCTACATTCCAAGGCACCTATGAAAACATACTGTATGTGTTCTTTACGTCTAACAACACATTCTGAACAGAAATAATAGGGTTTTTCGAGATCTATAGCCATAGCTGCTGTCTAAGACCCAATACTTTTGACCTCTATATTTAAAAGTTTAGTAAATGTCAGGAAGTTCTTGTCATGTCATTGTCATTGTTTTTCTTTTTTGTTTTTGTCTCTCACTAATCAGCTTTGGCATCCATATAGTGTTATTTGTGTGTGTGTGTGTGTGTGTGTGTGAAAAGAGTATTACTTTGGGCCACAGGCACAGCTGGCTCTTCTGGGTGCAGCAGGTGATGGTAGACGTCCTGATGTCCCATCTCCACCCAGTTACTGTGGCTGTAGAAGTCCTATAGAGGAATTATTTCATGCAAAAATAAACCTTGTATCATTTTCTATTTCACTTCAAAAGACACACTTTATCAGTCGGAGTCTTACTGTATACAGTACCTGCAGTGAGTGAAACAGTTGTCCCAGACTGTGCCGCGCCCTCTGATACTCTCTGGCCTTCAGGGAGAGCAGGGTCTGGGTCCACACCAGCCTCAGCGCTCCCATGGCCCCGTCCCACTGCTCCGAGTCAAAGTGGTACACTGGGTCGGACCGAGTAGAGCTCAGGAAGTCCATGGCTGCATTGGACTTGACCACCTCCCCCACAGACCTCCAAAAACCTCGTCCAAGTCTGTTCTGAAGGGGTAGAGGTACAAAGAATAATGGTAATACATACAATGCCTTTAACATCATGTAAAAATTAGTTACAACAACATGTTGCATTATGGTCAAAAAAAGGCTATCAGTCCTACAATGGACAATGGCTTTGCAGTGCATATTTCAAGAATAGAAAGGATCATTAGAACCATTGAAAAACATATACGTAAACTAGGACATGCAAACCTCACTGACACCACATACTGTATCTCAAAGTTTGAATGAGGTCTTTCATACCATCAACTATGAATATTTCAGCCAATATAGTACGACATGCCATATTGGGTTGTCTGTGTTATTGTTTTACTCAATATTCACACATGCCAACAGGGATTGTCTGAAATTACTGAAGGAATGATCTGCAATTTATTTGAGCAGAAATCCATTAGATGACAAATAGATTAAAGAAATGACAAAATATATGCATCTTGAAAATTGTTAGATTTTGAGTTAAAAGTGTATGCGTGTGTTCTTGTGCGTGTTTCTCACCAGTTCCTCGATGCCTTCTTGCTTTCTCAATTGTTGCAGTGTCTCCATAGTGACATTGAGGATGGCCCGCTCGGTGATGAGCTGGTGTGTTTGAGAGTCCCAGGACATGGTGAGCACGCGCGACCAGAAGTTTGGCAAGAAGCCCACGCATGGTACAGTCAGAAACACAGCCCAAATGAAAACTATACACAGCTTCATATTTTCTGATGGGCCGGAGGTGTGTTGTTGTTCACATATCTGCTGATGACAATCCAAATGAGAACAATAGTGCATAAAGGTTTGTTTTTTCCTCTGACATTGTATACCAGTTTGGTTAATCAAACTCATTTAACTGTTCTATTGAGACAGACGACAAAAAAAATCACTGCTGTATCGTTATTGAAATGGATTTGGACTATCAGGGATGAGGGGCCCTCTTTACTCCCTCACTGATTTGAGGAAGTGCTGTCATCCTGCAGCTGATGTTGAACTGATTTCCGATAGAGTGAAAGATAGAAGGATGACTCAACATTTGGAAATGTCGAAGTAAACATACTCTGATCTTTGAAACCAATCCTTTTATTCAAGTGTAAAGAAAATAAGTAGTTGCCCAAAATCTGAGGCTCCTTTTATTTCCACTTTTGATGCTGCACATGTGCCTCGGTTCAGATGAGCACATCCTGAATGTGCTATCTAAATGTATTTTTATTTTTATTCATAATATTAATTATTATTATTATCATTAGGATACTATAACCGCCCACCGCACTCCCCCGCCTCCTGCTCACCAGCACCGGGTGAGTACAACGGTGCAAACACTGCTCCCTGTCCGTCTGGCAGTGCATTACCAGTCCAAACACTGAACTGTGCTGACTCCCTTCTGACTCTGGGAGCTAAAGAACAACAAGGGTTTTCACATTTTAGGCCAATTGAGACTGTGTGTGTTCCTCGCACCAGCTCAAAAATGTTTTTAAATTCTAAAAAACGAAATCAAAACAGGACAGCAGTTAGACGGTCCAACTCTGCAAATCTAATTTCTGTTCCCTGTAGAAATCAATCAACCACATTAATCGACTCTGACGTTATTTTTAAACTTGCTATGCTTAATGTCAGATCTCTATGTAACAAATCATTTTTAATTAATAATTTTATCACTTCTTATGATCTTGATTTTATGCTTATGGCTGAAACATGGCTGGACCAAAATACAGGAAATGCAGTTCTAATAGAAGCAACACCACCCAATTTTAAATTCGAATCCGAAATACGAGAAAACAAAAGGGGGGGAGGCATAGCTGCAGTTTTTAGAGAGCACTTTGTCTCCCATAGAATGCCCCTTGGAAATTTTTCATCGTTTGAGTATATTTCTTTTAAAATGGAACAAAAGCAATCTTCTACTCTTTTCATTGTCCTGTACAGGCCACCACAGTCATGTTGCGATTTTATTGACCATTTTACTGAACTACTTTCATTCGTGTGCACAGATTTTGATAGTTTAGTTATTACAGGTGATTTTAATGTACATGTTGAGAATGTTGATGACAGAAATGCAAAGGAGCTGGCTTCTGTATTTGAGACCTTTGGTTTCATTCAGCACGTGAGTGGCCCCACCCACAGCAGGGGGCACACTCTTGACCTGCTAATTACAAAGGGGGTTAATGTATCAAATGTTAATGTAGTTGATGTTGCTTTGTCAGATCATTTCTGTGTATTTTTTGACATGTGTTTTGCTAGCAAACCACCAGCTGAATTTACAATTGTTAGAAGAAGACACATACATGAAAACACAAGTGAACTGTTCATGGGAATGCTAAATTTTGAGAAAACTCCATGCTCTACTGTTGATGAATTGTATAACTCTGTCACCACCAGTGTTCTGACTGTTCTGGACGCCATTGCTCCTGTGACGGTTAAAATAGTTACCAGTAAGAAAAAGGCCCCATGGACTAAGGCAGACTCGGTCAGGGCACAGAAGCAAGAGTGCCGGAGGGCCGAACGGAAGTGGCGAAAGTCCAATTTCCAGGGCGATTATGAAATCTTTAAAGATGAGTTGGGTGAATTTAACCGGGTTCTACGTAGAACAAGAGAAATGTATTTTTCTGACATTATTGGAGGTTGCAGTAACAATTTTCGTGTTATGTTTTCAACAGTTGGTAGATTAACGAACCCCCCTGTAAAGTTGCCCCTAGAATTTTCCTCTAAATCTAGGTGTAATGAGTTCGCACAGTTTTTCGATGACAAAGTACAAGGAATCAAAAACACTATCACCTCCACAGCACGTATAACAATGCAACAGCCAGAGAAGCTTTTTGAGCTAACTCACTTTGCACCTGTGGATACTGAAACTGTCAAAAAGATAATCATGAGTCTGAGCTCCTCCACATGTAGCCTGGATATATTGCCCTCTAAATTTCTGAAGTCCGTCCTGAGCAGTTTGTTACCTTCACTGACACAAATAGTAAACATGTCTCTGTCGTCAGGAACATTTCCTATGGCCCTAAAAACAGCAGTCATAAGACCTCTCCTAAAAAAGAGCAGTCTGGATCCTGCGGGACTTCAAAATTATCGCCCCATATCGAATCTGCCATTCATTGGAAAAATTCTTGAAAAAGTGGCCTCCCAACAACTTACTGAATTTTTAACAATGAATAATTCTTTTGATATGTTCCAGTCTGGGTTTAGACCCCACCACAGCACTGAGACCGCTCTAGTGAAGGTAACAAACGACATTCGACTTCACACTGATGCAGGTAAAGTCACAGTTTTGGTCATGTTAGATCTTAGTGCCGCGTTCGACACTGTCGACCATGAGATCCTCATGCAGAGACTGGAGGACTGGGTTGGTGTCACTGGCACAGCCCTAGACTGGTTTAGGTCTTACCTGGAGGATAGGAAGTACTCTGTGGAGATTGGAGACTGCGTCTCAGATGATGTGGCCCTGACCTGTGGAGTACCACAGGGGTCGATCCTGGGACCTCTCCTATTTAATCTCTACATGCTGCCGTTAGGTCAGTTAATACAAAGAAACAAAGTGTCCTACCACAATTACGCCGACGACACTCAGATCTATGTCTCACTGACTGCAGGAGAACATGGACCACTGGATTTGCTCCTTCACTGTATCCAACAGATCAGTGACTGGATGCAAAATAATTTCCTCCAGCTAAATGCAGACAAAACGGAAATCATTGTCTTTGGTCCCCAGAAACAAAGAGAGGGCGTCATTTGTCAACTTCAGTCTCTCTCCCTACTTCCTTCAGACAAGGTCAGAAATTTGGGGGTAATACTGGACTCAGACCTAAATTTCAATAGCCACATAAAATCAATAACATCAACAGCTTTTTACCATCTGAAGAACATTGCCAAAGTTAGAAATATAGTGTCCAGGGCAGACTTGGAGATTCTTGTCCATGCATTTGTCTCCAGCAGGCTAGACTACTGCAATGGCCTGCTTACAGGTCTGTCCAAACAGACCTGTAAGCAGCTGCAGTACATCCAAAATGCAGCAGCTAGAGTCCTGACAGGAACCAGGAAGTATGACCATATTAGTCCGGTCCTCAGGTCTCTGCACTGGCTTCCTGTGGCTCAAAGAATAGATTTTAAAACGGCTCTGCTTGTGTACAAGTCTCTCCATGGCCTTGCACCAGAATACATTAGTGACATGTTGGTGTCATATGAACCGGCCCGGACTCTGAGGAGCACAGGGACTGGCCTCCTGCTGGTGCCCAGAGTGAGAACCAAACATGGGGAGGCTGCGTTTCAGATCCATGCAGCTAAGATCTGGAACAATCTCCCTGAAAATGTGAGGGAGGCGTCTACTCTGTCAATGTTCAAATCCAGGTTAAAGACTGTTCTGTTTGCCTGTGCATACAACTGAAGGATTTTATCTCCATTTCTAATGCACTGCTGTCATTTATTTATTTTTTTAAATTTCTTGTGAAATTTTGAAAGTTTTAATGGTTTTATTCTTTTGTGTGATTTTAATGTTTTAATTGTGTTTTAATCTTTTGTGTGATTTTAATGTTTTAATTGTGATTCTGGTGTTTGTTTTATGTGATGATTTGTGATGTGGACTGTGAAGCGCTTTGTGTTGCCCTGTGCATGAAAGGCGCTCTACAAATAAACTTTGATTGATTGATTGATAAGGCAATGTATGTTTTTGAATGCATTTTTAACATATAACTGTTCCACACATGTACATATAACGTTTCTTGCTTGTGTGCCCTCTTCTTACCCCTCTTCACATTTTTCTCATGCAGTGTGTACAGAGGCTCCTATTGTTCATTGTCATCTTTCTTCAAATGGTTTTGTTCTCATGTCTGACACTAAAACAATACATTGCAGCCTCCCAACTTCCACTGCCTATGTTTTTCCTTTGATTCAACATTAATAGACACATCTTCATAATGCTTTGTAATACCCCATCTTAAACCATACAAAATAATCTGGGAAACTCAAACAAATTCCTCACTTTCTAAAGTGTTCTATCGCCACAGTCAAGAATAAATGTATGGCCTCTGCTACATCTTTAATTATTTTATTTTTTTACACAGAACGTAAAAAGAGAGAACCCTGTCTTAGCCAGCCAATCAGCTCTCAGCTCAGGGTGTCAAATACCTTTTCACGAGAATGTGAATCATATAATGTTCAGTAATAAGATAAAGAAAGAATTTGGTGTAGTTTCACAAACACTGTTGGACAAAATATTGGACAAAATCCAATTTTTTTTTTAAATCTTTAAACATTTGTTTCTAGTGGCAATTACACCCATAACTCTGCTTCCTCAATGAGATCAATGCAGCAGTGTGGAACATTCCAGAAAAACAAAGACTATTATACATTATAGAGCATAAATCCAGTCAACTAAACACCAATAAATGTAACTATCAGTACAAATCAGTGCTATTTTTCATGTCATCAAGTCCTGTCCCAAGTTGTAACATGAAATTGAGTTCATCCCAGATTAATACATTTTGTATTGTTTTTACCACTATTGTGTGAACTTCTACTTTGACTGTTTTGTTGCAGATCATACTTCTCTTGTCTACTTACTTCCTCTCATCAAGTTCCCATGCAGGCAGACACGAACACCCGTGCACTTACCTCAAAACTCCTGGTTCCATGTGGTGTTGTCGCTCTCACCACAAACTGCTGCTGACCTCCTTTGCCCACATGATCTTGTTTCTTTTCTCACGTCCTTGAGTTGTTATCTCGAGTTTACCAAAGCACTTGTGTGGTGGTAGCAGTTGTGTAAAGGTGCCAGTTAACTGTGCTCAGTCTTTTGGACACTTCCATGAGGACATCCCGGCTTCACCCCATTTCCCGGCGCCCCTCCTCAGAGCCTATTATTGCACGGTGCATTGATTTATCACAATAGGGCGCATATATTAGCGGGCAGTGCACCCCCAGTCCTGTTGTTCTCCATCACTCTCTCTTTTCCATACAACCCCTAAAAAGCCCTGCCTAAAAAACAATTAGAAACACTAGCAACCCCCCCGTCTGCCCTTCACCCGCATTTTTCTGGCGTCAGTGGCCAAGCAACGGGTAACTGCTGAAATTCATGTTGGAAGTAGAAGGGTTGCAAATGTTTTTAGATACTGTGAGGTTTGGGTTTTTCACAAAGCCTTTTTATTTTCAATACTTTGTTAACATATCAGTATTGTGCTATACCAATAAAGTATTCTTAATATTGTGATATTACAATTACTGATACCAATTACCAATGTGTTAAAAAACATTGTAATTCTTCTCTCCAGTCAAGATCAATTCTTGTAATTGAATAATTCAGTTTATAGAATAAACTATCACTGAAACAGTTCATTTTTGTGTCCAGATTTATGCTGAAACTGGTTGGATGAGTGTGCCTTATTTAAAAAGTCAGTCAGAGCTGCACCCAGTTCACACAGCACCAGCCCCTCACTGATCCTTCTGCAGGTGGTGAGTGCACAGGAGCCTTGATCTTTCAGCGGGGGAAAGTGGGGTTAAGTGTCTTGCCCAAGAACACAACGGCAGCAGACATCTATGACTTCTCAATTAAAAAAAGAATCTGCTTTGCTCTGGTTGATATAATAAAAATAGATTTTCTCAAACATGACACTGTAGCAGCAGCAGATGAAGTGACGGTATAGTGTTAGTCACTTCTATTAATATCATATCTCCAAGCAACACACAACATATGTTTTTTAGATTTTTTTTAATTGAATACATGACAAAAGTATCTGAAATTAGAAAACATTTTTATCAGATCTATCTCCTGATAATAATTTCCGAAGTTACCTAAATATGTCTATTTCTCGGAAGGAGGATGTTTCCACTCTGCTTTTCAATCGCTTCATTGTCTATTCATGTTTTCAAGTATTCAAGTATTGTGTTCTTGCTGCAGGACATTTTTGGACATTATTGCATTTCCTGAATTTATTATTTCCTGTGTTGTTAGTCAAATCAATTGTTTAACTAGAAGATCCTACTGCCCACATTTCTAAGCTGTTCTAAGTTAGGTTTATTCTAAATGAAGATATCTTGATGAGACAGATCTTGTTGCATCTTGTTGAATTGCAAAAACACAAAATAAGGTGGCGATCGTGCTGGAGTAACTCACCTTTGGTTTTGTTTCATACATTTTGTATGTCCCTATACTTTTGTGAACAAATCAGATCACAGCATGCTGTCTTTATCTCATCAGAAAACGTCTGAACTCTTTCATGAGAACTGATCAGTCGAGTAAGGGCTGGTTCTTTTTCACAAGGAAGGCGATGTGGCAGATGGCGTGAAGATGTGACAGAAGGCAAACAAACATACAAGCGAAAGCTAGTGCTAGAACCAAACTATTGGGAGCGAGGAAATACTTACATAGATTTTATTACATTGATCATTTTTTGTTGTTTCAAAATCCAGATTAAAATATATTCCTTAAATCGGAACACGTGTCATAAGGGTCCGTGTACTTTAAAAAAACATTTCTACAATTAACACAGTACAACAACAAAGAAAACAGGGTGGATTTAAGTGGAAAATATGTTTCTAAAACATGTTTATTGCTTTGCTGCGGTAAAGTTATAGTTTTAAATTGGATATTCGCCACATTCAACACATTCAAAAAATCTATTTAGCCCTTTGCCCTTTTGACCTTTTGATTTCAAAATGCTTTGGGTTTTTGCCTACTGGTCCCGCACACATGAAACAAAACATATTTTTTCAATATACCCTTTGTTGAATTTTTTTTTTTTTTCTACGCGACCAGCAGGCATAAACCCAACGCTTTTTGAAATCAATAGGTCAAAGGCTTAAATGGCTAAATAGATTTGATTAAATTTGATGGTAAAAAAGAATGGAAAATCATAAACAAATCAACAAAGGGTATATTGAAAAAAGATGCTTTGTTTCATGTGTGCGGGACCAGTAGGCAAAAACCCAACACCCAATATAAAACTAACTTTACTGCAGTTATTGCTTTTGGGTGATTGGAAGGATTAGTATATTGCTTATATAGATTAATTTCATGTTGAAATATGTTGAAGAGGGATTTACCATGGTATAATTTGATTCATGATGGTATCACGTGACACTGATGCGTCATTTACAGTAAACAGCAGCCGCGTGGGTTTGTGGGTGTGTTCCAAGGATCTGGGCGCGTCCCCTTCCATAGACTGAATAATTTCTTCCGCAATGCCAGCGCCTCTGCACAGCTGTCAGTCCTCCTGGTGCTGCTGGTGCTGCTCACTGCTGCATTTGGGATCCACACAGAGGTAGCAGCTTTTTCAATACTCCATTTCGCGTTTTATTAGCCACACTCTTCTGCTATTATAGTCCTTTACAAACATGTTAGTGTTTGTGTTAAAATTACACACTTTAACATTCTACTACATGTATGGACATTTATCAACATGATGGACATTGGTCTCTCCCTATGGACCAAATCATATGTGTATTTTTTGTGCCTTAACTGTTGATTATCTGATCTGTGTTGGTGATTTCAATGGTTTGTTAAGTCCTCTGAGATTACTGTTGTGATTTAGGGCAAGAATTAGTTGTTGTTGTTGTTAAAATCAGCTTTGAAAGTTTGGTCTATAGTTGCAAAATGTCTGTTACTAAGTAAATTTGCCAATGGCAAGTGTACTGTAGCGACTCTAGTGCCTTTTGCCGCTGCAGAGGAGAAACCGGGTTCGTCTGTTGTATGACGCGCTGCTTGGCTGTCACAGAGCACACTTTGTCAGGGATTAAGTTTGATGGCGTTTTAATGAAAAGAAACACGGATGAGGTGATAACATAACGTAGACGTCTTGATATTGAACGAAACAGTGAGAAAACGAAGGTACAAAAGAAACAAACACAAGCGAACGGTCAACAAAAACTACAGCGACCCAGCCCCCCTCTCTACTACTGATTTCATTCATAAAACAGAGTAGACACCGCCCCAGTAACCACGTGACCCACACCCGGCAGATCACCCAATCAAATCACAGCCCACTGTTATATTCAATTTATGGCTCCTACAACAAGTTCGACTTTACACAAAACACAGTCAAGATTATACTTTTTTTTTCATAATTAGCATAATATTATGCATCCATGGCATGGATCTATTATGGTCGTATCTTTATATTTGGATTTTCACTTCCATCCATCCATTTTCTACCCTTTAATCCATTTCTGGGTCAGGGGGGTGGCAATCAGAGATGCCACCCAAGTCTCATAGCACCAGCCCCTCACTGACCCTCTGCAGGTGGTGAGTCCACAGGAGGACGGCTGCTCTCTGAGTGTGAGCATAGCCTTGATCTTTCAGTGGGGGGTAAGTGGGGGTTAAGTGTCTTGCCCAAGGACACAACGACAGCAGTCATCAGTGGGAGTCGGTGGAGAAGGTGGAAATTGAACCCACGACCTTCAGGCCTGAAGGCCAATGCTCTACCAACTGAGCTACTGTCGCCCTGATTTTCACTCCAATCCAATCCAATCCAATTTATTTATAACGCACTAATAAAAACAACACAGTTGACCAAAGTGCCGTACAAAAATAAAAATATAAAAAACAATCAAATATACACATATACAGTGGCATAAGTGGACGATTTGAACAGTAAAAGTCAACTTCCAAACTAGTTAAAAGCCAAAGAGAACAAATGCGTCTTAAGGCGTGATTTAAAAACAGGAAGGGAGTCAGCCTGTCTAATGCACAGAGGCAGCTCATTCCACAGTTTGGGACCAACCACAGAAAAAGCTCCCTTTACTCCCTTGTTGTAAATTATGACATCAAAGGGCGGAGGTATTGTATATTTATGAACATTATGCGTATGTATCAAGCGTATGGATATGATGAACATGATGCTCCTATCTTATCACAGTTTTGAGTCTACAATTATATTATTGTATTCATGATGCATCAAATTTTCAAATTGTTTTCATTGTTTACAAAAAAGGTATGTCATCTAGACAATCATAAAAACCTGCCATACTTAATCCCTTTCTACACCAGCCTTCTTCCCCCCCCCCCCCCTCTAAGTTCTAACCATCTCTGCATGATCAAAGTCTGTGTACATTTTTCTTTGTAAAAATAATGGAGGGTATAGCTGGTGTCATGGGATTGGATCTATTATAGTGCAGAATCGCTAACTGTAGTTTTAACAATCCTCCTTTACAGCTGAGTAAAATGTATATGGAATTTATATTTAGGAGCCGGTACCAAAAGCCCCAGCCATAAGTCATGTAAACTCTATTCGCAAATTTTTAGACTTTATTTTGTTTTCTGAGTGTGGAGTTCATACTGGTCCAAAATAATCCCAAACTGTTTGATTTGACAACTGTACAGCACATTGGTGTAGTAAGGGATACAGGTCAATTTGAAGTTAACATGTATTTCTTGTTCCAGTTTTCTGCTTCACACCAAGTAAAAAAGAAACAAACGAAATGGAGAGGTGTTTCTGTGGATTGATGACGCCAGAGAGACAAACAGGTAGATAGCTTGGAATGAATTGCTGGTAGGAAAGTCAATTGATATAAAGTTTGTATTTAATAGTGTGGCTGAAAAGTGGCATCTTGAGCGTAGAGTATGAATTTTTTTTTTTTTTTCAAACATGTATTTATTGAAATTTTACAGTTTTTTATATGAACACAAGGCACTTTCACAACATGGATGGGGTGTCTACACAAGTATTGGATAAAGTAAATATACACAAATAATGAAATCAAATGAAAATACAATATACTTAGTCTGCATCAGTCCAACCATCAACTGAGATATTGTTATTCCTAAGAAAACCATAGAAGATATTCCACATTTGTAGAAAATTGTCGAGTTTGTTTTTACTGACCCAGCTTATTTTTTCTAAAGCTAAATACAAAACCATGCCTTTCAACCACTGTGCAACAGTGCTCGGAGTGTCTGATTTCCATGAAGTAGCGATACAGCGCTTGGCTTCCAAAAAACAAATGTTCAATAAAGACAACGTTTTTTGAGGTCACAAAGCCCTCGGGGTACAAATTCAACAAACACATTTTAGGGTCTGCAGGAACGTTCTTGCCCACAACCCCACTCACAAAAGACAAAACATTCTTCCAGAATGAAAAAATATGCGGGCAATCCCACATACAATGGAACAAAGTGCCCTTTTGGTCCTTACATTTCAAGCATGTGTCTGGAATATTGGGATTAAAATGGTTTAATTTAACCGGGGTGATGTACCATCTACTTAACCATTTATACTGTAACAGTTTGGAGTTCACATTTATAGATTGAGACTGGGATAATATGCAACATTTTGACCACTGTTCCTCTGTAATATCTTGTTGCAGATCTCGTTCCCAAGCCCGGCGAAAGCGTTGAGATGATTCTGTAGATTTATTTTCAAAGAGAGTGTAAAATAGTGAAACCTGCCCTTTAGAGTGTAAGAATTTTAAAATGCATTCTTCCAATGTGGACAGGGTTGGGATTGACAGACATTGTTTTCGCTTGGACAGAATAAAACTGCGGAGCTGCAAATATTTAAAGAAATGCTTTGAAGGGATGTTAAATGTGGATTTCAAATCTTCGAAAGACATGAGGGTCTTGTTTTCATCATACAAGTCCGCAATTTTCTCTAGACCTAATGTTGCCCAGATTTTAAACCCGGGGTCTGCCTTGCCAGGGGTGAATTCCTCATTTCCAAATATTGGAGAAAATTGAGAAAGATCAGCTCTTTCCCCCAAATAAGTCAAGACAGTGCCCCAAACCAACAATGTATTCCGGAGGAAAGGATTTTTTGTATTCTTAAGTAATGTGCGCTGATTGGCAGAGAAAATGTATAAGTTTGGAGGAATACTGATCAAATGTGTTTCCATTGAAACCCAAGCAGGGAGGTGGTCTCTTTGAAAATAAAACATACATGCTCTTATTTGTGCTGCCCAGTAATACCATTCGAGGTTAGGCAATTTTAAACCACCTCTGTCATAAGGTAAATACAGTAGAGAGAGTCTAATCCTGGGGCGCTTTTTGTTCCATATAAAAGCAGAGAAGAGTCTATTAATTATTCTGAAAAAGTATGGCGGGGGAGCAAGAGGAATACATTGAAATAAATATAAATACTTGGGCAATATATTCATTTTTAGTATATTTATGCGGCCAATCATCGAGATGGGTAAATTGTTCCACCTGTTTATTGATTGTACAACCTTTTCATCAAGGTCCTTGTAGTTTTTTGAGACAACCTCATCAATGGTAGGAGTAATTCTGACACCGAGGTAGGTGAAGCCACTAACGCAGACCTCAAAGGGGACATGAAGGGGAGGATTCATTCGTTCAAATTTGTCCAAGAATAATATAACGGATTTTGAGTTGTTTATCTTATACCCTGAAAAACTACCAAAATATTCTACTAATTGTAGCAAAGCAGGTATTGATGTTTTAAGGTTAGAGCAGAACAATACAACATCATCGGCATACAAGCCAATGCGGTGCTCGTTATCTCCTATTGAAATTCCCCTTAGACATGCGTTATTACGGATCGCAATTGCAAGAGGCTCAATTGCTAATGTGAATAGTAACGGAGACAGGGGGCAACCCTGTCTCGTCCCTCTATACAACTTAAAAGGAGTGGATACATGCCCGTTTGTAAGTACAATAGCCTGGGGGTCTGCATAAAGCAATTTAACCCAGTCCAAAAATGACTTTTTTATCCCAAATCGTTGAAGAACTTCAAATAAGAAGTGCCATTCAACCTTATCAAAAGCCTTCTCGGCATCTAACGACAAAATTGCAGTGTCTTTGCAACCAGAATTCTCAAATATAACGTTCAGTACCCGTCGAATGTTGTGAAAACCATGCCGTCCCTGAACAAAGCCATTTTGATCGGTATGTACCATTTGTGGTATCAGTTTCTCTAAACGCCTAGCCAAAGCTTTGCAAAGAATTTTTAAGTCATTGTTTAAGAGGGATATTGGTCTATAAGATCCACACAAAGTCGCGGACTTGCCTGGTTTTAACAGTAGTGTAATAATGGCTGTGTTCAGCGAAGGAGGCAGAGTTCCATTATTTAAAGACTCTTTGTACATGTCAAGCATGGGTTGCATTAATAAGTTGTGAAAAGATTTATATATTTCAATGGGAATTCCATCTGGCCCTGGTGTTTTGGACCCCTTCATGCTTCTAACGGCTGTCGCCAATTCATTGGTACTAATTTCCAAATTTATGTCAGCCAATAAATTATCTTCTAGAGGAGTGATGTTCAATGAATCTAAGAATTGTTTCTGGTTGTCCAATGCATGAGGAGAGACTTCTGATATGTATAAATTCTCATAAAATGTTTTAAAAGTGTTATTTATTTCTTTGAAGTTACTAGTCTCAGAGCCTCCATTAGTTTCTATAGTGTTTATGGTTCTTTCGGATTCTGATTGTTTAATACGCCATGCCAACAATTTACTGGCTCTTTCTCCTTGTTCATAGTAGGACTGCTTTAACCTCAGAAGGCTTTTGGTCGCTTTATTTACTGAAAGCACATTGTATTTAGCTCTTATTTCAAGTAGTTCTTTAAATGTTTGCTCTGAGGGGTTCGTAAAATGTCTTAATTGAGTTTGATTTAATTTAGATTCCAATTGCTCCATTTCTGACCTCCAAGATTTATGTTTGGAGCTTGTATAGCTTATCATATGGCCTCTTAAAAATGCTTTGAATGCTTCCCATCGAATAGAAGCTGATGTTTGATCAGTATTGTTAACAAAAAAATCTGAAATTTGTGCCCCAATATATTCCATAAACCCTGGATCCTTCAACCAGAAAGGCTGCAAACGCCATCTCGGGGGCGAAGACTGTGGTAGCAGCTTTAAACTAAAAGATACTGATGCATGATCTGAGATGACAATACTATCATACCAGGCCTTAGAAACGGAAGATAAAAGGGATGCTGAAACCAAAAAGTAGTCGATCCTAGAAAATGTTTGGGCAGTAGCAGAGAAGCACGAAAAGGTTGATTGATTAGAGTGGAATTTTCTCCAAATGTCTGTCAAATTGAGTTCACTAATGTGATAAAGTAGCTCTTTCCTGGTTTGGATATGTGAAGCGTCCCTTCCAGTTGATCTATCAATTTCCGGTTGAAGAACACAATTAAAGTCTCCACCTACAACACAGGCACCAGGCAAGTCTGCCATAGACAGGAACAAATTCCTGAAAAATGCCGGATTATCAATGTTGGGGCCATATAAATTAATTAAGTTCAATCTGATAGAGTTAATTTCACATTGTATAATAAGGAATCTCCCTAGTCTGTCTGCTTCTACATTTATCAGACGAAAGGGCACTGAACGATGCACTAGTTATTACCCCACCGAGACTTAGAACTGAAAGAAGCTGAAAAAATATGACCAGTCCATCTCCTTCTCACCTTCACTAGATCCTCTGGGATCAGATGAGTCTCTTGCAAAAACACAATCTTAGCTTTCAAGTCCTTAATTCTGCTCATTACTTGCTTAAGTTTCACTAATTTGTTAAGACCCCTCACATTCCAGGATGTGAACTGTAGTTCAGAAGACATGGTAATGAATTATAATATTGAGACTACACAACATATGGGTAACAAGTATTATTAAGTGTGTATATTATAGAATAAGGTAAAACACAAATAGGATTAAAAAAAACAAAAGCAAACCACCACAACATAAAGTGCCTATAACCTGAACATAACAAGATGTATTTCCCCAAATGAAATACACAATCCCCTCCCAAAATCTACACTTCCAAAAGACTCCCCGAAGGTTGAGTCTAGCTATGAGGCTAAGCCGGTCCACACGTGTGAGGAACAGCATACTCAAATGGTCAAAACAAGGCCCGGTGCAAAAAATAAATAAAAAATAAACAAAATATAATAGTAATGATTAATAATAAATGATACACACTTTCTTTCACAATCAGAACATACATTAGTAAAACACAAACAGCTAAACAAAATAGTTCCAGATCTAACACACTGCCTGCTTCTAGACAGTATCAAAACAGTGTTCGTAGTCACATGAAGCAGAAAGGATAAAAGTCACCTGCAGTTATTTAAGTATTGATGAGGAAGATTGTAGCGCTACTCCGCGTCCTCCGCTGACGTCCCGCTCCTCTCCTGCCTCAGCCTTCGCACAAAAGTCTCAGCTGCCTCCGCTTTTTCAAACGTGTGGCGTCTTCCCCTGATAGTCACAAGCAGTGTAGCTGGATGGACTAACCCGTAGCGCAGATCCTGAAGTTTTAGACCAGCTAGGTCCCTCTTCACGGCATCAAACAGCTTTCTCTTCTTAAGTAACTCGGAGGATAGATCCGGGAAAAACATAACTTTTCTTCCATCTACGAGCACGTTGCCTGCGCTTCGGGCTGCATTCATAATACGGACCTTGTCAGCGTAGTTGAGGAGCTTCATAACCACTGCTCTGGGTCGCACGGTGGGATCTTGTGATCCCGAAGCAGTACCGTTATTCCACATTCGGCCAACTCTGTGTGCCCTTTCAATCACCAGAGGTTGTGGAAAGTTGCGTTCCCCGAGCGTCGTTGGAATCCATCTCTCCAAAAAAACACACATATCCAATCCTTCTTTTGACTCTGGGAGGCCAACCAGTCGTATATTCGAGCGGCGAGCACGGTTTTCCAGGTCATCCACTTTACGCAGGAGCTCCTCCACTCTGGCTGTAGTCAAGCTAGTTTGGGCTCCCATGCGGGACAGCTCGTCTTCATTTGAACTTATTCTCCGTTCAGCTTCAGTTGTCCGATTCGTCAGTGCTGTCAAATCTTCTTGCACTTTGTTAACAGCCCCCAGTAAACCGTCCAATTTTGACGCAAAGTATTCTTTCATTGACGAGAATTCACTACTTAGAGAGCTGATAGCGGCTAGTATCTCACACGAGCTATCGCTAGCCTTCTCATTGCCAGCCTCAATGCTACTTAGCTCCCCCGCTAGCTCAACAGCGCACGGGGAATTACCCCCGGGTTTAGAAGATTTCCCGGTCTTCCCGGCATTCAGTTTAGGTGGCATTCTGGTTCCTTGCGTTGTTCAAAGATGTTACTGCTGTTTAGTCCATAGTACTGAGTGTCTGATTGTTATTAGTTAAAAAGTTACACCTGAGCCTCGGACGCACGTGCTGTTAGGAGCGCACCATAACCGGAAGTCGTAGAGTAGGAATTGGTATGAATAATATTTATTGCTGTTGACTTAAAAAACAGAACACATTGATCAACATTTGCTATTCCAAAGGGTCCAACTGTAATGTATTACACATATCTTAATATAGAGCTACATTTGTCAAACTGTTTTTTGTACTACCTTTGACAGCATTCATATTCTCTGAGAAAGTAATGTGATGAAATCTCATAATTTGGTCGTCTGAACCCTAATGTAATGTGTGTTGGTGTCAGTGCCTCTGCAGAGCGTGGATGTGCAGGTGGATGTGAAGGACCATGTTGCTACGGTGGTCTCAACTCTGCTCTACCAAAATAAAGAGGAGAAACCCATCGAGGCCGTGTTTGTCTTTCCCATGTCCAGTGAGGCTGCCGTCTGCCATTTCAGTGCCAAAGTTGGACAGACACTTATTGTGGCTGAGGTGAAGGAGAAGAAACAGGTAAGAAAAGATGGTAAAAGATGTGTGACATTTTGTGTACAGTAGTTGAATAAAAGTATAACCGTCAAACCTTTGCTCTGATTAAACCTGTTCCAGGCTCGTGAGGAATACGATGATGCGCTGAGCTCCGGTCAACAGGCCTTTCTATTGGAGGAGAGTGACCAGAGCCCAGATATATTCTCTATGAGTGTTGGCAGCCTGCCCCCAGGAGAGAGTGCGTCCATCCGGCTGGAGTATGTCACTGAGCTGGATGTGCAGGCTGATGACGCGCTGAGGTTTTGTCTTCCAGCGGTTCTCAACCCGCGGTACCAACCTGCAGGTGAGACTTCAGTCCTCCAACACAACAAAGTAGAAAAAGATGACAGTTATACAGCAGTGTTACTCTGTCGGTAAATGAAATTAAATACTTCAAAACCGTTCTTCTCAAAGTGGAATGTGCGGCCGCAGAAAAAAGTTGCATGATGACCCAGAAATATTATGCTTTTTGGAAACCGCGCATGTAGTGATGCTTTATTTTGAGGACATTTCTGAGATTCTTGATGTTGAGTGCTTGATATTTTTATTTTATTTGAAATGACGGATTCTGCTCAACAAGATTTTCTCTGGAATTAAGATCTTATGAGAGTATGACAAGATTGGGTCAATAATTGGTAAAAGAAAATCTATTTGTAATCCAATCATCACATTGAATGTCACTCCTCTTTTAGTCATAAAGTTCAAATAAAGAAATACAAATTGTTTTTCTTAATGTTGATAATGATTATAGATCATGGTTTTCACAGGAACAGAAGGCAGCAGTGTGAAAGTGACATCAGTCCCATCATCTTCTGTGCCTTATGATCTTACCTTCTCTGCCCGAATGGAGTCACTGCGACCAGTTTCCAAAGTTGAATCTAGCTGCACCATGGAGCCAGTCAATTACCTCAACGAAAATCACACCAAGGCCTCGGTAAATCTCAGCTATGACCAATTAAAGTCTTTGTAGATAAAAAAAGCTCTTGAAATATAATAATAGAAGATGTTAACACTAGACATTCTTTAATTATTTTAAGTAAAACGAAGTAAGAATGCTATGCATGTATGTATGTAAGAATGCTTATTATTCTTTTTAAATACACTGTCAAAGATGTGGGTCACAAGTACTACAGTTTTTAATGAACAATTTAAAAATTGTGAATGAAATTTACAGCATAAGTTGTCTGTAGGTGAAGCTGGCAGCAGGACATAAGTTTGACCGAGATGTGGAGCTGCTCATTTATTACTCTGACAGTCACCAACCATCAGCCGTAGTGGAGGCTGCTCAGGGCTCAGCCAAACCTGGTAAGGATACATTCAATAGTGGGCTGCCATCTAGAGGCAGAGTCCATATTTGAATATTTGAGTTAATATTATTGATATTGACTTCTAAAGGATCACGTTTTAAGTGCGCTGTAGAGCTGTAAGATGATGGTCAATGTTTCCAGTGATCTTCCAACTTTTAAGGTCATTTTAAAAAAGGCACATTGTGCTTCTGCCTGATATATAGTGGTGATTATAAGAAATTCAAGAGAAGATCTTGTGGACAGTGTGTACTTACCTTACCTAAATCCACTGTAACTTATTCATTATGGACATTTCAATAGAAGTGTCCAAAGTCTGGAAAAGATCCCTGGTGTCCATAAATTAATGTCCTCTTGATGATAGGAATTCTGAAATATTTAGGTTTTAGTTTGATTCCGTATTCGCCACCGTAGGTCTATGCATGCTTCCCCATTGCCTGCTCATAAAATAGGGCCACTGATGATATTATATTTTGTCTATATGTCTATTTTTGAATGGTTAAGAAAGCTGCCCTTTTATTTCAGGCTCTTTGATGGGAGACCCAGCGCTTATGTTGAGCCTGTACCCAGAGTTTCCCAAAGACATAATGTCATCGGTATCGTCCACTGGAGAGTTTGTGTTTCTGTTGGATCGATCTGGAAGCATGGACTGTAATATGAGTAATATGGGAACATCAGTGTCTCGGATTGCCAGTGCACGGGTTAGCAAGCCAAGTGAGTTGTTTTTAGTAACTCTTTGAACTTTTCTCCTGATACTGTTTTTATTTTCTCAGGACACTCTACTGCTGCTGCTCAAGAGTTTACCCATGGGCTGCTTCTTTAACATCTACAGTTTTGGATCCACCTTTGAACAAATATTTCCGTAATTTGAAATATTGTAACATGTATTTTCAGCACTGCCTTAAGCAGTGACACGGATGCAAAATCATGCTTTGTTTGTGCTTCTTTTGTAGGGAAAGTGTGAAGTATCGTCAGAAAACAATGAAGAAAGCTCTGAAAAAAGTGGAAAACATGAAGGCTAACCTTGGAGGAACAGAGATCTTGGCACCGTTGAAATGCATTTACAGCCAGGCCTGCATCCCCAACCAGCCGAGACAGGTACATAGATAAAAACTTTATTGATCCAACTGGGAGAAATTCAAGTGCCCATTAGTAGCCAAAACAGACAACAGAAACAAAAGACGCACATAAATAGTAATAATCCTAAAATAGTAATAATCATAAAATAACCACAATCATAGTAAAAAGGGATAAAGGGTTTGTGAATGAGGCCATCGCTTTAAGCCTCTCTTTTGCAACATAAAAATTATCTTGAAGGATCTTGCCTCTAACCTCCTCATTGGTAACAGTTGTCTGCTTTACTTTTTGTTTTCTGAACAGTTAATGCAAAAGAAAATACACCACCGTACGCCTTCAGCTGCGGGAGAAACTACGGTGCAAAGCTAACTCATGTCACAAATGCACATTTAAAGATCATGGCTCCAGTTAGCATATGTTCAAAATGGCTTCTTCCGTATTCAGCACTCGGTTCGTCCACTTCTGATATAATATGGTCTATGAGTTTGTCCCATTTTAGTTTTGTGGTACAACAAATAAAAACGACATACACAAGTAAAAGGACACGATGTGTGAACAACAACAATCTTGGGAATACATATTTTTTATTATACTTTATTTTCAAAATACAAACTCAAAACACTCGAACACACCAATGCAGACCCACAAGCCTTGAGCAAACAACCAAAAAATGTACATACAAATCTGTACAACTCAAAGACTTAAAACTTAAAAAGTCATTGCCTTCAATTGGTCTAGAGCACCTGCTCAAACTGCTATGGGGCTTTGTTTAGTTCTGTGTATTGTCCACTACTGTTTAAGGTCCATTGTCAGTACATAGACAGATGAACACATGGCTCTGATGACATCGGGGGCTTTGGCACAGTTCACAGTTCATCCTATGCACGTGTGTGATAATAATTTGAGTTACTGTGATACACAATACAACACTCTTATTATATAGCCATCTCTTGCATAGTGATGTCACCTCAACTCAAACAAGCCTCCCCCGCCCACACGGTGACGTAGCCTCACACTGAGTGGTTTTTCTCCAAAGTAAACTCTTCAGATTCGCCGGTACGTAGTAATTTCACACCTGAGGATGAAAAAGGATGTAAAAAGATTTGTGTGTGCGTAGAAAGATTTGTGTGTGTGTAAAAAAAAAAAAAAAAAAAGAACGTTTTACGCAAGTTTTTTTTTTTACACACAAATCTTTTGACGCAGTCCTGCCTTTGCAGATTCGCAACTTGACTGTGTGCGTGCGTAAACAGATTTGTGTGTGTGTAATTTGACATTTGTAACGTGGTTACAGAACAATCTGTGTGTAAATAACCACGTTGTACGAAGAGAAGAACGGAAAAAAGCCTAAGTGCTACGCACAGGCTCTGTTTTACACACGAATCTCTTTTTGACACACCTCTGCCGCCAAGCTTGTGTCAAAAAGATTCATAGGTGTAATTTGGTTCTTCTAGCAGTACACCAGCAGATGGTGCTGTTGTAGCTGGTTATTACCTTCACGCAAGCAAACCAGCAGAGTTTGTGGCACTAAAGTGTAGATTTGTCAAGTTCAGGATGACAAGAGACTCTAAGGGTGTATTCAGACCTGAAAAGTCCTTTGCTCTGCTTGCTTGATCCGAATCAAAAGCGGACCAAACTATTTTCTTTTGCTCCGGTTCGTATTCAGGGCTTTGAATACACCAATTCCCACAAAATCCGACCTTTATGAAAGCTGTAGGTTCTCTGTCAGCTATTTTAGTTTACATTGAGTTCTATGGGGAAAATTTCTGTGTAGCCCACGTGAATTTAGTCTGCAATACGCGAGAATCCTTCAGCTCCAAGGTAGTAACACCCTATCTATCCAGTTATTATAATAGATCCATGTATCATACAGTGGTGTGAATGACAGGATTTTGAAATATAGAAAAAAAAACATCATAAACAGCTGCGGTTGTGTGTCTTGTCAAGGCAGTAGGTTTTGGTTTGCTTGCATGTAGGTAATAACCAGCTACAACAGCACCATCTGCTGGTGTACTGCTAGAACAACCACATCACACTTATGAATCTTTTTGACACACGTTAAGCGGCAGAGGTGTGTCAAAAAGATTTGTGTGTAAAACAGAGCCTTTGCGTAGCACTTAGGCTTTTTCCGTTCTTGTCTTCGTACAACGTGGTTATTTACTCACAGATTGTTCTGTTACAGATACAAATGTCAAATTACACACACACAACTCTTTCTACGCACACACAAATCTTTTTACGCACACACAAATCTTGATACGTACATACAAATCTATTTACACACGCACGAACCATTTTAAATACATCACATTGATGTATTGATGTTGAAATTATCATGATGTGGACCCGCGGGCGTTTCACTGCCTCTCGAGATTAAAAGGGAAAGGTCGCCCTCTAACTAAAGCTTGAAGGAATCAATGAAATGAATGAAAATGAATGAACTTTGAGCATGTGTATGAAAGCCAAATATCACTGTAATCATGTTTACAGTCGAGAAAAGTCAAAAAGCGTAATATGGCATCTTTAAGGAACACCATCTTGTCCCGGGATGGAAATTTGTGCTTGGCATTTCACCCATCCTTTTGCTACAAAAAAACTTCTTGGATTGTAACAGTCATGGCATGAAGAACTTCCAATTTGTTTTTTATCTTAAAATGACAAATACATTGAATATTGTGTCTTAGACTGATTTACTGCTTTGCTTTGTAGTTGTTTGTCTTTACTGATGGAGAAGTGGGAAACACCAAAGAAGTCACAAACCTGGTCATGTCTAATGCAGCCTCTCACAGGTAAAAACAGCAACTGTTGAACTGCTGTGATGTACAAGTCACACATCTTTACTTCTCCCAGATGTTTTTCCTTTGGGATCGGGGAAGGAGCCAGCACTGCTCTTATCAATGGTCTGGCAAAAGAAGGAGGAGGACACGCACAGTTCATCTTAGGCAACGACAGGATGCAGCCCAAAGTAAGATGATTTTGGGTTCCTCTTGAATATGAGTTATCACGATCAATGCCAGCGGTAACATTTTTTACATTTTAGAAAAATATCCTTTTACATTTTTATTTGGGAAATTTAATTTTCGGTTTATGTCGATTATCAATAGAGGAACTATTGATAAAATCATACTAATCACAATTCTCATTTTTATGTACAATTTATTATAGTATAAGATATCAATTTAATGTATAGTTTTTCCTTTTAAATTCCTGCACTGGTGTTTCACAAGAAATGTATTCCTACTTTTATATACTATACTCATTATATAAGCAACCTCTCTGCTACAACCAGGTGGAAAGACCTCATGAGCAGTAATTATCTGAATGAACCTTGTTTGACCTCAAGTGGATCACAACTAACCTCAGCCTAAAATGTAACATCTGGTTGACAAAAGTAATAATTTTGTTTAAATAAATTAAGGGGAAGAAAATGGATGGATGGATACATCCATCCATTTTCTTCCCCTTAATCCATTTCTTGGTCGGGGGGTGGCAGTCAGAGCTGAACCCAGTACACTCAGCACCAGCCCCTCACTGATCCTCCTGCAGGTGGTGAGTCCACAGGAGCTGAGATCTTTCAGTGGGAGCTTCAGGCAAAGTGGGGTTAAGTGTCTTTCCCAAGGACACAACGACAGCAGTCATCAGTGGGAGTCGTGAAGTAGGTATTACGGTGGGCTCAAACCCACGACCTTCAGGCCCAAAGGCCAATGCTCTACCAACTGAGCCACTGTCGCCCCCCTGTTGTTTAATAGTCATATTAATAGACTCCGCTCCCATCTCTGTGTGAGAGGACAAGTGCCCAAAAATAACTATTGTAAACCGCTTTGTGACTCTGGTCTGTGAAAGGCGGTATATAAATAAAGATTATGTAATGTAATGTTTATTTTTTATATACCGCCTTTCACAGACAAGGGTCACAAAGCGGTTTACAATTGTTATTATTTTTATGGGCATTTGTCCTCTCACTCCAGACAGAGATGGGAGCGGGGTCGCCGAACAGGAGGCGCATGCCATTACTTACTTACTTACTTATAATTAAGCTACGCTGTATATATGTACATTTACATTCATATTATTTTTTTTACTGCGTAGAAATAGTATAATAGTTGTATTAATGGTGTTTTCCCTCCAGAGAACTACAACTGGGTGGTCCCACACCTGCTTACTTTACTATATGACTGACGGAAGAGAAATATCATAAATTATTGATTTAAAATGTAAGGCTGTTCCCCTAGGCCTAGTGCCTCTGTGTTTAGTTTAACACTAATTATGCAACCAATTTAAAATATAACCTATTGAAATTTACATGCACAGCTACTCTTATAGCCATCCAATTAATGCCACCAAACCCAGCAGATTTAAATGTGTGTTATGGCACGAATATCATGCACCGGGCCAAAGTTCCATGTCTATAGATCATAGAAGGTAAATGGATTCAATAGGCACCCTGCTGGTCGAGGTCCTAAACTGCAGCCTATAGACCTAATGGTTCTAATAAGTTTTGGAGGATATTCAGACTGATCAACTGATCTGAATGAACAATATTGTGAAGAGAGTGTTTGGCATTACAGATCCAAAAAGGAAACTGAAAAAAGGAAACTTATCTCTCTTTCTTCTGCAGGTGATTCAGTCTTTGCGCTTCGCCATGCAGCCAGCAGTAGTTGACATCTCTGTGAACTGGGACCTTCCTAAAGGTGTCTCTGCCACTGTCCTGTCCCCTCCTCTCACATCCATTTTCCAGGGACAACGGTCACTGCTCTACGTCCAACTGACTGGAAAGGTGCTTTCATGTTTAGAGTTTAGGCTAATGTGTTTGCAGTATAGGCTAATGTGTGTAATGTGCTTTAGAGCAAAAAGGCAGCTGAGGGTTGTGTGACTGTCAAATACAGTCTGGCAGGACATCCCACTGAAAACAAACTCAACTTCAGCCTCCAACCAGTGGAGGACACAGGGTAAGACACAGACCAATGCTCCATGTTTAAGCACACAGTCACAGGCTGTTTTAAAGGTCCCTTATTTTATTAGGAACCCTTTTCAGTTCCTGGTTTTTAGAAATTAGGAGAAAGTATTTTGGTGACCCGTGTACAACACTGACCTTGTGATCGTCTTTATTTAAAATAATAATATATAACTCCTGAATATCTGATACATGGGGGTTCTTCTTCATCTGCAGACTCACAGTACACAGGCTGGCAGCACGATCGCTCATCTGATCTTTGGAGCAAGAAAAGGAGGACACCAGTCACAAGAAAGTTGACGCTGCGAAGAAGAAAGTAATTGACCTCAGTGTTCAATCTGGAGTCAGCAGTTCTTTCACCGCTTTCATTGCTGTGAACAAAACCAGTGGAGAGGCCATTCAAGGTCCCCTGCTGAGAAGAAATGTCCCTCTTCCAGGTTGGTATCCAAACTAAAATGAGAGAATTATGAAATTTACACTGATGTTGATCTCTCAATTGTCTCCTTCACAGAGATGGCCTGGAGCAAGCATCTGCCCATGCCTCTGCCCATGCCTCTGCCCATGCCCATGCCTCTGCCCATGCCTCTGCGCAATGTCCAAATGTGTTTCAGTGCGTGTAAGACTAGTGTACATCCCATTATGCAAGAACCCATGTATTGCGGCGTAAAATGTCCAAACTGTAGGCAATACGCAGCGGCAGGCTAGACACGGACTATGTTGCTGACGCGTAGATTCATTCGCATGCATGCAGATAGGGACTTACTTGATGTTCAGTAGACTAGACTCCAATAATAATTCACAGGTGGAACTCGCTCCGCGACCAACCATTAGCAATCATTCCTGTCAGGAATGAAACATAATCAAAACGAAACGATGCATCTTTACTCTGGCATCTTTTAAGATTCACCATTCGCTGTTCTGCAACTCTCCTATTGTTAGGCATATTGAGGTGTCGATATCTCACTGGCACTCCAATACTGTAGTGGCCATCCACCAGCTTAACAGACTCTGAAACAGATTTCAAAAACTGTTCATCCTCTTTGTAGAGTGCCAGCTCTTCTTGTTGCCTTTCGGGGAAACCAAACTTTAGCTGCTGTTCCCAAAGACTGTCTAATCTCGCCACAGAGATACGCAATCCTATTCTCTACAGGTGCTATTGTAGTGGCAAAACTACCTTTGGGTTTAGTTCCTGACTTAACATATTTAAACTTCTTTCTTACTGCTCCTAGAGATTCCTGAATGTCTCCAAACAAAGGGTCACTTGCAATCTTGACTTACTTCTCCACAAAATACACAATATCATGAAAAGTGGCTCTGCGATTAAACCGTTCTTGCAGCTCACAAGCCGCATTTCTCCAACGGTCCCTAAGCTTATAGGGCAGCTTCTTTTACGATAGTTTGCATGCTTGTGGGAACATTCAAATCGCCCACACCCATGGAATTGCAGCATTCACGCAGCAAAAAAACTGTAGGCCTGAAGCGCTTTAAGGTCTTCGCCTTTCACTATGGCAAGACACTTAATTCCATTTTGCCTGAAGCCCCCACTGACAGATCAAGGCTACGATGTCACTCACAGAACATATATCCTCCTGTGGACTCACGACCTACAGGAGAATCAGTAAGGTTGGGTGCAACTCTGACTGCCACCCCCTGACTCAGGCAATGCAGGGTTAAGTGTCTTGCCCAAGGACACAACGACAGCAGTCATCAGTGGGAGTCGGTGGAGAAGGTCCCGTGGTGGGCTTGAACCCTCGACCTTCAGGCTCAAAGGCCAGTTCTCTACCAACTGAGCTACTGTCGCCCCTTACCATTTTCCATTTAAATGTGTGGGCTTGTTTGTCAGCGCCCCCTGACAAACAGGGGATGCTAAATGGCCAATTTGATATTTCACCCCTTCAGGTGACCTAGGCCCAGGACAAATCAGACTTTGCATGTAAGTATTATGCAAGTAAGTATTTATGATCTCAAGAAGAAAGAAACCAATTGGACAAGAGTTTGCCACATGATGTTATTGCAAAGTGAGTCTCTGGTGAGGAGGGTGGTCTTTCTCTGCCTTCTCTGCCGCCCTTTTCCTTATGTACCACCAGACAATTTTAATGTTTTCTGTGAACCTATACAAAAATAATAATAACGTATTCTTATGAGTAATTATGTCTCCCCAGGTCCTCTTCGTGTAGACTCAAGACGTAAGTGATTTCATGTGTGGTTTCTTTTAAATGTTTGCTCTACCATTTACCATTTCTTTAAAAAAAAAAAAAAAAAAAATTATGTTTTTGTTTGTTTGAATAATCAGACAGAATACAACACATACACTGATATAACTAAATATAACAAACACAAAGTATGGGGGGTTTGCATTTGTTCAATATTGCATGGCATTTCTATGCTTTACTGTTTTCTTATTAAAGTGATAGTATGCAGTTTGTCAGAAAAAGAGAGAGAGGAACATGATTTGAAAAAAAAACCGACCCAAGCTCCCTCCCCCTCCTTTCTGATTGGTCTTGAAGCCGCGCCTACTTTCCCGTGCACGCGCCAGGTCAAAGGTGCGGAGGAGAGAGAGAAACCGTTGTCAATAATGGAGTTATCGGAGGTGAGGATGCATTTTTGTTTTGAAATTATTTTTCATGGAGATAACAAGTTTATGTAACTAACTTTGTACTAATACTCTAAACTGGCATGTCCTGTAAATATGTAGTGTTTTCAATCGATTTACATTGTTTATAGCTTGCAATGTTGTTATTACTCATTTGCTATGCTAACAGCTAGCGTAGGATTTACGTATTGTCCGGTCTTTTTAGTGTGTACACCTCTTTAGATGTGGGCCAGATTGTTTTCAATTATTTAAATTTTTGTCATCTTCAGAGCTCTTTTATGAGTGGATCATCTGGTGAGGAATATATTCCCCCTGCAGCATCATCATCAAGGAGAAGCGCTCCAAAACGAAAACGTGCTTCTACCTCTCAAGGTCGAGGAGGGGGTTGGGGGCAAGGCCCGAGTCATGCAGGAGTAGCTGCTGTAAACCTGAGTGACGAGGATTTAGCCCGTGCTCAGGAGCAAAGAACACAGAGGCTAATCGTCGAACATGATGTTGAATATATTCCTCCTGTAGCAACATCTTCACTAAGCAGTAGCGCCCCGAAAAGAAAACGGGCATCTACCTCTCAAGGCCGTGGAAGGGGTCGGGGGCAAGGCCCGAGGCATGCTGGATACGCTGCTGTAAACCTGTATGAGGATGATTTAGCCCGTGTTCAGGAGCTTATAACACAGAGGCGAAACTTTGAACGTGTAAGTCCCTTGAGAAGTCTAACCATATACATAATTTGCATTAAATCATTGCAACATGCTTTCTTTTTATACAGGCACTCATACAGAATCTGTCTCCGGAACAATGTAGGGACGTGCTGACAAAGGCGGTAGATGGAGACCCAGGTGTTCTTTTCGACATAATCACTAACAATGCACCTCCCGAAAGAAACATCCACTGAAAATCCGCCACCTTGGTGCAGATGTGCACACTGCCGAGAGATGCCAACTGATGTCGAGAAAAAACGCTGCTTGCA
Source organism: Knipowitschia caucasica (assembly GCA_964034765.1). NCBI lineage: Eukaryota > Metazoa > Chordata > Actinopteri > Gobiiformes > Gobiidae > Knipowitschia > Knipowitschia caucasica. Next base: position 13,285,535 of record OZ035832.1, read on the forward strand.
TCCTCCAGAACTATGCATATCAACTGTAGCACATGTAGAGACATATATAATCCAGAGAGGAGTCTTGCGCTTAGCCCGACGACTCTGGAATGAGTTTCGTGCAATGGTTGATGGATCTGACCCTGGAGAAGACAACCGTCAGTTTCGCCATGCTGCCTACCGGCAGTATGTTGCTTGGCAGCATGGAAGACTAGGTGCTGGACGGCGTGTGGTCATTCCAAGCTGTATGGTGTGGAGAATTAGAGACACATTTCCAGATCCTAACGGGAACTACACTGGGTTCATACCAAGACGATTATAGTTTACATTAGCACTTTTTGTTCACATTGTTGCATTGCTGTTTTCACATGTTCTTTTTGATTTGATAAATAAAAAATATTTCATTACAATACTGTGTAATTACAAAGCTCAACTGCAAATTGCCTGAAAATAACAAATATACAATTGGTTACAGATATAATAAACGGTCAACCACTTTCCATGAAAAACTTTATTTACAAAAACACTATTTACACACAATATAAAAAAAAAAAGTTTAGATTTTATTTCTGAGGCAATCGTTGACCTGTAACAAAACCAGTATATGATATGGATAAAATGATGAATACAAATTCTACATTCAGCATTGTGAGAAGAATAAATTAGTCAATACCATCTCCTCGGGTGCGCTGGTGTTCTAGTAACTCCTGTGTTGTTGGGGCAGGGATAGTTGACAGCAAACCCAATCTCCTTGGGTCCATGGCTCTGTATTTTCTTTGACGTGGGAGTCCTTTTTGGCTGTTCACTCGTGCTGTAACGACCATTGTCTGGAGTTCCGGGATATATGCATAGTCCTTCTCAACTTTGATTGCATAAATCCTCCAGCACCTAGACTTTTTATTGAATACTTTTCTGTATCTAAAATAGAGACATAAAGATGGCACAAAAGTAAAATCATAGAAAAGCAATAAGCATGCATAGTTTATAAAGTGTGAACATACTGTATGGCTCCATCTGCATTCCTTTTAGCAGGTCTATGTACATGGTGATTGTAATCAAGGGCAGCAAGTTGCATTCTCATGTCCATGATGGGCGGGTCGTAACTAAATCTTTTGCTGGCATACATAAGAAGGTGGCTGTGGAATGCTTCCAGGCGTGCGGTTGATCTACAAATAAATTACAGTTTAATTTGATCTCTTCCGTATTTATATATATTGTAAAAACAATACCTGAACTTCAGATACTTTGGTACTTCTTTTAACCAACGTTCTTTCAGAATGATCTCACTTAGAACGTTGTGCGCCGTTGAACCTTTGACAAGCCACTCTTTCTCACGTTCACTTTCCAGTGGGTCATGTTGGCATGCATCTAGAGGCCACACATGTTCCCCAGTGACATGATGCAGCAAGCCCATCCACATGTTCTAACAAATGTTTGATATGTAATTCATGGTAAGTGCATTTGAATTGAACTTTCAAACATTACAAAATTGAGTTGCCAATCAATGGATGGCATTGCTGACTTGGCACCCATTATGCCGCTGTTGTTGTGATGGAATGCAATTTTATGCTATGTTATGTCATCACAAGCTTGATATTATAGTATTTGTATTTTGTAGATACTTACAAAAAACTCCTCATACGTGTTTGCTTTATTGCAGCAGAACCAGAAATGATTGCAAATATCTTTGTTCCACTGTAGTAATATGGAACATCCCTTTTGCTGGCCAGCCTACAAAGAAAAGGGTCACAAATTCAATGCTTGTACAATGTCAATGCACAACAATCTTTCACAAAGCTCACTATTTTACTTACTGCATGTATCTTTTTGCCCAAGTTTTTTGCTCCGTGCCACATATCGTATGTGTGTTCCACACCACTGTCTTTGAATATGCCATTTCCTGTGTGAGTATTACAAATTAAATAAATAATGTAATTGCTTTATATAGGAGTACCATTTCTAATGTCATACCATAAATATGATTTGACTTACGGAAAAGAGCAGAAATCTGTGTATGGGCATCGGTACAGACTTCTGTAAGGTTTACCTCTCCCTTCAGCTGATTGAAGCTCTTGATGAAAGCCTCTCTCTCCATTATAGTAGAAATCCTACCACATAGTCTTTTATCTTCAGTTTTGATGGACATAATTTTCTTCGTCTCATTGTCCATCAAGGTGTAAGTACAGTACTGGGCTGAAAATCCTGGGCTGTCCATTCTTCCATCGCCTGTGTCCATAATTAAAAAGTAATGTAAATAAAAAGGTTCTCACCCAAGTAAACAAAAAAAAAAAAACTCAAGAAATTACCTAGAGCAACAACACTTCTGTCATGGACCTCAGCTATAACCGCTGACCGTTTCTCTTCCCAGAAGCTCTCAATGACATCATGACAGTATTCAGCTTGAATACGGTAGAACGTGGACTTTGCAACCATGCCCATATTCATGTACTTGAACAAAAGGGCTATTTTTGAATAGTTGTTGCCAGATAGGAGTATGTTGGTGGCCAGCATGAAGTCCCCACTCTGCATGCCAAATTTAAATTTGGGTTGAGAGTTCCACTCCCAAACAACATGATCATTTGGACAAATCTAAAGAAGGAAAAAGATAGTAATATACACAATTGCAAAAAGACAAAATGCATTACAGCACTGTAAGAAAAAAAAGGCATTCATACCCATTTTACAACCATAGCTGTTCCTCTGGTAGAAATGTCTGTCTGGTATGGTGCTGGGGCTCCACAATCTGACAAATCTTCCATTTTGGCTGTGCATAATGTAATAGGAATGAGCAGGAACTCTGCAAGTTGCTGCACACACTTGTGGTACACTATTGCAGCCTGCTGACCAACAATGTCTCCAGAAACAGCCACTTTACAATTGTCAGGTATGGACACTGGGTCATCGTGGGGTGCTTCAGGGAGGACAATATCATAAAGTGTATCCTCCTCACTTATGTCCTGGAGATTTTGAAGTTCTATTACTTCTCTCATAGTGGCCCCGGTCCTGTGAACAGTGTGACAAGTGTATTATGTACTCTGTTTTACATGTTCAGTTTACATACACATACAATGAAGTCAACCTTATGCGATATGGAGGTATGCATTCTTCATCATTGCTGTCCTCAGACTCTTCCATTTCAATTGTCCAGTCTTCTTCTGAAGACGAAACATCTTCAGTCTCTTGGCTTGGTGACCATGTTTGGTCATCGTCTGATTCAAGGCTGTATCACAAAAGTAACAACGACTTAGTATGTGATATGTGTAAACTTGCTTTTGTAAGCAAAAGCTCAAATCCTCACATGGAATTTTCTATTCTGTTGTACTCCTCCTCGTTGATCTCTACAGGAATACCACTTGATGGCAAACTAAACAAAACAAAGAACAACATTATTCTAATTTATATCCAAATTGACCATAGTGGCAATCATACGGCAACTAAAAAGTTTCACTTACTGTCCAGTTACAGAGATTGAGACTTCACCTTGCCCCAGGACCTCCACCCCCTCTTCAAATGCAAAATCTCTAAAGAAATAAAAAGAAAATGTTAGTTTTAGTTTTTTCTCTTGCCACTCAAACATTTTATTGTGGTTATGTGGTGGTTTAGGTATCTATTTTCCCATGGTTAGTGAAAGGGATGCTTTGGTATTACACTGTATTTGCATTTGTAAGGTCAACACTCATGGCCCTTACTGATAGAGCACTCAAGTAGTGTATTGTTAACAGACATCCCCACCCCACCACTGGCTAATCTAATTTAAAAATATTCTCACCTCTCAGACAAGTCTCCGTGGATACTAGACAGTGCTGGAAAAGCAAATAGCTGTTTTTTGAAAGGTGTAGAGGTTGAAACTTGAGATCCGGTTTGGTAACTGGAAACACAAATATTATAATTACACCAATCGTAACTGCATTTAAATTCTCACATAAAAAGATATCATTTGACTCATATGTAAGGATGGCACAGAATCTGAACTAGCTTCCTGACTCATTCTTTGCTTACACCCTACAGAATATGAATGCCATGTCTATGAGATATGTCTATCTGACAAACAATAGTAAGCACCATAACGTGAAATACAGATAATTATAAACACATAGTTATAAACACTCACACAACTGACTCACTGAGCTAAAGTCACCAGCTGGTTATACAACTTTATAACTACTGTCGAGAACGAACCAGACAGGGACGGATCGTGGTGCGCCAAAGCTCTGGAAGTTTATTTAGGTTTCTCTCAATTTCCAGTGGTTTCAGTTGTTTCTTTCTTTCAGATAGAACAAAGCCAGTACACAGTTTATATAGTCATTGTTACGTCACACATCGAAAGTTATACGTGTCAAACCCAGAGACACCAGAGCATAATAGTCATAACATGAACACAGTCAAAGTCCTTGTAGAGTTGTCTTGCACTTGTCCTGCGTAGTCAAAATAGCCATCTAATCCTCACACTACAATAAATAGCAATAAACACGTTAATCTTTGGCTTTCCAAAAATGGAACTCGCGTGATCCAAAATTTGTACAGTTTTATGGCGCAACAAGTACAAGTAAAACTACTTCAACTAATACTACTACTGTGGATAGCCCTATCTGCAGGTTAGGTTGTGAAAAACATCTGCGTTGGCCAGTCACTGTATTGTACTGTTGAACATTGAATACCCACTGTATTCAATGTTTCACTTGTATACTAGCTTTAGGCTACAAGCTAACGCGAGACAAACAGCTCATACCGCTATTTAGACCGCGTAGTAACGCGGAGAATATGTAAAATACATTACAATGAGGCACCCACTAAATAACATATTCATTCGGGATGAACACTTGTGTCATGCATTTACCTGTCCAAGAGAAACTTTGCCAAGTCTTCGTCCGTTTTGAATGCCTTGAACTCACGAAGGTGTCTCCATCTGTTGAAAACGTCTCCGATATTGATTCTACTTCTGTCTCGCATTCGTTTTTCAGCTAATTTAGTAGCAGGACTTTTGAACTTTTTAAATTTCCTTTGAGAAGTAGAAGGGACACGTGAAATGGGTATCTTCTGCTCTTTAGCTAAGTGTTGATCCATGGCTGCGCACGGGACTTGCTTGTTTCAGAAGCTCAGCGAAAACAAACAACTGAGCATGCGCGCAGCTACGAGCACGAGCGCCGATGATTGACAGCCCTTGGCTTCACTTCATTGGTTCACTTCGACGGCATCGTGGATTCTGAGATATAGCTAAGAGAAGGGAAGGCGGGACTTACTTGTAATATTGGAAATTATAAAATGACTTATTTTATATCAACATATAAGGCCAGGAGGTCAATTTAACACAATTCTTAAAAAATGTAACTCATTCAGAGTTGCATACTATCACTTTAAATGTATTCTACCTTTGCTATGGGGTTGTGATGGGCCAGCCCATCTTTTGGTTCCAGAAGTAATAACACCTTACTCCGTTTCTCCAAATGGATTTTGAAAAAAAAAAAATATTTCTAAGCTTATTTAGGGCTATTAAGCTGTGGTGAAGATTTCACAGATTATTCAATTGAATATGCTTTTTGGGCTGAAAACAACCATGCATTGGTCATTGTTTACTCATTTTAAATTATTGTTAAATAACAATACATAGACTTAAAATACAACACAATGTAATAAAATGTATTCTTGTATAGCCCTAATTCACAACAGTAGTCATCTCAGAGGACTAAACAAAGCCCCGTTGAAATCGCCAACACAGATCAGAGAATCAACAGTTAAGACACAAAAATTATAGAACACATATGTATTGGTCCATAGGGAGAGACCAATGTCCATGATTATTAATAAATGTTTATACATGTAGAATGTAGAGTGTCCTGGATCATCACTAACAGTCTAATGCCGTTTTTCCACGGTCCGAGTACGGTACGTTTTGACTCTACACGGCGCGCCATGGCCCAGTTTGCGTGCTTTTCCATCAAAAATAGTACCCCCTAGTACTCATGTGTCAAAGTCAAGGTCCGCGGGCCAAATCCGGCCCGCGAATGAATTTTACATGGCCCGTTCCCTGCCATTGACGCACTATTAGTGCAGTTTTTCTGCACACTTGTCTGTGTAGAGAAGCTAGCGGAGCTAGCCACGCTCAATAAACAAATACATATCTATCAATTAACACCATTAAACGTTAATCGGGCAATACAGTATACATATACATCCTTAACACACATGCACGGATGATTTCAGAATTTGCTGTCAACGTTTTCATGACAAAAATACTATTTTAAAGTGACAAAAAGCGATCGCGAAAAACCCGGAAGTTACAGTGAAACAGCTAGCTAGCTTAGCTGTTACCAGCCTAGCACGTCCCGGTGAAACCTTTGGGAGCTAACTATTTTATTTGCGGTCATGAAATACATTTCAAATTATTAAAGGGCTGTCTAATATTTGTTCGAATATATATATATATAAAAAAAAATTCATTTTAGAATTATATTCGAATTTTGAAGTCGAAGCCCTGGTGTTTAGCAGCGCTGTAGGGGCTAGAGGACGCAGGCTGTTCGCTGCTCGTTCTGTGAGTGGAGGAGAACGAGCGTCCCGCTAAGACTCCACTCAGCACTTTTCACTGCATACATTTCATACATATGGAGGACCAAAAATGACTAAAGTATAAATAAATAAATAAATAAACAGGAGTATATTAATAAATACATTCATTTTGGACAATAAAAACTAAATATTTACATTGATATGCTACATATTACTCTGAAATCAAATAAATATACTTTTATTTAGGTTATTTATCAAAATCTACATTTTTTTCCTTTATTTATTTATCCATTTATTGCATATATTTATTTATGTATTTCTACATTTCTTCATTTATTTATTTATGTATTTCTGTGTCGCAGTATTTCTTCATTTATTTATTTATGTATTTCTACATTTCTTCATTTATTTCTACATTTCTTCATTTATTTATTTATGTATTTCTACATTTCTTCATTTATTTATTTATGTATTTCTGTGTCGCTACATTTCTTCATTTATTTATTTATGTATTTCTACATTTCTTCATTTATTTATTTATGTATTTCTGTGTCGCTACATTTCTTCATTTATTTATTTATGTATTTCTGTGTTCCTGTATGCTAATTAGGTGGGCGGTGCTGAACTCAATCTAGAACAGGATTGGTTAGGATTGCGTGAACTCTGGTCTCGATCATTCCTGCCTCACATTACGGTACTCTGTTAGCTAGCTAGAGATCCTCTGTGCACTTTTGTGTGGTATGATGGCAGTTTCGAATGTAAGTTTTTTAGGAGCCATTGCTCATCAATTAAGAGCATTAGCAAATGATGTTAATGATGTTGAGCATAATGCACCTGAGGACTATCTACTCTTTCGGCTGGAAAGACTATTAAATGTTTTAGTTCATCACAGTGCTGACCCAGAGGTAGACTTTGATGCAACTGTGCTGGACGCTCTTCAACAAGCAGCAGCTTCACATCCTCTCACAAACCGAGAAGGCTAAAGCCAAGCGTACATCGGACTGGCAACTGATTATATCCGTCGCATATGAGTTGCTGCCCCGCACACATCGACAATCTGACGAAAACGGGCAACTCCCAGTAGCAGACCAGTCTCGGGAATAACAGCGCGTACATCGACAGCAACTGGCCTCAACTACAGTGTGTTTTCTGATATAAACTGTTGCGGGCGCAATACACACAATACACACGCACGTTGTCAGAGCGGCGCATGAAGCGCGCACATCGGGTCATATCTCCGAAACTGAGGACAACTAGTTGCCGAAAAGTAGAACACGGGCAACTGACTGAAACTGGAGACCGACTGATCATCTCCAGTTGTAAGAGCGCGCACATCGACCGATTTTGGCAACTGATCATCTCCCACCATCTCCTCTCAGTCGCCAAAAGCCGCCTTGCAACTTGTCTCCAGTTACTCTGTCGATGTACGCTATAGGCTTAACTTTGCTTCTGTCTGGTTGCCCTGGCTGACCTACTGCCCACCAATCCTGTTCTAGATTGAGTTCAGCACCGCCCAACTAATTAGCATATGGCAACACAGAAATACATAAATAAATAAATGAAGAAATGTAGAAATACATAAATAAATAAATGAAGAAATGTAGAAATACATAAATAAATAAATGAAGAAATGTAGAAATACATAAATAAATAAATGAAGAAATGTAGCGACACAGAAATACATAAATAAATAAATAAATGAAGAAATGTAGAAATACATAAATAAATAAATGAAGAAATGTAGAAATACATAAATAAATATATGCAATAACTGGATAAATAAATAAAGGAAAAAATGTAGACTTTGATAAATAACCTAAATAAAAGTATATTTATTTGATTTCATAGTAATATTTAACACATCAATGTAAATATTTAGTTTTTATTGTCCAAAATGAATGTATTTATTAATATATTCCTGTATTTATTTATTTATTTATTTATTTATACTTTAGTCATTTTTGGTCCTCCATACATACACAGCTGAATCAATGACCTCAAGTTTTCAATTAAATTATGTATTATGATACAACTTGTATGTAGTAAAAAGCATTTTTATGAACTACTTAGAAAAAAAATCGGGTATAGCTTTGTGAGATTTCATAACACTTTGAAGCAACTTTTGTTAAAGTTAAACTCATCATTCTATCAATGTGCAGAAGCCTGTACTTTTCCACTTCATGTTTTGACTATCTCTGCTGGCACTGTGGCAGCTGCTGATTGGAGGACTTCATTCTCCCATGCTATATTATCACTAACAGTTTGTTACATCCTTTGTTCGTGTTGTTCGTGCTGTCTCTACCATCCACAATAAAACATGTCTTCTGTCTGAATGAAAGACACAATCCCAGACTTGGCTCATCTTTTTCAGGTGTATGCGGGCATGATGGTAACAGCACAAACGTCCTGGGTTCAAAACCAGGTCGGAACAGGGCCATAGACGTCGGAACTAGGGGTGCGGGGGGTGCTGCCGCACCCCCTCCGCGTGTGCCGGGAGCGAGAAGTTATCACTATCCTGCGTTCCTTGCAGCCCAAAACCCGCTCCATGCTGTCGGAGGTGCTTATGAAGCTCTGTCTGGCTAATATCTGTCGCAGCCTCTGAGCGCTCTTTCTCAGCCTCAAATTAGAGACCTGGCTACACCAGTGACGTGCGGTGGGGGATCAATCATGTGTTCATATGATTATACATCATATAAACCAACAGGACCTACAGAGCGGCTTATACACAATTTGTTTGGCTACAGCAGAATATAATTTAATATCTGCATAGTTTGTACTTTTTACAAACGTTTGCGTTTTGTATGAGCAAAGTGTGTTATGGGCCTTACCTTAGGTATTAATGAACAGCACAGACCACTTCAGTTAGGACCAGTTTCATGTTTAAGTCCAGATAATAGTTTGGGCACAGACATGTAATCCTCCATTTGGAAATAAGTTCAATGAGTTTTAAAAAGTAAAACAAACGGGTGTCTCCTCCATAAACTCCTCGAGTTTTGCTGCAGCCGACTCCCGGGTAAATCCAATTTCTAAATTCAACCTTACCCTTCACCTCCTTTTCTTATGATTCATATCATCATTGGAAGCAAAACATTACTCTATGTGTAAATGATCTTAAAATGTATTATAGGTATGTTAGCCAAACCTGTAGCTGCCCTTAGCAGAAGAAGAACAAGAAAGGAGCTTTCTGATGGAATTGGATGCAGCCAAAGTTTGGGCACACAAGCGCCCCCTTGAGGCTTTCCTCACTTACAAGCTGTGGTTGAGCGCGATTAAAGCTGCACTAACTGACTTTGGGATTTTGAAGCCGTGGACTCGCTGGCCTCGCTCTTTCTGCTCCCCTCCCCGCACCCACGAAGCTATCGACCCCCCACACACACACAGTGTTGAGACGGAGCTAGTGTCTCCCAATATGGATAATACATGGATATGGATTTTCACGTGGATGGCGTGACCATAGAACGATAGAACCGGGAAGCGCGGAGGAACGGGACTTTCTTTTGGATGGCTGTTTCGCTGTGTAAGCAGTAACCGGTGTCGAGGAAGTTTCAGGTTAGCTCCTCGGCTTGTTGTGCTAACTCAGCTGTCTGTGCTAACGGACCTGTAGATTTCTCACGAAAGTGGGGGCTAGTGGTCCGCTGTGATTGGTCACAATCTGCGACCCGAAACACATTCTCTTCCTTGTTTCATCAAAACTCGATCTAAAATATAATGTCACGCCAGCCCAAATCTGCGCTAATTATTCTTCAAAAGGACGTATATCCCAATGCACTACATGGACATGGATAGCATTTTCGTAATGAATACGAAAATAAAGTCAGTTAGTGCAGCTTTAAGACCCATATTTGCTTCAAAAACACAATTTATGAGCCATCCTCTTAAATGTAAACATGTTGATTGTAAATTAAATATTTTTGAACTTTTTAAACTGTGATAAACAGAGAAAACAGTTTGATAGCACCTCACATGACTCTCCCTGTGAACTGTTGCTTTTACGTCTCCCGAGAGGCTTGCCTCACAGGCCGCTCTGTCAAATCTGCAATTTCAAGGTATAAATAAATGAAATAAGGCAAAGTTACATTGAAATAATGCACAGCACAAATCGCTTGATAAAGTAACCAAACATTATTGTATCCATTTTATTACTTTTCTTTCTATGATCTTAGGTGAGGGCCGCTGCCTCATCTGACCGCACGTCACTGGGCTACACTGAAGCCGCCGGAGAGACTGACGCATGAATGCGTATTGAAAAAAACAGTGTTCAGTTTGATAAGTGACTTGCTTGATATATATTGTTTATTTTTTGTTTTCTTAACAATTAAGATGGTATGTTATTATCCAGTGTAATCCAAGTATGAGTCTCTCCCTCGACTCTCCCAACAAAAACCCGCCCCCCCTCTCAGAAAATAGTTCCGACGTCCATTACAGGGCCTTTCGGAGTGGAGTTTGCATGTTCTCCCTGTGTTTGCTTAGGTTTCCTCTGGGTATTCCGGTTTCCCCTACCACTAAAACATGTACGATAGGTCTGGCCTGCGCCTCCTGTACTGGCAACCTCACTCCCATCTCCATGTGGAGTGAGAGTCAAATGCCCAAACGCTTTGTGACTCTGGTCTGTGAAAGGCGTTACATAAATAAAGATTACTTACTTACTACTTACTTTCTTACTTACTAAACGCTGGCTGTGCAATGTTCAAAAATTGGTTATGAATATGAGCAATTAACTATTGCGTTAATGGATATTATTCGGGGTCAAAGACATTGCCCTGATGCCAGGTATGAATTAATGGAGGTGGGGGTGCAGATGTATATATTTTAGGAGTATGTATTCAGTGTGGAAAAGTAACGGTGGCAGGCTAGAAGCTGGATGAGCCTCTGATGAGCGTCCACCCACACACCAAATAATAATACAGGGCATGTGTGGGACATGACATTACCAAAGCATTCTTTGTTGATGACATTTTAAAGGTGAGTAAATTATCTGCAGATCCAATAAAAAATACAGCGTGGAGGTACTGTATATAATAATTCATCCTTACAATAGATTTTTGTCATCATTTCCTACTTAAGTGGGCATGTACCAGTGGCTGTGAACACAGGGATTATCTGAGAAATTGCTCTGAATGTTGGAGAATTATAAAGCAAGTATAGGAATAAGGGATTGCATAAGATAATTGGTTTTCAGTATTTGGGCTAGTTGCTGAAAAACTCATCTAATTACAGAAACGTCAAACAGTCAAAATGTCAGCTGTACCTTATCTTAACTCAAAGAACCCCATGAAAACTTGAAATCTCGACTAATTATTGGTTCAATAACTTAAAATTAAACTACCTCTACCATCTTTATTTTTTGACACATGATACATTTTACTGGTGTGTCTCTTTCAAGATTAAAGCAATGTGAGAGCCGGACTTTTTTCAGAGCACATGTTTTAATATTATTGGTTTCTGTCCACATTGAATACTCAAAGTAGTTTCTGTGCAGGAGGGGCCTGCTACGCCTTAGACTGTGATGTCATGATGGCTGATGAATGTATGGAGGAAGAGTTTTCAATGCCTGCAAAGCCCAAACCGCAGCGGGACCCTCTGCTGGAGCTGGTGTCTCTGCAGAAGGCTTCGGGCTGCTGGGAGTTAGAGCCAGAACTGGCCAAAACCCTGAGCCAGACGAGCCAAGACCTCCAGGACAAACGACCTTCAATGGTGAGTCACTATTATGTAGCGCGGCTGTCAGGTACAAATGCAATTATTCTACCATTTTATATGTTTATGTCACTTTCCAGCGAGTACAATAACAATGAGTACAAATAATTAATAACAAGCATAACATGTTGCTTGACTTCAGTTACTCTTAATTACTTAATTTAATCAATTGTTAACTCTTGGCTCTGGCTGTTTTAACTATTCAATTTGCATTGCTTATTTAGGCAAACAAAGAGGTGTGGGCCACAATTGTGGCTCTGGTCTGGCTTCATGGTCTGAAAGCTGATGCCAAGGACGAGTGGGAGCTGCTGGTCATGAAAGCCGCCACATGGCTGCGCTCACAGAATGGTAAATGCATGTGTTTTTGTTAACATATATTCTCTGTTCATAGATGAAAGATGCATTATGTAATGATGCGTCTTCCCTTTTCCCTCTGTCTACAGCTGCAGGCCTGTCCGAGTGTGTGGAAGCTGCCAATGCTCTTCTGGGTTGCAGTGTTCAGAAAGATGCCCTGGGACTCTAAGTTTATTTTGTTTCTATTTAGATTTAAGCTTCTTATTTTTTTTTTTTTAAAGCTGTAAATCCAAGCTGCTTGTTAACAGGAGTAAGCCGTTGTTAATTGTTCAGCAAATGTGCCTTAAATATGAAATGCAATGCACCACTGATTTTAAGCCATACACTGTATACATGTTGTTTTTTATACATCTTTGTTGTTTATAGATAAGCTCGATTTAAAGACATAAACATGCATACATTACTCTAAATGTTCTGTAAACCTAGAAAGCACCCATTCAATATAAATAAATGCTGCTTCCAGTTGTTTGGATCCCCTCCATCCGTCCATTGCTCATCGATAAACGTGCAAACAAACCTCCTTGAAGGTAATCAAAACCAGGATCACTATTTTGCTGGAGGAATGCATTATCTGCTGCCACCACAAGATGGAGCCATTAGACATTTCTGTTTACGGTCATTGATTATTTTAGTTTATTGGTATTGATATTTTTTTTTCTCACCTGATTTCATTTATGTAAATGAATGTTACAAGTTTAGAGGTGCAATTATGTTTTTGTTATTAAGGCTTTAGTCTTCGGTAGTTTGGGTAATACAATAAGTTTACATAATTTTCAAATACAAATAATCTTCTGTATTTTGTGGAAATAAATATACATATATGTTCCAAAGTAGTTTGAACTTTTCGTTCCATGAACATGCCCTTCTAGAAAGTTCGTGTTGCTTTAATCAGCATCAAGTAAAATGTATTTATTCATTTTACGAAAGAAACAATAATGTATAATAAATCAAATCCGTTATTACAATTCTGTTTGCTACACAAAAGTAGTAGGAAAACAAAAACTTTGAAATGATTGTTCAACAAAGATTATACCCGCTTCTCGATTAGCATTTTTGAATGGGATCCGGGAGTTTGTACAATTTTTCACAATTATCACAGTTCTTGATTTTAATAGGTCTTCAAGTTTTAGGATACTCTGATTTTAAGAATAATTGGTTAGGGTGTTATTTATGAATAATCCTAATAATCCTTTTTGAAAAACTTACAACTAATTGAAATGGTTACTTATTAAAACAGTTATTATCCTTGTTTGTGCTGGATACTTACTCTAATGTGTTTTTTCTTGTAAACCACAACATATGTCAACGATATTAATATATTCCAGTGCTTTTAATTTCTGTCTTTTCCGTTTTGGGTGGCTCAGTGTCAAAATGGTCTAAAGAAATGTGGTTCGTTAGTGTGTGCTCTGACAGGGCTCTGATGCTTGTTAGTGAGACTCACTGACAAGTTTAGGCCTCTGGAAAAACACTGTTTCAGACCAGGATTCAAATTATACTGGAGGAAGGGAAAACAATACAAATGCAAGCTTTTCCCATTGAAGTTCATGCTGTTTTTAAAAGAGATTGTCACAAATGAACTTGACCTGTGTTTCCTAACCTAAGGAACAGCATAAAACATGTTGTTTTATGTCTGTATTTGTCTGTGCACACTGGTGACTTTTGCTAATGTATTCCAATGTGTTTTTTTTTACTGCAAATGGCAAATAAACTGAATCTGAATCTGAGGAGCAGATAAACTTCATAATAAATTGTGCGTGGTCCATTCAGATTTCTGTTTATTGTTTTTTGCATCATATCATGGATAGAAGAAGAACAATAATGTAACGGCTTGATTCTTCTGCATACACCACAACCATCCATCCATTTTCTCCCCTTTAAACCATTTCTGGGTCAGGGGGTGGCAGAGCTGTACCCAGGTCTCGTGGTGGATTCGAACCTATAACCTTCAAGCCCAAAGGCCGATGCTCTACCTTTTTTTTTTTAAAGTCGTCATCTTATTCAATTAAAGGGGACATATCATGAAAAATCCACTTTTTGTGCCTTGACCTCCTAAGACCCGAGCACTTTTTTGCAATGCATTTTTTATTTATCTTGGCTAATTGGGCATATTGGGGCCAGATAAGAATATATACTAAGCATCATCTCTTGACATGATGTACATTTTGAGAAAAATGCTGTCCACATATGTGGACGCTCGGTCTGAATTTCCATAAAAAAGGCAATTAAGTAACGACTGTGTAATAAAGTGCTAAACGCTTTATTTCGACACAAACATTTGATAAATGAACAATATTGAACAAGGAACATGTTCAAACATATCTCAGTGCAAAAACAGAAAAAAGAGTACTCGGATGATCCTGAGAGCTATTTGTCTGGGGATTCATGCCCCTGGTAGGGTCTCCCATGGCAGACAGGTCTCAGGTGACGAATCAGACGAAGCGCAGTACAAAGCCAACATAAATAGCATGACATTAAGAACCGTGACGTCGCCCGGCATGGCACAGGGGTTGCAGAGGCAAAAACCCAGGAGTTTGGAGAGTTCATGGAGCATGACTATCGGTCGGCCTTAATAAATTGAAGATATTCTGGCAAACCGTCCGGCGCCTCAGGAGGGGGAAGCAATTCTTTGCCAACACCGTGGACGGTGTCGGGCAAAGAGCTGCTGACCTCCACTGGGGATCTTGTCGGGCGGTGTAAGTAATACTTCAAGGTTCTCCTCAATCCCCCTGTCACGTCCTCCAGAACGGAGGCAGAGGTTGAGGATGTTGGGGCAGATACCTCCATCTCCCTGGCAGAGGTCACCAAGGTGGTTGGTAGCCTCCTTGGTGGCAAGGCTCTGGGAGTGGATGAGATCCGCAAAGACTATCTAAAGTCTATTGTAGGACTGTCTTGGCTGACATGTCTCTGCAACATCGCGAGGTGATCGTGGGTAGACCGGGATGGTGGTCCCTCTCTACAAGAAGGGGGACCAGAAGGGTGTGTTCCAATTATTGTGGGATCACACTCCTCAGCCTTCCCGGTAAGCTCCACTCCAAGGTACTGGAGAGGAGGCTACGGCCGATGGTCGAATCTCGGATTCAGGAGGAGCAGTGTGGTTTTCATCCCGGCCACGGAACACTGGACCAGCTCTATACTCTCCATTGGTTCATTGAGTGTTCATGGGAGTTTGCCCCCAACCGGTCCATGTGTTTGTGGATTTGGAGAAGGTGTTCGACCGTGTTCTCCGGGATGTCCTTTGGGGGGTTCTCCAGGAGTACGGGGTATTCTGCCTTAGGGCCTTACGGGCCCTGTATGACCGGAGCCAGAGCTGCGTTCGCATCAGACCATGTTGAATACGGCCAGGGCTGCCCTTTGTCACCGGTTCTGTTTACTGTGTTTATGGACAGAATTTCTAGATGCAGGAGGGGGTCCGGTTCGGGGACCACAGGATTTCATCTCCGCTTTTTGCAGACGATGTTGTCCTGTTGGCTCCGAGGTGCCTTGCCCTCTCCAGGTGGGTGGAGAGGTCCTTCCTCAAGGAGTTCAAGTATCTCGGGGTCTTGTTCACGAGTGAGGGAAGGATGGAGCGTGAGATTGACAGGCGGATTGGTGCAGTGATGCGGTCGCGGTGAAGCTGAGCCGAAAGGCCTTGGGCTCCCCCCCACTAAGCAAGCCGACGTTGAATCAACGTAATTTGAACGTCGTTGTCCGACGTAGAATAGAGGTCACTGGTGGGTGCAGAATGAAAGTTTTCTCGACGTCGTTTCCCAACGTCACTTCAACCTCCAAATGTTACGTTGATGGCACGTCAATTCAAGGTTTGAATGTGGTACAGAACCGGTCGGGTCTGACGTCCTATCAACGTCTCATATGACCAAAATATTGACGTTTATATGACGTTCGTTTTCAGTCGTTCCCACTAAGCAAGCAGATGTCAAAACTATGTCATTTCAACGTCATCTGGACGTTCATTCAAGGTTGCAATGTGGTACAGAACCGGTCGGGTCCGACGTCCTCTCGACGTCTTATATGACCAAAATATTGACGTTTATATGACGTCCATTTACAGTCCTATTGACCTCTGCAGAATCACTCACTGGTCGAGACATACTTTTTGCAATAGGCAAGGCAAGTTTATTTGTATAGCACAGTCAAAACAAAAGGAAACTCAAAGCACTGAACAAAAGATAGAAACAATCAAACAAGGCATTACAATTATAAATATTGACTGTAAATTAAAAAGAAACAAATAAAATCTCTCATAAAATCTCTCAGTTGAAGCAGAAACAGAAGTGTTTTAAACCTGGATTTTAACATTGTCAAAGAAGAAGCCTGTCTCACATTTCCAGGAAGACCGTTCCAGATTTTAGCCTTGTGAATCTGAAATGCAGCTTTATCATGTTTAGTTCTGACTCTGGGCAATAAACGATAAACACAGCATTCAAAAATCATTAGAACAACTGTAGTAGAAGGATATCAGTCATTATTGCAAATGGAGCTGCATTAAAAATCATGTTTCTCTACATCAAAGTACAAGTTAAACCACACAGGGCACAGTGTTATGAACACTACTGTACTGAACAGTTCATGCTAAAGTAAAAAAACATGATTGTAGCGCCTATGTTTGGATCAGTATTAAAACAGGCACAAGCTACACTCTAGGTTCCCCAGATGTAAAAACACAATCTGAAAGGCAGAAGAATGCATTTATTGAATGTTGATGTTCCAACATGTGTCCTCTCTTGGTCTTCAGTCTCTCATCACAAAGTCCAAGCACAGCACCTGAAAATGTGGAACATGTTTAGTTTCAACATAATGTGGCAAAGTGATATAACAACACATAACTTTCTATTAATGCCTCAAACCACTCGATCCATCACCATGTGATACAAACCTTGGCACTGCACTAGCTCGAGACACTGGAAGACACTCCGTCTGAGAAACTTGGGATAAGGCTTTGGTCATTGGAGTAATTCCATGTAAAAAACAATTGCAAATGTGCATTTGTTTTGCACATGGACACAAATGAGCCCTGAAAGCTACTTACCCTGTATTACTCTACACATGTTGCATTTCCGAGGGGGCATTTTCCCCTTGTTGCTCTTTTCCCTCATCTTGAGTGAGTTGCTGAACAATCTGAGAAAAAGATAGATGTTTTCAAAGAGAATACACCAAATAATGGTTTATTCTAAAAACAACATATTAATACAGAACAACAATCAATGTGTGAGAGTGTGATTCTTACCTTTGAACACCTTCAACACAGTCTGACACCTGTAAGACTCAAACACACATGACACATTAGGAATACACACAGAACATTAGTTATTGCAACAATCATGAAATTATACTCTATGGATTTCACAATAATTGACTGCATTAGCAAAGGTAAATGTATTTTAATTAACATATGGCTGGTTTTAAAGTTTATAAGAAAAAGTAAGAAATTGAATAGAGTTGCAAGCGCTAGTTAGCTTGCTACCAGCAGATGAATGGATATTTAATATTTTCTGCTAACAATAACAAAAATAACAACTGTAGTGGCTCATTTAAACAGCCACAGTGAGAAGAAGTGAAAGTCTCCGACATTGAAGACCTGGGAAGACATTAAATCAATTTATTAAACAAAGCAATACAATGAACATTAAACTCTCTTTGAACTTGAATTATTATATTAAAACTCAGAATCTTACCTTTTTTTTACACATAGTTGTTGGACAGTTCACCTATGCATTCTAATGTCGTTAACAAATCGGTTTTTGTAATATGAAATACAATAAATATTTTAAAACTTAACTTAAAAACTAAAAAAGTGTCTCCCTTTCAGGCTGAGCAGGCCCAGCCGTTATTATTATAGAATCATGCACTGCCAATTCCACCCTACAGATCATATACAAAAATCTACGTAAAAAATCCACGCTAATGTGTGAGAAAAAAAACTTATTTCTGTCTTCAACTCTTTTCAAAGTGGAAATGTACCTCTATATCTAAAAATGTGCCGATGTTGATACTTACTGAGAGGGTGATTCAAGTAATAAAGCCAGGGCCGCCGACTGAGGTCCCTGATTCAACGTATCTATACCACGTTCGGACGACATTGCTTTACGTCCAGATGCACCACCTTACCGTCGTTTAGACGTGGAAAACAGGTCCTCGAGCGGACTCACGTGTCAGGCTTGTAAGTTATACTCGCGCGGCGCATAAGGTTGTGCGTCGGTTCGTTAAGGGTGTTTATTGTATTATTTTTTCACAGTAGTCAGAAAAATGCCAGGCTGTGGTGTAGCCGGTAGCGTAATGAGAACTTCAGTGCAACGACACGGTTAAATCCCCGTCGGAAAACCTTTTGACTTTTCACTTTTTAGCGAACAATTTATCTGTTTGGTTAAAAACGAATAAACTTCAAACATAAGATTATGTTAGATGGCTAATCAATAAAAATTGTGAACCCATGCATTTGCATAAAATCTCAAGTGCTCACCCCTTATTTGCCAAACTTGAGATTGTTAGCACAACAAATTAGCATACATTCACCGTTCTTAATTATAGAAGAAGAGTGGAGACCTCCTTCTCTCCTGTCAGGTCCATCGATAGCTTCGGCGCTCTGCTGCTCTCCCTGGCATTATCGGCTGCTTTTGCCTGTTCTCTCACGTGTGTTATGTTTGACACAAACATGGCGGCTCCCGTAAGCGACACGCAAGTAGTTTCCGTCCAAAAGGCAACAGGCAAGTATTACAACCATTATAATGACACATGTTCTATGGTGACGTTGACTGAAGGCTTGAAAGGTTCACAATGCCAAAACGTTTTAGTCCATCAACTAAAATCTCCCAAAGCATTGACAATTAGCTTTTTTAGTTCCTTCAAAACAAACTAAAATGAGCCCATCCGATCCCCCGTTCCCTGGTGAATGCAGACCATGGATCCATTTATAAAGCTTGCAGACCCAAAGTAATGGATCTTCTTCGGAGAGTTGTAGCAATATAAGTTATTTATCTGTGCTTTCCTCGTTTTAGTCTAATAAATTGGGATCTGTTAAAAGTTCGGGTCCCAAACTTAATGTTTTGTTCCCCTGGCTCACGGGGAGGTAACAAAAGCAACGACATACGGGGAAGCGGGTTGACAGCTATTTTATTATAATTCAAACTATAATATAGGCGTCAGTGTAGTACGCGTATGCAAGTGTCAAAGATGCTCAGAGCGGCATGGCAGAATAGAGCGCACGCACAAACCTCTCCCCGGACCCCCTCCCCGGACCCCCTCCCCGACCCCCTCCCCTGACCCCCTCCCCGGACCCCCTGCCCTGACCCCCTCCCCTGACCCCCTCCCCGGACCCCCTCCCCTGACCCCCTGCCCAGGTCCAGGTTTCTACAATCAGCTGGAGCATGATGCTCTGTGCCGCCTCTCTATCCCCGACTTGAAGCATATCAATACACTCATTTTATTATAAAATGTGTTTTTTTATGAAATGCAGATTCAAATCCAGATTAGTCTTGAAAACTCACAAGGAAAAGTTTTGCATATTAGGAAAGAACCCTGTGAGTCACTCTTTCCACAAGACTGGTCCTCTCTTTTTTAACTGTTCTGTCAAAGAAAGGTATTCTGTCACATTAACTAAATATGAATCCATAGAGAAATGGGATTTGTTAGATTTATGGTGTTTTGAAAATTTGGTACCCCAGCGTTTTCATGTCATTACACAGTTACATTTTTAACATTTCCAGTATTGATTACGTCTTGTGTATTCAGGAAGAGGACCACGGAGGATAGCCAATCAGATCCCAGATGAAATCCTCAATAATCCAGAACTTCAAGAGGCCATCAAGGCCCTTCCTGCTAATTACAACTTTGAAATCCAAAAGACTGTATGGAGAGTGAGACAAGCAAAGGCAAACAGAGGTAAGATATCAAGATGCAACAATCTGCACGATTGTTAATATAACAAGAGATTACAGTACTTTTTGGATAATTAAAGGTCCCATATTAGGTTGTTTGACTTTTCTCTGCTTTAAACATGATTACAGTGCTATTTGGCCTTCATGCGCATGGTCAAAGTAGTTAATTGATTCCCTCAAGCTCTAGTTCATCTTCAGTTCTATCAAGCTCCAACAAAAAACAGTTTTATGAGTGTCAACCCAGTATTCTGCAGAAAACACGACGACTGTCATTGAACCATGAATCCATGTTTCACTCTAACTACATTTAGTAAAAGATATAGATATTACACATACCATCATGTTTTAGACTTAAGATCCACAGAAACACGTTCAGTATAAGACCATGTTGCATTTGATTGAAGACAGACACCATTTCTCTCAAACTCAACATCTGGAGCTGGGACATAGAGCTGAGGCTTCTCTATGTTGACGTGTTAGAGTGTAAGATGATGTCCGTAAATATAATCCATGTTGTCAAACCACCTCCAGACTTTTCAGTTCGGTCCACTTTTACGGCTGGGATCTTTCTTTTCACGGTAGTCACTTTTACGCTTCTTAACTTTTCTCTGCACACGGTAAACGGCCCTAATTTTTGCAAATGTTGAGTTTCTTGAAGATTGCGCCTGAGTCAGAGTCCTCAAAATCAGAATTACTGTCATAACATATGGATCAGCGTAGACCCGAGGAGAGACCGTAGACACTGGAGAGACCGTAGACACTGGAGAGACCGTAGACACTGGAGAGACCGTAGACACTGGAGAGACCGTAGACACTGGAGAGACCGTAGACACTGGAGAGACCGTAGACACTGGAGAGACCATAGACACTGGAGAGACCGTAGACACTGGAGAGACCGTAGACACTGGAGAGACCGTAGACACTGGAGAGACCGTAGACACTGGAGAGACCGTAGACACTGGAGAGACCGTAGACACTGGAGAGACCGTAGACACTGGAGAGACCGTAGACACTGGAGAGACCTGTGCGAATGCGAGGAGAGACCAGCACGGACCTGTAAGGGATCCATGGGAGGGATCAGTGTGGACCTGTAATGGATCCATGGGAGAGACTAGCACGGAGAGTCAGCCCGGACCACTGCAACCTCCTGTAGCAGCAGTATATATGCCATTGTTTTGTTCGCCGTGGATGGAGAAATGCACCCTATATAAATAGGATGGGGTCACTAATAGACGGCATGATTTCCAATTTATTTGATAAAGCGTTGGCACATTTCATTTAAAGATAAAATAAAAAATTGGCTAAATTACCACAAAAAACATACATACATCAATATGACATATCACTGTAATGTTGTGTTTTATTGAACTTAACAAAAGTAGACAGCACCAGCGTGCCAACATGTCGGCGCTGAATGTGCTTACAAGTGCTCCTGAGTATTCGTAGGAGTTGCTCTTACCCAAAAGAAATCCTGGATAAGAGAAAAATTCATGAATGCCACAATCTTCGTGATATTCTTAAAAACATATTTGTTCTTAAGAACAGTTTGTGTATGAGGCCCAATGTCATGTCATTGTAGATACGGTGTTCTTAAGATGCAAATCAGCATTTTTTACGTCCAAACACGACGAGTTGTTACCAAAAAGTTCTATTTTGGTATCATCTGACCATATGACAATCATCTGCGACACTCTACTCTTCCAGAACTACAGTTACCATGGAACTGGACTTACTCAAAAGGTGATCAAAAGCTTACTCATCAGTGTCATTCCCACAATAAAAGACTCTAACGCGAAACCTCGATCTGTAAGTACAGTGCTGACTCCGCGTATACTTCTGTAAACTAAATAATCAGGGTCTGATTGTTGATCGAGGATATAGAGCTCGATGTGTTGGATTGTCATTGTTGGAAAAAGTTTGTTCTCAGGTCTGAAATGACTATACCGGTGAATCAAAGAGTTTACTTTAGAGATAAACAACTCGCAGCGTGAGGCGGGCGGGGGGAGGAGTAGACTGCTCTCTGGATCAGCTCGTTTGAGTTGAGGTCGACATCACCTCTATGTAAGGGATGGCTTTAATCTCACAGATTTTGAATGTTGTATGGTGTATCACACATGTGTATAGGTTGGACTGTGAAACATAAAGAAGAGTGTTATATGGAACCTTTAAAGTGATAGTCTGGAACTCTAAATGAATTACAAATTTTATAAATTGTATTAAATTGACTTCCTGGCCTTAAATGTTGATGTTAAATAATTCATTTTTTGAATTCTAATATTACAGGTAAGTCCCGCCTTCCCTTCTCTTAGCTATAGCTCAAAATCCACGATGCCGTCCACTTTAACTAATCAAGTGATGCGAAGGGCTGTCAATCATCGGCGCTCGCATGCTCAGTTGTTTGTTTTCGCGGAGCCTCTGAATCAAGCCTCTATTAGGCTCTGAAACTACATGAAAACTGAACAAAGAATTCTGAACATCCACACTGAGTTGCCCATTAAATACTGAACCTATATCCACAATCAGATCCTCTGCAGATGTGTCCTAAAATGTTCAATTAATCAAAATAGCTACTCTCTCTTTTTTCTGACAAACACCAGACAATCACTTTAAAGGAGTTACAGGTCTGTGAGAGCCAGAAATCTTGCTTGTTTGTAGGTGACCAAATACTTATTTTCACCTTAATTTGCAAATAATGTCTTTAAAAATCAGTTGTGTGTGGATTTTCTGGATTTGTTTTTTCTCATTCTGTCTCTCATAGTTGAGGTATGCCTATGAATTACAGGCCTCCCTCATCTTTTTAAGCGGGAGAACTTGCACTATTGATGGTTGACTAAATACTTTATTACCCCACTGTATACATGTTGCGCAGATGTTAAATATCATGTGTGATTAAGGTGCCCTACACACCAAAAGTTTATTTTTGGAAGTATGGGAAGAAAACCCGCAAACTATTGTATTGGAGAAGGGCATTTAACCAAAGTCAAACAGTGGTAAAGGAAATACTAAACAATATTGACTACATTTATACACTTGACTTTGTGGAAAGTGATACGAAATAATGTAGGTAAAAATAAGAACTTTTCAGACAATGCAAATAAAATCCTATTAAGTCTATTTACACTCTGAATGTAAACTTAAGGCTTTCTATTCCACTGAGAAAACTGATATTTTAAAGGTACGCTGAGTCTTTGAGTGAGCTTGGAAATCTCTGCCAATGGAAAGAGCTCTTTGCCTTTGTCAGCTGTGGCAGAGGTGTGTTCTGAAACCTTTCTGTGTTAATAAACTTGGCCTTTTCTCCGTAATGACCTGTCTCTCACTGTCTGCATTGGGGCGTGCCTGTGATCCCTTAACCTTCAAGACGCTCTTCTGCTCCTCCTCTGACCCCTCCATCTATCACCCCGTCTCCAGGAATCCTTTCTGGGACTCTTGCATGCTTTGTTTGGCCCACAGTTGATTGTACTCTGCAGGCCTCAGTGTGATTTTGATATCTGAAAAATATCACTGTTTCTTTTTTATACAACTTAAAACGCCTCTTGTTCAGCTGAAAGCAACTACACCTTTCACAGCTTTAGAAAAAAAATATGTATCCTTAAAAAACCTGAACAATTCCGTTGCTAAATGTGAAGTGTTGTGCCGTTTGGTTAGAACAGACGGGAATTTTCTGAGTCCAAAAACAATGTTCGGAATTGTGTGGTCTGTGTGTATTTTTCGCCTCCTGAAAATAACCTTCTGTCACTTTCAAATACAATTCGTGGGCGTATTAGTCTTCTATTACATATATTTCTGATATTACACCTTTGCTTCATTAGACAAATGATATGTGCCTGTTAAACTACATCCACTCCATTTCCACATCATATTGACTGTATGTAAGAATATCTTTATTAGATTCTAATTTTTCAACATGATCTTGTGTTGTCATGGGGCTGAAGTGGCTGCAGGAACAGTAAGCTGTAAGCTGTAACAGTAAGGATACCTAAACTCTCATAGATGAACATTCTCCCCTTAAACATGGGAGAATGTATTGGCTTTGCACTGACTGTGAGCTGTGAAGTAGACTATTATTTTCTGAATCTCCAATAGTCGTTCTGAAATAAACCTTCTTGAAATGAAGATGCCATTGCAGTACTCAAAACTTGTATAGTTTCAGGATTGAGGATTTACTAAATTTGTTGCAGTCATCCTGATACAGCAATATTAACATTTACATTTTGTGTTTTTGTATTTCCCAGTGGCTCTGCAGCTTCCAGAAGGCCTACAGATGTTTGCATGTGTCATCGCAGACATTATTGAAAGGTAGGAACAATGATAATATAAAGAAAAGCCTGTTCGTTATGGTGACAAAATTATGTTTACACAATAGGCAACAAAACAATGAGACAGATTCATATTGAAATGTTGGAATTGGAAATGAGTAGCACTTATATTGAAAAGGTATTCAATTTCACAGGAACAAACATGGACACATTTTCAAACATTTGTCCAGGTTTGCTGTATATCAAAACTACTATCAAGCCAAGTTTTAAGTATAAAAGTGTCCAATAATGTTTGCGAACTCTGACATAGTTGATATACAAATCATCAGATAGTGTTATCCACTACTTTCTTGAGTGCTGAAGATAAAATATTTACTGTGTTTTAAAGGAAGAACACCTAACCATGAATCTCTAAAATCATGTATATGTATTTTTTTAACTTGGATTACATTCCTATTAATCTGTATAACCAGGGTTTTAAGTAGGGTCTGCAGCCCACAACAGCTTTTTGGACATGAAGATGGCCTGTTTAGGCTTGAGCGAACAGGCTGTGACGCAAATGCTGTCAACCTTACCACATGCTTTAGCAGCTTTGATGATTTACCAGCTTTCATTGAGGTTATACAATAATAACAATCATTCTGTGAAAGAATACAACTATATGGCTTCATGAACATAATTTAAATGTACTCAACACATCATCAAAATTAATTTTCTTTTACAAAAAGTGCCCATGCACTTAAACAATAGACATCGTATTTCAGATTCCGTTTATTTGCCATTTGCAGTAAAAAAACCACATTGGAATACATTAGCAAAAAGTCACCAGTGTGCACAGACAAATACAGACATAAAACAACATTAAAAGACAGAAATAAAACAAATAAAACAGTAAACAAGTGTCACTGTGAAATTTTGATGTATTTTAATGTATAAATATATCAAATGTTGTGGAAATTTCCCTAATGATCCATGAAAACAGATTTTCATTTTGTGTGGTTTAATGAAAGTAAAAGTACATGATAATAAAAAGCATTTGCAAATGGAGAAAGCTTCTGCAGTCCGCTCCTCGGACCCTGCATTAGAGCCCTGCACTTGAGCCCTTGGCCCGAGGGCCCCGACGGCCCGACAGCCCGAGGGCCGGGCTTCGGGCCGATGACCGCATAATGACCTCGGACACGGGCCGGGCTCGGGCTCTTCATTTTCAGAGCGGCAGAATACATTTACGAACGCACCCACTGAATATAGCGTTCTATCACGCTGTAGTGTTTGTTGTTCTGTGTAGTGTTGTCATTGACGGCACATAGCGTTACTTACAGGTGTGTTGCAGCATCTGGGCATCATACAGCTGTGTATCATACAGATGTTCACTCTGCACCACTCCGCACACACAGAACTCATTGCAACACATCACTACCATGTATAACTCCGCCCTCTAGCTAAGTCTGCGTTCATATCAGTGCATTCATATCAGTGCGCGGCACTATATACTACGCTAAAACATTGTTATGGGAGGTTACAAAAAAAAAAAAAAAGGCGGGCTTGATGCGGGTTTTGGGCCTGAAAATTGAGAAACCATATCGGGCCGGGCCGGGCTGGGGCGCCACCCCCTCGGGCCAGGGCCGGGCTCGGGCCCAGATAATAGGCCCGTGCAGGGCTCTACCCTGCATCACTCTCTCAGCCCCACAATGGGATTCACGCAAGCTGGAGGATGGTCCGGTCCCTCATTGGCCAATTGCTACAGGAAAAACACATGTCACATCTCTGCACTGATTACTTCAAAATAGGTAACTCAAGGTATGAAGAGCAGAGAAACAAGGCGGGGTTAAGGGGGTCGAAAGGACAGGGGCAGAGGACACAGGAACATGACATTCCAAGATCACCTCATCCATATGATAAGGGAAGCAGTCACATCAAAGGAGATGGTCAATCACTGTCTACTAACTAAACTCACTAACAAACTGCACCTTAACTTACTCAAACATCATCCCAAATACCTTCCTGCCATAAAACAAAGCCCCCTGAACCATTTATTAACCATCACAATTCACCCACTATGCTTAAACCATGTTCATGTAATTTTTGCCATTACACAAATCTGTAGCATCAGCAGCTTTTTAACATCTAAAAAAATTGCCAGAATAAAATAAAAAATTGTGTCTTGGGGGTAAGGGTCGGGGATTAAGACTTTGATACTCTTGTTCATGTATTTGTCTAGTAGGTTAAATACTACTGTAACAGCCTGCTCACTTGTCTCATCCAAACGAGCTGTAAAACATCTGCAGTATATTCAAAACACCGCCCCCTGGAAATTTCAAATTTGCAAAGCCTATTGGAGCCAGACATGTACATTTTCTTGTATTGATTCTTGTATAGCCCTAAATCACAACAGCAATCATATCGGAGGACTTAACAGAGTCAAAACAGTTGAAAACGGATCAGGAGAGACAACTATATGCCGGTTAAGACACATTGTGCCAGTTAAGACACCGAAAAAAAAGAACACTATGACTCTGTTCTGATAACACACAAAGCGCTTTACAATTGTTTATTTTGGGCATTTGTCTCACTCCACACAGAGAAGGGAGTAAGGTTGACAGTACAGGAGGTGCATGCCAGACCTATTGTACATGTTTTTAGTGCTAGGATAAACCTACACAGACACGGGGAGAAAGGCCCTGTTCCGACCAGGATTTGAACCTAGGACCCTTGCTGAGAACAAAAGTGCTATCCATTCAGACACCGTGCCACCCATAGGTATTAGTCCATAGGGAGGATGTTGATAAATGTCCATACATGTTGTAGAATATAGAGTGTCCTGGATCATCACCACAGTCCTTCTTGTTAGACACCTAACAGTCTAACAGACCCTCCTGCAACGCCAAGGAAAAACTCTAAAACCCAATGGGAAAAAAGTGAGAAACCTAGGGGAGATCCACATTGAGAGAGAGATTCGCTCCACACGGACGGACGGGT